>CM031607.1:57961475-57979185 GCA_018398815.1 Conus ventricosus | reverse complement strand
TCCCAACCAATCATTTCACTTGTATTGGGGATCTGTGCTCACAAACTAGCAATAAATGGGGCTGCCCTTTATCTGACATTACGTTTCAGGCCTTCAGAGAACAGGGAAATGCCGCTTCTGGCTCACTTTCGCCCTCAACCAGTTTTCGGGCGAAAGTGACCCAGAAGCGGCATTTCCCTGTTCTCTGACAAGTAAGACTTCAATAACCCAAAAATAACGACCTTACAAACAAACATACTGTGTAGGGTTATCCGTTTTCAAAACTAATTTACTAAACTTTTCAAATTTCAGTTTTTGTTTAATCCTTGTTTTTCCTGATCATTTTCAATAACATCATTTTCGCGCAAACATTCTTCAAATGAGTCTCTGTCTTTCATGTGAAATAACACTACAGTCTTTAACTGTTCTCTAAAGTCTTTTAAAACTGAGTTATATTTTTGGCATAAAATCCACACACTTATCCCAGCATGTCTTCCGCTGAAAGCTAGTTTCGACAAAGTGTTTCTCTTTTTAACTATGTCTCTTTCTGCCGACAGTCATCTATAATAAATAGTGTCTGCGTTCCTTCAAACAGTCTATAAAAACTGTTCTAAACACTCACTCAGTTATTGCTAGGATTAACTAAATATATGTCATCATCTGTCCATATAAACCTTCTATCATGATATGCTTTGTTCCATTTAAGTGTTGGACAGAAAACCACAATATGATTAAAATTATAGCGATAAACTGTTTGTAATAGGTCTAGGACAAATATTGTTTTTCCACAACCAGTCTCCCCACAAATCAATGAGCAATGAGGAGTTTTTGGCATAAAGTTTAACTGCTCCATAGTTTTATAGCAGAATTTAATCTAATCCAGTTATTATTTTTATCATACTCTCTGTCAAAACTTGTTCAGTATAATAAAACCTACGAGGCCTAAATGTGTAAGATTAATCCAATTCAGTTCTGTAAGATTGTTTCTATTTAAGTCAACATTGATTTGTTGCTTGTTGTTATGATCTTAATATCCTCGCCATTGTGAAGAACGACGATGGTACGTTAAGACGTTTAACGTCTAAGTTTTGCCAGCTATATTAATTCCTTTTATAAGGTCATCACTAACGCCCACAACCCCATCCCTCTCCACATCTTTAAAGACAGAAAATTTCAAATATCATTGTGAACGTGTCTCCTAATTTTCTGCTTGGAAAGAACTGTAATTTTGTAGAAGCTTTTTTTACAACTGTTTCTTTTCTGTGGAGGATGTACTGCTTTTTCCCATACGGCGTTATTTCAATTTCTTTCCGACTATTGTCGTCCGGCATAAGACTTACATGTAAAGGGCCAGAGTTGAATGCTTTTCTGAAACTTTTTGACGGCTAAAATATGTAAATGGGCTTATGAATTCAAATTTTATTTCCCATTCTAAATGGTTCTAAGTGCCATTTGAGGTCAGGTTTTCGAACTATTTTATATTCATACTGGCCAACATTATTTGCCTCTAGATTGCGCAGTTGTTCTAGTTTAGGAAACTTTTTGCTGTCGCCAACCTCTTTGCGTTTATAATCACCATCTTTAGTGTACTCAAAACATACAAAGCGCCTATCTCACCGTTCTGTTCAAATTCCGCAACGTCTGCAAGATCTTTTAATTCTAAAGTTATACACCTCACAGGCGCTAATGTAACTCCTGGTTCTTCTGGCCCACGCGACAAATTTTTTTTAGTAACGTATTATTTTATTTCCAAAACAATGTGCAGGTTATCACATTTTACAACTTTCCCCCCTTTGTCTTTGATTTTTATATTAAATGATCCAACCCTCCCCCAACTAATCCTTTAAACTGTAAATTAGGGAATTGTATAAAATTTTATAATTGCAATATGCAGCTTTCCCTGATGGAAGAGCTCTTAAACAGTTGAGGGCCTTCCGTCATATAAGTTTTCATCAGTGCTCAGCTCATCCAAATGAACATAGAGTAATGAAAGTAATGCAAGATTGAGCGGACTTTCCCCTCATAAGTAGTTTTGTCTGGTGTAACTTTAAATCTATGAATGTCACTGAAAGCTAACATTTTAGCTACTTACATCAAAAAGGTAATGTATACTTCTTCTTCAGGTTTGAATGTTACATTGTTTTTAGATTTGCTATTGTTAAGTGTAGAGGAGTAATGTCGAATGTTACTCATTGCTTCTTTTAGTGAGCAAAACCGTAATAACCATTTCAGTAGATTAACTGGCTAAACTTTGGCCCCTGATTTGTTAACTTTTAGAAACCGTTTATTCTCCTTGGCTTCGCTTATATTAAACATACGACTTTGTAAATATTCATGAAGTGCAACCTTTTGGCCCCGCAATTGTTATTCAATAGCATGGTTCTAAAAACGCAAGGAAGGACTGTTTGGTTGTTATTGTTCCAACCCTTTTTTAAAACAAAATTAAAAATGAGGGCATTCAAATATACTGGCGCAAAATATTCTGTTTGGGCCGCACTACAATCTTATAAAATATAGCAATGACCCCTCGACATTGCGGGACCCAGACTGCCTCTTGTCATAAAAAAGGGTGAGTACTCATTGCAGGCATCGTAACCCCCTATTGAAAACGCGCACATCAGAAAGCGTGGTTTAGTCAATCCGATGCAGTTTTATCAGAACCAGTTAAACTTTGCTGATGTTTTGCGCATTCAACTGGGTGTGGAGTGGCGTATGCCGTCATTTAAATCACATGATCCTTTGGTGAGGTCAGTGGTATAGATTTTCATTTTTATTACACTTCTGTGTTTTTGATGAACTGCAAGGCATTCCCAAATGGACAAACCGTTTAATCAATTCAGCAACAGAAATTGGACATGACGGCTTTTGAAAGAATCTGTAATCGAATTCAATAATTAACATCAAGACAGACTTTAGACAAATGTTGGATTTAATCATGGCCTAGGCGTCATTTATTTTCAGGGCACGCACAGAAAGTATAACTTTGATTGGCGTTCTCCTTTCAAAATTGTTCAGCCCTGGTCCATAGAGCAAGAGCATAAAACAGCATGGACAACATTTATCTTAGATTCTTCTAAGGGCCTAACTAGGGCGGAATAGAACGAATAAACGACTCTATTCGTACTTACGTTTGGTGTTTGCTAGGTTCGCAAGCACAGGCAGATCGAGCATAACTGATTTTCTACTGGCTTTGATGCACAAAAACAATACTTAGCAAATTTGAGGACGCCATTAATTCTACATGTTGATTTACCTTCAAGTATTCAAAGGTACCAACATGTTTTACAATACGCAAGATCGAAAGTAGACTTTGCTGTTGGCACTGGTTTATACATGCTGCCTTCTGACCTCAGACTCCAGATAGGTACATAATAAACTATAATAATGAAATTCTTATAGCAGGCAATGAACAGAAGGTTGGGAAAAACGACATAAATTCTGAGCCAGTAATATTACAAACAATAAAAGAACGCCCAAGATTAAGTCATCCAATCCCCGAAGTCCAAACCCCAAAGTCATTGAAGACTCAGCAAAGCTCGCGGACTCTGTTCGCGATGACCATGAATATGAAAAGACAGCGCTTGTTCTTGGATTAACTGGCATAGGATTACTGGTCTTTATCTTACTAAATAGTAACCCAACTATTACAAGAACTAATGCCCATAAGTGCTCGGCCATAAAGCCAACTACTTTGCTTGCAGTAGACAAAAGCAGCTGACAATACTCCCCAATATTCTGGTAAAGCGTTTACGGCTTTACCAGCTAATTTTTTTAATAAATTCGCAAGATGATCAAGCTGTTTTTTTACCCATGATTTATCAGGTGGAGGCGATGGCGGTGGGAGGTACTGAACTTTGGCCTCCGCCGCCGCCTGTAATAGCCAACACCAGTGTACTTATTGCAAATCCTAAGGCCGTTATAACGCTTGCTAATGTGACTCCTTGCTCTCTAACAGTGTTCGTATTCGTTCTGCTAGTGTCGTGTCTTCATATAAAATTTTTTCGATAGTTTCTCTATTCTGTTCACTTGAGTTTGTAATCGGTCTCGGTTAGTAGTTGTCACTTCTAGTCTTGCTGATCTTTCTTGTTCAAGATCTTTTAGTCTTTGGGTTATTCTTTCTTTAATATCATGCCCTAAGTTGGCGTCATCAGCCTCAACGAGTTTTTCTTTTTCTCTTTTTATATGCTCATCTAGTTCACCTAGTTTTGCTAAATTGTTTGTTAATTCGCCTTTGATGGTTCTTAAAGTACGATCAAGGGCTAATAATTCTCGCATGGGTAGCGGTGAGTCGTGTATGGTCTTTAATGCTGTTTCTTCTGAAAAAACTGGTTTCTGCCTCTATTGCATTTATTATTTCATCTGCGATTGATTTAATTCTTCAAGTTCCATGTTTTGTATTTGGTTAGCTGTTAGGGAGTTCTTGCAGTGTGTTTTGAAGTTTAGAAACTGCCTCCGCCCTTAATTTCGGTCTAACAAGACCAAGGCGATTTTGATCTTTCACACTGAGTCTTTGTATAATTGTACTCTTGGCTAAAAACTTGGATGGGTCGGGTTTAGTTGTAAGCCGAACAAGTTGCCCTTGATCGTTTTTTACAGACAAATGATCATCTTTTAATTCAAAATCATTTGGGTCTTATAAATTCGGGAGGTTCTTGGCCTAAACTTTCGTAAAATGAATTTAACCTTACTTTCTGTTAATTCAGCCGCATTGAGCGATGCTGTGTCAAAGGGATCATTTCACTCATGTCGTCTCCACGATCAAAA
Organism: Conus ventricosus; assembly: GCA_018398815.1. Lineage (NCBI taxonomy): Eukaryota > Metazoa > Mollusca > Gastropoda > Neogastropoda > Conidae > Conus > Conus ventricosus. The sequence goes on along the minus strand of CM031607.1, from coordinate 57,974,442 downwards.
AACATCATAATCTTCTGCATCTTCAATACCTGCCATGTTTTTAAATAATTAATTTTTTTTTGCTTCATAAAAATGTCACAAGCACATGGCTCGATTCTTAACCGCCATAGAAGACTGAAAGAACCTTTGGCGTGAAGGGAAAAAGCGGACTATTACTGTTCCAAATAATCCATCTACTATTGATGCAGATCAAATTCTTACTGTCAAATTTCCAGACCTAGGAGCAAATGACGTGATTGTGCCAGGCTCTGCGCGTCTTACTTTCAAAATAGCGCTCGATTCAACAACAGACCCAAACAGGACAGTTGTACAGAATCTGGGGCGGGCAATCGTTAAGAAAAATTTCATAAAACTTGAGGGGCAAGAAATATTTTCTTTACACAATGCAGACATATTTTTAACCTATTCTGATCTATGGCTAACCGGGAATGAAAGGGCCGATCTTGCGTTTCAAGGAATCGAAAATGAAGAGCACTAAAACATAGAATAGGCGCCGGAGATGCTAAAGACGGCAAAGGCCCTGAAGCTGCAAATTTTGCGTATGGAAATCGCTTTTCCATTCCCTTAGATTTTGAGTTGTTAAAAGCGCATGCGCCGTACTTTCAAGGAGCATTAAAAGACAGATTGGCATATGAACTAACTTTTAATGAATACAAACGGGTTATTCTATCTACAGACACCGCAGCAAAGTACAGCATTTCTGACATCACGTTAGAGTTTGATGTTGTTAGCAACCTAATTTAGCAAGGCTAATTGAGCAACATATCAATCACAATTACCAATATATTACGAAAGAGTGATTCATCATACAACATATCCTAGAAGCAGGGCAGACGCTATATGGAATTTTAGTTTTAGTGTCGCAGCAAGATCGCTTAAAGGTATTTATTGCTGTGTGAAGATGAAGAACCATTCGAAAGAGGAAGTGAAAAAGTTTATTTAATCCTAAAATAACGAAAGTACAATGTTCGATTGAGGGTAGTCCTAACCAAATCTACGCTAGCGGGCTTAAACCTTATCAGCATTTTGATGAAATAAGAAACTGTTTGGGGTGGGAGGTGTAGAAATCCAACAGTTGACCTTGCGTCTAAAGATTTAATCTTCACAATGTTAGGCTTGATGATTATTTAACAACGAAATACGTTTATGGATTGACCTAAGGTCAACAGAGGATAATCAGTTGAATGGAAGCGGGAGAGCTGTGAGAGACGTAATAAAACATTCAAATTGATAAAGAAGAAGAAGCCGATAAACCGCTTAATGTACATTTGTTTTTATTATATGATGCACAGCTAAATATTGAAAATAACAGATTAAAAGATATACAATACTAAATTATTTTTATTTTATAAAAGCATGTCTGTTCAGGTTTATCCAACTGCCTACAGCGCCGCCAAAAGAAGAGATAGTAGAAACCCCTAACATAAAAACCTTCAATTAACAAACATTACACAAATGCAACAAAAACTAGAGCAGGACCTTCAAAATACAGCAAAGCCAAACGAAGGTATTCTGCTGCCTTTAATGCTGTTACATATGTTAATACTGGAGCATCGACTATAAGTGCTCTATCAGCAGGAACGAGTGTTGGCTCTTAGCAACAGGCATAGGCGCACCCGCGGCTTTACCTCTAGGAGGTTTGTCTTTAGCTCTCGGTCTGTGTTCATTAGCTGTAGGTGCTGCTAGCAAAAAATTAAAAACTAAACTCCAAAAGCACACAGCTATGGTTCAACTAATAACAGCTAAAACTTAGTTCGTTCAAACTGACAATAAATAAAGCACTAGCTGACTCAAACATCACGGATGAAGAATTAATCGTTTACAGGCCGATTTTGATGACTACAAAAGACAAAAGTTTGATCTTCAAAGAAAGGCAGAACAATTTTCTCAAACAGCCAGACCCCGAGCAGATAAAAAAGGAATGCTAAAAAAGTAAACGAGACATTAAACTCTGTTCTAAACAGCTCACATTAACAACACAAAGGTGTTTATACTTTAGTTTATGAGTCCAAGCACAAAAAAAACCGTTGATATTGATTCGGATTAATTATTTTTTTAATTTAAATAAATATTTTGAGTTAGAAAAGAAACTCAACATGGCTAAGATATATGAAGGCCAGATGAATTGTTTGAAGGAATGCTCGAGAGAGAGCGTTTTTCAAGGCACTGAATGATATTGATTTAGAAGTCATTAATCCAGCAAACGTACAGGCAAGGTTGGTCATGCTATTTCACAAGTTCCAAGTAAACTAACAATAGACCCGCCAGTTAAAGTAATGTTAGCTGTTTTAATCGCTATGTAACAATAAATGAGAAACCCAAGAAGTCTGGGTCTCAACTAAAACAGCAGACATTCTTTCCTCTAATGACTTAACACCCGGTTGGGCAGACGAACTGCTTACACAGTTTGACGCTGCGGCTGAAGAAGCCAAAATGAGAGGCTCTGGTTGGTCAGAGGCGAAGTTTTAGAGATTAGATTAAAACAGGCTAAGTATGCACCGATTGTTGGCAAGTCTTACATTCCACTACTCCAGCATTAGTGCAAAAAGAGCAGTTCTAAACATAAAGAATTACAGACACAAATGTTTTATGTGGTGTGTTCTTGCAAGGCTGCATTACGCCCGCAAAAACGCAGAGAGGAGGGTCTAACTATCACCCTTACTCATGATCTAACTTTAGTGGGGTGTCCTTTCCGTTAGTGTAGACAAATTGATCAGTTTGAAGAACAAAACAAACCAATAACTGTTAATGTATACACATGGGATGAGGAAACAAATTTGGTGCCAATTAAAGTGTCCAAGAACAGTCCAACAATAGGCGAACCAGACAAAAATCATGTTGACTTACTACTGATGTTTTCACCAGCGGGGCTACGCATTACACATAATACGCACAATGGTAGATTATGCGGCATACTCAAAGCATACCATAAACAAGAATTCTGCAGAAAATGTTTAACAAGAATTCCATCTGTGCAAGCCGCGAGTGAACATATAAAACATTGTAAAAGTTCTGTAGATTGTAATACAGAATATACGCCCCCACTGGATCTAAAGTTAGTTTTAAGAACTGGAAAAACTGCAACATTCTCCATACGTAGTTTACGCAGACTTCGAGTCGCTTATGTTCCTTATGAAGGGCCAGCGCCACAAAAACTTCGAAAAACGGTCTTAATGAGTAATCATCAAATTTGTTCATTTGCTTCATCGTTGTCAGGTCGGAGTGCGTTCATTCAAGCCAGAATTATATAGAGGGCTAATGCTGCAGAATACTTCTTAAAACGCATGCAGCAAGTGCGTAATGACTGTTCTAATAATCTGAATTTATCTGAAATCATAATGACGCCTGAAGACCAAGAACATTATGACTCAGCCACTCACTGTTGGATTTGTGGGTTTAGGCCTCTCATCAGACGCAGCGAATCCAACAGTAAGAGACCATGATCACATTAGCGGAAAGTTTAGAGGAGCTGCGCACAGTAATGCAATCTTCAACTAAAGTTTGAACCAAGACATGGAAGCTGCCCATCTTCTTTCATAACTTGCGAGGTTTGACTCTCATTTATAATGAAAGCAGTAACCGACTCCTTCAGGGTGTCATGCATTGCACAGTCATCAGAAAGTACAGGCTTTAATCTGAATAACATGTCTTTTTATGACTCTATGCAGCACTGATGGGATCATTAGAGTCGCTGGCTATGTCTTAAAGTCCTGCCAATAACAGAAGAATATTTTGACTCAACTCTTGTTAGAAAGGGCGTTTAACCTTATGAGTACATGAACAGTTGGGAAAGGTTTGACGAAGAACACTTCCTCCTAATAGGGCGTTCTTTTCTAGTCTTAGAGGAAAGGACATCAGTGATTCTGATTACCAGCATGCTCAGAGATGCGTGGCAGAAGTTAGATTGTAAAACGATGGGAGACTATCATGACTCCTACTTGATGGCTGATACATGTTTGTTGGCGGATATTTTTGAAAATTATAGAAAGACCTGCATGAAACATTATAGCTTGGATCCCGCGCATTACATTTCTGCGCCCGGGATGAGTTGGGACGCTTTCTTAAAGTTTACAGGAATACAGATTGATTTATTGTCGGATTTACCAATGATTCAGATGATTGAAAACGGATTGCGTGGAGGAATTAGTATGGCGTCGCATCATTACTGTAAAGCAAACAACAAATACTTGGACGACTATGATCCGAGTAAAAGGTCTAACTATCTCATGTATTTAGATGCAAACAATCTGTATGGTTGGGCAATGGCGCAATCACTTCCATTACGTAACTTTAAAATGTACACAGGCGGCGGTACAAATAATATTCAAAAAGCATTAAAGTGGTTGAGCAGTTTGACGCCGGGTCAACCGCAGGGATACATTCTAGAAGTTGACTTAGAATATCCTCAGGAACTCCATGACTTGCATAATGACTATCCATTAGCAGCAGAAAGTCTAAAGATGGCAAAAACAGAACCGCCTAAACTTGTGCCTAATCTTCGAGGCAAAAAAAATTATGTCTGTCATTACAGACTTCTACAATTTTATTTAAGACATGGTTTGAAGTTGAGAGCAGTTCATCGTATAATTGCTTTTGATCAAGAACAGTTCATGAAACCATACATCATGAAGAACACTGATCTCAGAACTAAATCCACAGATGCTTCAGAAAAAGACTTTTTCAAGTTGATGAACAACAGCTGTTTTGGAAAGACTATGGAGAATCCGCACAAGCGCAAAGATGTTAGATTGGTCACCAAAGAGAACGAAGCAATTAAGCTGACTTCAAAACCTAATTATCAGGACTTCAGAAGATTTCATGATCAGCTTTTTGGCATAATGATGAAAAAAAAGAAAGTCAAATTGGACAAACCTGTATTTATTGGGTTTACCGTTTTAGAATTATCAAAGCTTTTGATGTTAGAATTTCTTTATGACTACTTTAAACCCTTGTATCCAGAGTCCAGAGTACTTTACACAGATACAGACAGTTTTGTTATAGATATCCCTACTGAAGATATCTATAAAGACATGGAAATAGAAGTAGCTAAAGGGCATGCAGGATGGTATGACACGTCCGATTATCCTAAAGATTCGCCTTTACATTCAATTACTAACAAGAAGGTTTTAGGAAAGATGAAGGATGAATTATCTGGAAAGGTGATCAAGGAGTATGTGGGTTAAGGTAAAAAATGTACAGTATTTCGAGCCAGGAGAAAATCATTAAGAAAGCAAAGGGAATATCTCGCAGCGTTGTGCAGTCAAACATATCGCATGACAACTACAAAGAAGCATTGTTTGGCAATAAGACTTTTCATCATGACAACGTAAAACTACGATCTAATCTACATGAGATCAACACAACTGTTGTAACAAAGAAGTCATTAGATAGAACAAACACAAAACGGGTGTTTGTTAATCCAGAGTTTTCATATGCAATCGGGCACTGGAGGGCCGCATAAACAGGGGGGTTTATATTTTTCATCAACTTTTATTATAAGATCAATCATAGCTTCATCCAATTCATTTAAATCTTTTCTCATGTTTGCTTGACGCGTTCGAATTTTTTTTATTATTTCAAGATATTCTTTTTCCCAATTTGGGGGTTTGAGTTGTAGGCGATCTGGATGATTTAGCATGCATTGATTAATCCTCGAAAATGTTTCCTTAATAGCATTACACGCATGAAATGATTCCCGTATCATTTTCAAGGTCTCTTCCTTTACCATTCTTGTTTCGTTCTGCACTTCCTTCTGAGCTTCCATTTTAACTCAAATATATTTACGTAAATTAACTAAGCAACTGGAACTGTGTCTGGTGGGATTATCTGCAGTTCTTCCTTCACAAAAGATCTTTGAGGAGCTGGTTGTTTTGTTGTGTCAGTTTCTCGTAAATAATACACGGGCGGATTCATTTTTACAATTCTTTTTATTTCATATGGATCAACACTCCAAACTGGATCTGTTGCCCTGATGCGAGTATCCCCTTCCGCTTCCCCCGGTAAATAAAGGTACCTTACTTTCAAACCAAACGGTAATAGTTTGCTGGTTGTACTGGAGTCTTCAGCAACATTTATTGTTTTTCTTTTGATTGCTTGTACTGGTTTTAACCCTTTAAATTCTTCATTATTCATTGCGCGCAAAACTGAGGGCAGTCTTCTAACCCATTCTGTGTTGCGAGAATTGTCAATCAGCTCTCTGTGATACTGGTAAGAAAAAAGTCTTTCGGCTAACTGTTTGTTAAAGTTTTCAACTAAAGCCTGTGATCTGTGAACTCCCGGAATGCCTCTTCTAATAGTAACTCTGTGTTTTAACAATAATTGATTCACTTGGCCTTTAAATTCTTTCCCATCATCAACTTGAATCATGCGAGGATAAGTTAGTGGCCCTCGTTGGTATATCAGTTGTATAGCGACAGCAACAGCAGAAGCACTCTTTTGTGTTAATGGTTCCGCATCTTTGTATCTTGAAGCTACGTCAATGACTGTAAGTGCGTACTTAAATCTTTTTCGTCTAATCGTATCAGAGGGTAAATATAGAAGGTCCATTTGATGGGTGTCGTTTGGAGTTGTATTGACAAAGTGTGGTCTCTGTATTCGTCTAGGTGCAGGTAAATAAATTTGCCAAATCGCTTGTTTAGATAACCATTCCTTTGCTGTTTGTTCACTGACTCCTGCCGCTTGGCTTAGCTTTTGTATTGCTGTGATACCCTTCCAATATCCTTTGGGCGAATAATAGATTTTGTTCATTTTTTATTCAGCCAATATTATGCGCAACAAAATACACGACGGTCATACCAACGGCAATAAACGCAATTTCTTGCATCTTTTGTTTTTCTGATGGTTGATAAAAGTCGCTGAATTTTGGTGGGGGCAATGTCTCGATTGGTTTGCCTGTTACTAGATAATATTGTTTTATTGCTTGATCAACATTTTTAAATGTGTAAGCTGCATGCCCCTGTCTTTTCAGTGTGTCATTAATAAAATCTAACTGCTCAAGTCTCTGCTTTTCATAGGCGTCTTGTGCAGCTGCTAGTTCCTCCATAGCTTTGTTATGTCTTTGTAGTCAAGTGTCGATGGTGTTGGTTCGTTGGAACGTGTGGCTCATTCACTCAATGGAACAATTCAGCGACTAGAAGGTGATAGGTGTTTATTCATCTTCACTACAACACACACAGCAGGGAGCAAGCCTGTATAGACACATGCAAAGAAAACAGCTTCTTAGCAAACAGTAAATGTAGGAGACAATAGTTGTCAAAATCCAATTACCTACATTTTACAATGGATACTAGGCTTGCGTACACCTACCCAATTCATTTTCTTTATTAATGGATTTATAATTTACATAGTCATTTATCATACCAAGGGCAAAAAAACAAACAAAATGGAATTATCAAACCTAAATAGGCAGTAGTTGTCTGTACACAACTCAACACACATACCACAAAACTTTAAACTTGTACATCAACACAAAGAGAAAGAGAGAGAGAGCAAACAAACATACAATAAAATTACAACTTTGCCACAATGTCATGGCTTCAGTCACCATTTTATCTAAGACAGTTGAAGCCAATTTCAATGCTCTGACCCTTTTTCCCCATGACTTTCCAACCTGATCCTCAATGTGGTGGTTGGTAAAATTAGCTCGATTCTCCCATGATCATTTAATCATGGAATGCCTTGCATTAGTTTGCAACAAACCCCAAATCGAAATTTCCCGAAAGGAAATTTACAAAATTAGGTCTCTTCTGAACCAGGATTAGATCAATTTCCCAAGCAGAAATTGCTAACACTACTAACAAAAATAAATTTAATTATTTACCACAGTTATTACCATACTGAGCCATGTATCAGTTAAATCTGAGGCTGTATACCTTATGTAACTAACCATTTAGAATATTAAATCTAGGCAAAAGCTAGCTTCAAAAGTTCTTGTGGATAAGAATTCTTGCTTAACTAGCCACAGTGTGACTTGGTAATCATGCAGGAGTGTCACCCTAATCATTATGCCAACATACAAAATACACAAGAATGAAAGGATGAAAAAAAAAGAAAATTCAATGTTCCAGGTTGACTGGAACATAGACAGAAAATCAATTAAGGCTCTAGTTAAGAACCGCCTTTAGACAAATTTCTCTGGGCCAGGAAAATTTCAACGTCAGCTATGTACAACATGTTGCAAAATCTGCTGACATGCCCGGTCGCAAAAGTGATACTTTTGTCAAATGTTTCTCATAAAGTCTTTCAACAATAAATCTGCAAGTACAGTAGTCCACACAATCCTTTAGATGGCTGGGTAATTCTGAACATTTCACATATTTTACATTTTCTTTCCAATCCAGAGATGGCAATGATCTGAAAACAAAGAGAGTTTGTGTAGCAAAGCTAGCACGTGGCAGTTCAAAACTGAAGGGCTTGAAACAAAGGGAGTTTGAGTAGCAAGGCTAGCACATGGCCATTTCAGAAACTGAAAAGTTTGAAAGGTTCGCACCCACAAAACTGCAACTTGTACAAACATACAGGGTAAAATATTTGAAGATCGATCAAAGAAACTTTTCAAAGTCTACAATCTCATACAACTTACTAACCGTTTAAGGCACTGTGTGCAGCCTCTTCGATGTCGTCGGGTCTACGCCAGCTTCAAATTGCCCGGTTTTCCGTTCGTCAATGCTTTTTGTTCTTTCACGGACCACGACTTCCGATTTGTGGCTATACGCACGGACGATGTTAAATTTACATCTGTATGCACCCTATAACACACACCCCTTGCTTTTGAACGCAATGTCCCCATTGCTCCCAAAGATATCCTTTTGCTAATGTCGAAATTAGATTCCGACCCAACCCAAACAGGTTAACATTAGCAACAAATGATAGAAAATTTACATTGGGAGTAGACTAATAGTTAGCCTCAGCTCCCAAAGTACAGTCAGTATAGTATGGAGAACATTGACAGATTTGTTATGGGGGAACAGGTACTCGATATCTCTTTGTATTAAGTGATAGCAAAACTATTGCCTTCAACAAGTCCATGTACGCCTATCTTGATAAACTAACCATTACTTGCTTCCCTTAACTCTCTTGACAAGTGCGTGCCCGCTAGCGCCCGTAAAACACGCGACAACAATGGGCGCTGCCATGTTTTCTGATAGAAAAGGAAGTCTTGCGAGAACGTGACTTCCTCCTTCCTGCAGCCATTCACTTCCATTTGCAAAAAAACACCACGAGTCGATACGTGCCATACTCCTCGAGTTATGAATTTAAAAAATTATTTTCATGTCATTATCTCGGATTCTCCTTTCCTCTCTTTTAAATTAATTTTAATTTGGGTAACCATGTTCAAATAACGGAGTTACTTATCTTGCCGTAGGTTTTCGGCGTAACTAGCTCAGGTAAATGCATACTGAAGAGGGTTAACTGAAATCTTTTGGTTCTTTCTCCAAATTTTGTGCCCCTTTATATAGTCGGACACATTTTCATCAAAACTGTCATGGTACAAACCACTCTGCTGCCGGTACTGGTGTGACTAGTTCGCAGATGGTTCTTTGGCTGCAATCCTGCCACTTCTGCGAAGTTATCATGAACACAAAGTCAAATCATTCTTGTAGGTGTTCTCTTCATAGACAAAAACAAAGAAAGGGGATAAAACGCTTTACCTAAGTTTAAAAAATATTTCTTCAGTTTGCTTTTTTTCCAACATTAACAACGATTAATAATTGTATTAAAAGGAAAAGGACACAAAGGGTAGAGAGCCTGAGACGCATAGCATTGTCCGTGAGAGTGGAAATGTCATGACCAGCAATGAAAGCCGAGGTTCGTTCCCTGTGGAGGTGGGAGATGCCATCACAGGAAGAAAGCCGAGGTCCATTCCCTGTGGAGGTGGGAGATGCCATCACAGGAAGAAAGCTGAGGTCCATTCCCTGTGGGAGGTGGGAGATGCCACCACAGGAGATAGCCCGGTTTCCGTTCGTCAATGCTTTTTGTTCTTTCACGGACCACGACTTCCGATTTTGTGGCTATACGCACGGACGATGTTAAATTTACATCTGTATGACCCTATAACATCTTTTTCTCTCGCCGTCATTCCCCGTTTACTAAATGCGAAATTACTTCCGCTAAAAGCAAGCGCATTAACCACAGCGCCGCTATCATTATTGCGAGTGAAGCCATTTTTTATAAATGTATTTTTTTTCTTACATATTTTATTGTCTGGAATTATTCCTTGCTTGACTAGAAAAATCTTTCGTGGCAACCGAAGCTGCAATGATAGCAATTAGCTTTGCTGAATCTCAAAGTCTAGTTTGCCAAGATCTGCTGGTTTAATTCTTAACAAGCTTTTACCAAGCATTGAGTATCCTACACTTAGGCCTCCAATAACAGCAGAATGGTATACAAGGTTGGTAACAGTTTTTTCGGTGCTCATTTTTATAAAATAAAATAATTATATTATTAAAAAACATGAACAGTGATGATCTCCTACAGCTACAAGGCAGCCTAAACCTTCCTGAACTTATGAATGACCAAGTTGATGACCAAGCTATTATGCCCAAAAAGGAGAGGCTGTATTCTTTGGCAGCATGGGGAAAAAACAAAACAGTTCCTCGGAACTGAATTCAGATTGAACAGATTCAACAGATGTCGCCACAAGACATTATAAAGTATCATAACAGTATGAGGCGCGTTGGGGTCGAGAATGGTAAAAAGTGTTGGGCAAACGGTTCTTAGTTTGTACACTAAACTAGTCAGTAGATTTGCCCCCATGATTCTGAACAAGATCTTACGTATGATTTAACGCAAGATCCAGTTTTAACAAAGTCATTAGAGTCTCTAGGCTGTGATTTTATTACAGATTTGGAACATTGTTATCGCCATTAATCATGGGATTAATAACTTTTAATCATATAGATTTTTTTTCCCCTTCAAAATGACCGGGCCAGAAAATCAGCAGAATCAGAAAACACTGAACCAGGTGGAGAAAGTAACCAAGCCAGAAAATCAGCAGAAAACGCTGAATCAGGCGGAGACCATTAAAAATCCTGGGCGTGTTGAAGCAGGAAGAAAATTAGCAGAGTGGAACAGACAAAAAAAATTAATGTTACAGAATATGACTCATCATGAAAACATAACACCTCCAACGCCAGAACAAGTTGATTCAATGCCAGCTATAAAAAACTCCATGTGATACAGGGCCCCAAAGTCTTCATGGAATATTGAATTTTAAAACTGTTGCCATTTTTAGCGCCATTGCTGCTGTTGGGGGCGGTTATTACTGTTTATAAAATATATAAAGAATGGCAGCAGAAACAAAAGCAACCAAAAAAATCTGAACCGTTAAATACAGAGAAAGACAACAGCACCCCAAAACCGCAATAACAAAGCATCATTTTGATCCATTTATAATGCAATAATATTTTAAATTTTTTTAATTAGAAATAGATCATGGGTATTATAAAATGATAAAGTCAATAAATAAAGACATGGAGTCTATAAAAGACATTTCCATAGACCAGAATTGTAATCAATGCGGTTGCTTCGGATGTAAGGCCTTCATTAAGATCTATGCTGCCCGATCCCGCGCTAAGGGCGTTAAGCAAGACATCCTCAACGATGACGCGTTTTTTGAGGCGTGTGTGTACTATATTAGACATCTACTATTTAAGATAAAAACATAGATTGTATTTTTTTGATAATTATAAGATAACTTAAATAAAACCTTGGTTGTACTTAGAGGATGACTTAGTTATGATCTTAGGTTAACTTGGGTAAGAACTTGAGGATGACTTGGGGTGACTTAAAGATGACTTAAGTAAGAACTTGTAAATGACTTGAGGATGACTTGTGAATAACTTGAGGATGACTTGTGAATGACTTGAGGATGACTTAAGTAAGAACTTGTGAATGACTTAAGGATGACTTGTGAATGACTTGAGGATGACTTGTAAATGACTTGAGGATGACTTGTGAATGACTTGAGGATGACTTGTGAATGACTTGAGGATGACTTAAGTGTGCGTGCGTGGGGTGGGGGTGGGGAGACGTGCGTGCGTGGGGTGGGGGTGCGCAGGAGTTACTCCCTTAGTGTCCGCACATAGCAAGTACAGGCAGTACCGTAGCCCTCTTGCTACTATAAATAGGCGTTCACCTCATGAACGGTTATTTATAGCAAGGCGGATTTTACGCAGCCCTCTTGCTACTAAAATAAGGCGTTCACAGAATGAACGGCTATTTATAGCAAGGCGGATTTTACCGTAGCCCTCTTGCTACTAAAAATTTGGCGTTCACCGCATGAACGGTTATTTATAGCAAAACGGATTTTACCGCAGCCTCTTGCTGCTAAATAAGGCGTTCACAGCATAAACGGCTATTTATAGCAAGGCGGATTTTACCGTAGCCCTCTTGCTACTATAAATAGGCGTTCACCGCATGAACGGTTATTTTAGTAGCAGTCAGCAAGGCTAATTTTACTGCAGTCCTCTTGCCACGAAAATAAGGCTTTTCACAGCATGAACGGCTATTTATAGTTAGCAGTCAGCAAGGCTAACTTCACCGCAGGTTGCTCCCACAACAAAGAGTTTCATTATACTTTCCTTCTTGCACAAAAAAAGTTTATACCACACCCCCCTCTTTTTTTTATCCGGGCTTGGGACCGGCATGGGCAGAGTTAGTGGGGTTTTTTTAAAAAAAAATACTGCTTTGGCAGAGCTTTTTTGGCGGCTCTTAATCGCCAGTTAGTACACCTGTCGCTGAACACTTGGAGCTTTTGTAAGAATAGTGGAGCCGCCCACTACCCCACCCCGTTCTGTTAAGTGTACTAAAGAGAACTTGGTCTAATTTTGCAGAAGTTTCGAAACTCATCATTTTGCTGCGAGTACTTTGCAATCAGACTTCGTTTAGCAAACAAATCATTAATGCCAATGTTAAGGTTATGAAATTTTGGGCAATAATAAAAATGTTTTGAAAGCTGATCAGTTTT
>CM031607.1:57953975-57956475 GCA_018398815.1 Conus ventricosus | reverse complement strand
GCTACAAAACATTGGGTGTTTCAAAATTAATGTTATTTATATATACAGCTTAATTTCAAATACAGTTGCCCCAGTGAATTTGGATTTTATTTCAAGGTGATAATTTAATTTCAGATTTGCATAATTCTATAAGGAACTTTTGTTTTTCGATCAGTCTAAAGATTGATAGTTTGAATTTTTTCCATTTCACTCATTTTTTGTATCTGGTCAGACAAAACTTGCTTCCTGAACCAGCTTTTATGCTTAGATTTGTTACAGACTCTTCCTATGTGGTGTATGTGTATGTGTGTGTGTGTGTGTGTGTGTGTGTGTGTGTGTGTGTGTGTGTGTGTGTGTGTGTGTGTGTGTGTGACTGTTTGCTCTAGAAAGAAGGAACTGAATGGTAAAGTTGGGTTGCTGGTTTACTAAGCCCCCTACTGACAACAGTAATGGCTTAGTTGCGAAGCCAGCATGTGTGAACTCCCCCTCCAGAGGGACAGCCCCAATGAATTTGCCGATACCCGTGACCTCGACAGTATCAAACGAAGGCCATAGACATGGAGAGGATGTCCAAACAGAGGTCACCATGAGAGCAGGGCATGAAGGGCCACAGAGTGTGTGTGTGTTTTTTTTCCTTTAGTGCTGTTGATGAAACTGAGGATGATGAAAATGCTGCTGCAGATTTCCATTGTAGTCTGAGACTGCATGACAGGGCTGTGCTCTATATATGTATATATCCTGCTATCAGCCTGGCCCGAAAGATAGAGATACATGCTGTGTTGGTCAGGAAATTTAAGCAACCACACCAGAGACGCATCCATTAAGTGGATGAAGCTCGACTGTGTGGTCCCAGTCTTCCCAGCTGAGCCTGTCGCAAACTCAACTCTGGGTGGGAGCCGATTAGGGCAGAAAAATGTCTCATGGCTCTGATGGGAATCAAATCCACGCCCACCCCAGCTGGCAGTCCTTGATGTTAACCAGTTACACCACAGCGGCTGGTTGATGCCATGCTTTCTGAGCAAGCTAACTGCAGAATCAGGCTAGCAATATGAGATTGAGCATGTGGTGCTCAACCTGCTGGGCAAGCCAGATGCCAGTAACTGTCATGTCTATGATAATTATCAGTTGTGTGACATTGTGTAAGCAACAATCTCATGAATGACACTAGTGTGTTGGTTCCTAAGGAAACAGAGAGAAACAGCAAGCAAATACGTGACTCTGTTCACAGACATGTGATGCCGGAATTTCTCCCCACCACCAATGCCTCACATCGTGATCACATCAGGGAGAAGCTAGAACGTATGGATATGTACGCACGTCGGGCTTCTATTAACATCCCTGAATTTTACGTGGGTAAGTTGTAGCAGATAGAGATTTCTGTTTTGGAATTAGAAGGAAAAAAAAAGAAACGAAAACAGGGGAGATAAGTGATTTTTTTTTATTTTTATTTTTTTTTACATCAAAACGGGTACCAAGAAGACAGTACATTTCTACCTCTTGTCATGTATGCACACATACATGCATGGCCGTACAGGTGATTTTCAAAGATTAATTTTTAAATATGTTGTGGGTGACACAGCAAAGACATGTCCTTTTTTTTTTTTTTTTTTTGGAAGGGGTAGAGGGTGAGGGAGGGACTCAGTTTTATGCAGTCGGTGACGGAACATCTTTCAAAGTGTCCTGATATATTCTTCTTCAGTGAATGAAGTACTCTTAAAATGAATGAAGTTCTCTTGCAGTAAGTTTAAGACAGCAGCAAGTGTAGGGGAGCTACCAAATGAAGAACACTCAGACAGAAGACTTTTAGTAAGGATTTATGATCTGTGCATAGCAGTATGTTTCTAATCATCTGTTTCTATTGCAGGATAGACTTTGGAAAGTCCAATCATATTTTGTTTATTTCTTGGAATAAGGTTGGGATGGTGATGGTGGGATTGGGAGCATGGGGGGAGGGGGTTGGGTTGATGGATGATACAGCTTCTTTCCTCCCTGTAGTCTCTGCTTGTTCATGAAAAAAAAAAGAGCAGTTCTGAATCATGACAAGTATCAGAACCAAGTGGCTAATTTGCTGGATTTTCACCTCGGTAGTTCATGGTTCAAATTCTTACAGTGCCTGATACAATTAAGTGGTGATTTAAAAAAAAATTTTCTTCAATTTTCCTGCTGAAGACCAAGCATGTGGATATGTTAGCATGTGTTTCTCATTTTTTTTCATAAGTGATGCATATCACTTAAAGACTTCCATGCACAGATGTTGAATCAGACTTGATTAGGCTTACACCAGGATTCTTGTTTACCTGTAGCTGCTGATATTTTACCACTTCAGATGACATAATTAAAAAATACTGGCCACTGGTACTGCCTGTCATTTAGATTGTTGTTTGATCAGATGTTGGCTTTGGAAAGTGAACTGCTATATTCATGTTCATGACTTTCACTGATGGCTATGACCAGGTTACTAGTTTTGATTGATCCATTTGTTTTCGCCGAGTTTGCCATTCTGGTTTTAAAAATTACTAGC
>CM031607.1:57883267-57953875 GCA_018398815.1 Conus ventricosus | reverse complement strand
AGACTGATGATTAAAAAAAAAAATCTTTTTTTTCCTTCACCAAGAGTGATTGTTGTCCATTGAACAAAATTTGACTTTGTTTTATTTAATCCAAGCAAAAGTCTAGACAGCACTGGGGTGCTGTCACTCTGAACATTGTTTCATGTCATAGTGGCATTCAACTGCTGTTGCAATGTAGTGAAATTTGATTTAAAAACCTCAGCGGCATTGGATAGAGATAACTGTTGCAAGTGAAATTGCAAACATTTTTTTTCATTGAGTGCTTCCCTTGTATTTCAGTTAAACTCAGATTCACCGAGTTTTTATGAGTCACTGAGCGGCGGTGTTTGCACCTCATTTTAAAGATGGCGGCAAGACGAAATCATTTTAAAGTTCGTTTTTGTGCATTTATCTTTGATACAAATTCTAACCAGTTTGTAGGGATATTTCCAACCTTCAGGCCAACACTTTTGAGTAGTGTCCGAGCTGTGACAAATGTGCTGGGATGAAGTGAATATGTCTGGCGAATCATGTAGTTCAAAGTTGTTTCTGAAATGCTGGTTTGGATACCTTACAGGAGTATTGTCTACACTTAAATGGGGAATCAATGCACTAATTATGAGCAGTTTTTATTTCAGTTGACTAATACTTTTCCTTCGCAATGTATTGTCTGTTTCTAACTTTGTTTGTTTGTTTGTTTCTTTAAAAATGATAAAAAATGTGGGATTTCAGGAGTTGGGAGCTTTGACTGCCACCTCATGGAGTTAAAGTCAGTTTCTTAACTTTAATCATTTTAGCTATAACAAAGACTATTTGAGCACATCTTCAGCACTTTAGAGGGATAAAAAAAAGTAACTGTAGATGGCTTTTATACATGAAAAAGTGTGTCAGACAAGCGTTTTGTTGTACTTTTACTTTCATCCTGATCTGAAATGCAAATCTTATCAGGTGTGATCAACGAAGTAGAGTATGAACCAAGAAGTAGAGTTACTGACATACAATCCATATTTGCTCTGTTTCCGTCGCCGCCTTTCTGTTGCACACTGTCTGTTGCTAATACAGGGTCGAACTTTAATTAAGGACCACTTATACACAGTCTCACAAAACATAGAAAGAAAAACCGACAAACGACAGAAACTTTATAAATGTTTAATTTCATTATCAGTGAACAACATTTTGTCACTTTCATCGAAAAAATCATTCTTTCTGATTAGACAGGGGAGCCTGAATGAGACTACCACCCAAAATGACATTCACAAAAAGAGTGTTTCTTTACAGTCTGATCAAAACCGAGTGTGGCCCCCTCGTGCTGCCACACAATCCACACAGCGCTGCCTCATGGTGTTGACTGTTCTTGTAATGAGTGCCTGGGGAGGTTTGCCCACTCCTGCTGCAGGTAGTGCAGCAGCTCCTGTCGATTTGCTAGAACAGGGTGATTTTCTTGAACTCTCCTCCCACGCTCGCCCCAGATGTTTTCAATAGGGTTCATGTCCGGGCTGTTTGCCGGCCAAGGCATCCTGGTGATGCCAGCTTGCACCACAAAAGTGTTCACGGCTCGACAACGATGTGGGTGGCATTATCGTCCATGAACACAACCAAAGGGCGTAAAATCTCCTGCAGGTAGCGTTGGCCGTTCAGGTTGCCATCCACATGGTACAGGGGAGTCTTGTGGTGACTGCTGATGCCCCCCCCCTCCTCCCCCCCCCCCTCCCTCCCCCCCCCCCCCCCCCCCCCCCCCCCCCCCCCCCCCCCCCCCCCCCCCCCCACCCCCACCATGACGGGGCCACCACCAAAAGCGACGACCTCCTGGATGACGTCATCTGCCAGCTGCTCCCTGGGACGCCGCCACACCCGCATGCGTCCATCTCGTGGCTTCAACTGGAACTTGGACTCATCGGTGAAAAGCACACCATCCGCCACTGAGCCCGAGTCCATGTTCGATGAGCTGTGCACTAGGCCAGGCGACGTGCCCGGTGGGCCGCAGTCAGTTTTGGTTTCCGGACTGGGCGCCTTGCTCGAAGGTTGGCAGCATTGAGGCGCCACCGTATGGTCATCTCACACACTGCTGTGTTAGTGGCAGCTTGGAGCTGACGCCTGATGGTGTTGGAGGTGGTGGTCCTGGTCCGAAGAGCATGTCTGCGGATGAACCTGTCATCTCTTGCAGTGGTCTTCTTTGGCTGGCCTGGACGGGGTCTCTCTTTGACAGTTCCAGTGGCTTGAAAACGTTCTCTCAGCCGAATGATGACGGAGTGGGACACTTGTAGTCTTCTGGCCACGTCTCGAACGCCAACTCGATCCTGCAGCCATGCAATCGCCCGGGTCTGGTCAAAATCAGACAGCTTGCGTCTTGGAGGCATTTTTGTGTTATGAAGAATTATGCACGTTGGGCTGCTTTTAGGGCATTCCAGTCAGTAAAATGCTCTGCAATGCATTGGTTTTTGCACGTGCATTTGGAATTTCAGTGCAAAACCGTTTGAAGCAGTGTTCACTCTTGCTTAAAAAACAAGCAATTTTGACAACAATCTGCAACTTTCAACCCCCCCTCTGCATGCCGCACGTGACAATAAGACAGCTTTCGCAAGCTTTGCGGAATACTCTGTTAACCCCTTAAACCTTTCCCAGTCGAATTCTTCGAAAAAATGCATTGCTTGTATTTTTGGCCAATTTAAAAAGAAAGGGCCTTTTTTTCGGGGTGGTCCTTAATTAAAGTTCGACCCTGTATGTGTGTCGTGTTTACCTCAATACCTGTCTCTCAGTCTCATTTGTTCTGTCTCATTCAAGGTAGTGATCAGACTCCCTCCATCAAAACTGTGAAAAACCAACACAGAACCCATGTAGCTTACTTAGTATGCCAGTAAATAAACCATAAAACATCATGAATGATATTGGCTCAGATGACTGGAGATGAGATTTGTCCTTTTACTTATTTATTTTTTTGTAAGATATTCATCCCAACATTGGAAAGAGGACCAGCCCTTCCCTTGTGGTAAGTCGCACAGTTCTGTGAAATAAAGCACTGTTAAAAAAAAAAAACACAACCTAGGATTCTGTGTCATCTCTTTGGCTTTACTCTCTCACCTTTCTTCTCCCCTGACACAACCGCACCCAGGTATGTTCTGTCATGATCCCAGCACCAATAACCCACAGGGAGCTGTCAGTAATTGGCCAAGGACAGCCAACCCTTTTCACTGATTATTTTAAAGATGGTGAACAGTTAAGTAGTGGGGGAAAACAAGTGCAGGCTAACAATTCTTCAGTCATCATAGTAATGACTTGGCAAAGATTTGAACTTTTAGAAGAAAAAAAAAAAAAAATTGAAGATGAAGAAAATAGGGGGAATATATTATAAATATGAGAAACCCTTCACTAGCTGCCTGAGGGAACCATCGCAATCTCTCTTGAAGACAGATTTATTTGTATTGCCTGCTCCTAGGCCTTTCGTCCGCTGGATCGGACTCATCAGAGAGACACAGCTGGATGTGTCTGTGCCCTTGGTGTCAAATAGAGACACACCACAGTCCATAATTCTGCGGTGTTCTCACCACCAAGGGTTCAAAAAAGAATCCAACAGCACCCCAAAGCAGCCAGCGAAGGGTAGTAAAATGGAATAAAACGAAAGTGTGGAGAGGAAAAAAAGTTGCTGAAAAACTAAAAATCATTATGCAAACAGTACAAAATGTAGGGGACAATCTTTGAGCCTATGCTTGAGGATCCATTTAAGGATGCAAGGGAGATCAAAAGATATGGAACAGTTTGAATGGTCAGTTCTGCTGTTCAATAACCCAAGCATTGTGAGTGGCTAAGAATTGTACAGAACAACCTTTACTTGGAGATGGTGACAGTGCAAGCTGTTTTTCACACCCTTTCAAGGAGGACAGAGGTAGACAATTCCTCTACAGAAGTGAAATGATATTTGTGTCGTATGTCCTATCCCGCCTTCTTGTAAATCTATCAGATGTGTATGTTCGATTAGGGGGAAAAAGCATGGCAGGTAAAAAGCACTAGGGATGAAGTGTGTCTTCTTTTTTCTTCAGGGGTGGAAATCCGATTCGACTTATACAGCTGCAGCTTGCACAAGATCGAAGTATTGAAGCTGGAGAAACGATTGGACGAAGAGCTGTTCTACCTGCGTGACGCACCCTCTGAGTACAGCACTGTGCCTTTCGACTTTGAGCCTGTACCACTGCCCAAGAGTGCCGCTGTCCCTGTTAACCCCATCAAGGTCACAGTTTAACTTTTACTTTCCAGTTAACCCCATCAAGGTCACAGTTTAACTTTTACTTTCCAGTTTTTCAGCTTTGGTTTAGGAATATGAGAATGTGTAAGGCATTGTGTATGCTGAAAATGACATAGAAATATAAGGAAGAAACCATCCTCTGTATGAACACAGCAAGGAGACACGCCATGCATTAAGTATAGTTTGAGGATGTAAAGAAGAAACATTCTGTTATGATGACTGATTTGGGAGAAGATAAAGAGGCAACATCCCGTATGTTAACTAATGTTAGGGCATGTGGAGAGAAATCCAGTATACTGATTAATCTTTGCCATGCTTCCTTGCTCTTTTCTCCCTAATTCCCCAAACACTGGTTAAGTTCACTGGATATCATTTTGTTTTTGTACACTCGTAATGATGTGTCACTCTAATGACCCATGCGTTTCACTGAGGCTTCGTCTTAGAAGAGCACCAGTTTTGGAAGATCGGCATTAACAGCAGAGCATGAGGCACAGCACAGTGTCTGTGAAATGTGTGGTTTGTGAAAGACACCCATCGTCAGGACTGCATTGTCAACAACAGTGTGCAGTAAAGATTATAGTGTATGTGTCCTGTGGAACCCATGACACTAAAGTGTGTAGTTCAAGTTAAACTGGTTACCATTTTATTTTTCCACTAGCCATACCAAAATTAAGATGACAAAGAGATAATTATATTTTTTACCAGTACCTGACGATTCAGTGGACTATTTTGAGTACTTCAAAGGTTTTATGGTGTCTTCAGGTAATAAAAGACCAAGGAAGCATGGCAAAGATTATTCAGTGTACAAGATTCCTCTCCACATTTAGGGGAAACATCCTGAATGTTAATCAGTGTGTGGAGATTTTGACTGACTCACGTACTCTCCGTGTATCGATGCAGGTCAAGCTGAACCCGCGACCCTGGTTGGAACGATGGGAGAGGTATGACCTCAAAGGTATCGAGGACCTTGAGCTGCCTGCCCGCTTCTACAAGCGAGCCCAGGAAGTCGCCAAGCCGTGGGAGAAGTACGACCTCATGAAACATCATCGGAGTTCCGTGGACGACGTGGAGGCGGAGTCTGTCCTGCAGGAGGTCTACCGCCAGACGCTGAGCACCCGCAGGGCACGAGGCAAACAGAAGGCCAGCTTGAAGAAAAAATAGACATTTTGTGCTGACGTTGTGACGGTGATACTAGTGTGCGCTACATGGGCCAAGACAGAGTGGGACAAAAGAAGTGAAATAAACATTTTTGTTTCGGTAATCTTTGTAGCTTTCTTCATATGAGTTTATGTGATGGTGTTGTACTGTAGGTAGATGCTTTCCTTTCCCATCTCCTTGACAGCCCTGATGTGGCCCTTTGCGGTCGGCTGGGCTATAAGCAACATTACCTTACCTTACCTCCCATGTCCTTGTCTTGAATGAAAAGATTGTTTCACATTGAACCATTGTGCATCTTTTCATTAAAATATCAGAGCAGTCTTAGCTGTCAGTGGGTGGCTTTCGTCCTGTCAGACTGGAATTGAAACAAGAGTTGGTGCCACTTCTGAGATCACATAGATTTAAGAAGAGAAACATTTTTCACTGTTTTTTTCTTAGTTAAGCGAAGTATGTACCGTAAAGTTCGGTCTATTGAGCGCACCTGTATATAAGCCGCACCCACTAATTTTTTTAAAAATCTGAACTTTTTTCACAAATAAGCCGCACCGGTTTATAAGCCGCAGATATACACAACACAGTCCGATGTGCAGGCGGCAGCTGGCCGAGCGTTGAGTTCACATAGTGTCGAAAATCATCACATACAATGTGTTCACTGCATTCATTGGCGTTTAAATAGGTCAGAATACAAGAGCATGTTTCCAGCTTTTCTTCAGTCTTTTTTTTTTTTTTTTTTTTTTTTTAGTACGATGTGTTTTAAATCAATTAGAATCGAAGTTTTTATGAGGCTTCTTACAAGTGTTGTCTTTCCAACATCATTGCTTTAAAAAAAAATACCGAAAAAAAACAACGCATTAACGATGCGCTAGAAAGGCAGTTCACGCCTGCATTCATTGGTGTATCAAGCTAAGCAATTGGTTGAGTACTCGAAAGCGCAAGCCAATCAAAGTGAAGGTATCAAATGCAAACCTTCACTCCCTGTCCACGATTTCAACAATGGCGGATCGAAGCCAAGGTCTGACAATGACCGAGTTGAATGCGCTAATCGTTTTTGAATTGCAAGACGCACTTGGTAAGATAACGCATATAATAACAAACCAGAACATTAATGAAACGATTCGATTGTTTTATTTCGCTTAATACCGTGCCAGTGCTTAGTTATTTTGTTCGTAATTCAGCTAGTATTAGTCAAGATTAAACAGGTCGGAAACGGCCACACATTGCGCCGTTGGAAGCGATCGTATTTTTGTAGAAGACAAACTGATGAAAAAAGATATTAGTAATGGGCTTTACTTATGTCGATTCCCGTATTTCTGAACGGGTTACTGATTCCATTACACGATTACACAGAAAATCGTAGTTAAAAGCATAATAAAAATTCATGAACAGTAAACACGATATGGTGAGTTACAGAGAAGCTAAGAATAGACGAGGGTGTGATGCTTCTGAAATCGGAAAAATCCGCAAATAAGCCGCATCGTTGTTTAAGCCGCAGGGTTTAAAGCTGGGGAAAAAAGTCGCGGCTTATAGTCCGAACTTTACGGTACTTTGGAGCTGAAAGCACACTTGGAATCAGGACTGCTCATGGATCTTTCAGGCTAAAATGATCTGCTTTTGGCAAGATGTTTTCCTGATTTTTTGAAAATTATTCTTTTCCTCTCACATTCATAGTTACAAATGTGATTAATATATGAAAGTTTTAACACAGAGACAAATATCTGTGTTCAAGTCACAGAGTCAAAATCATTAATAATGGAATGCCATTAATTTTGATTACTGGTTGCAGTGTTTGACTCAGTGTCTGTTGCTGGCTCACATTTGGATTTTATGAGAACTAGCTTAGGCTTGTGTTCAAAACAGCAAAAATTTGTTTACTGTAGAAACAATTTTCAAGATGAAAATGCTGGTCTGAAAACAACAGGTAGCTCAATGTATTGCATTTTTGAAACAAACTCCCTGAATACCACTCACTTTCATGTTCCAGCCAAAGATCAAAGTGTGATGACCAGCTGTGAAAACTTAAAAAAAAATATCTGTGAGTGAAACCATTGGGAGTGAAACCATTGGGTAAATCACCTGCTGCTGAGCAGTGGTGAGGCCATGGCCTGAAAGCTTGGAGGTAATGCATTTCAGTTCTCGCAGAGATATTTACAGACTTGTCAACTGATGCGATTTTTGCGTAACTTGTTCGACCAATGTAAAAGCTTTTATGCCTAATGCCTGTCCGTAGTAAAATTGTTGAGGGCTGCTTACTTTTAGCTGTGCATTTAATTCTCTTCAGTGAAAAATCCTGGTTGTGAACGCAATGTATGTGTATACATTCATGTTTAAAAAAAAAAAAAAAGATTGTGCACTGCAGTGTGTGATCAATCTGAAACATTCTGTCAAGATTGACCAGTGTCACTTTTTGTTGCATAAAAAACAAACTTGCAGTTGAAAACCAATTAGCTACTCAGTGTAGAGCATTGTCATGGAGAATGGAAGTGATCTATCCAGTGAAGAAAAAACAGTGATGTGCCTGTCAAAAAGACATCACCAGTCCAACGAAAACTGCAGGACAACTCCGAATAGCGTCTGTGCATCAGAAATTCAATTCAATTCAATTCAATCAAGTTTATTGTCCATCGGAAATTTTTCTTCTGCTCCACATCATTTCACAAGTACATTAGACATTACAAAAAGACATTATAAATCGTTACATAAAAGCCTGTGTTATTATATTGTTATTATATGTATTACATAAACACTCACACACCCCTCCCCTCACACACCCCTCCCCACACACACACATGCATACACCCACGCGTGCACACACACACACACACACACACACACACACACACACACACACACACACACATGAAATAAAAACACAAACTCGCCCGCATTAATGCCCAAACACTAAAACACACGCACATGCTTTACACCCCCCCCCCCCCCACACACACACACACAATCATAGTCACAGGAAAAGCATAATATTGCAGACTGAATTGTTCATGTCTGAGAGACAAGGGTCATGGCAGTCAATCACAGGCTTTAGAGTTTAAAATGCTAATGGCACTTGGTATAAAAGACTTCTTGAAGACATTCTTCTGTGCTCTGGGCATTCTGTAGCGTCTTCCTGATGGAAGTTTTTCAAAGTCGCAGTGGAGTCAGTGTGAGGGATCAGAGGTAATATTCACAGATCTCCTGATTACAGAAACAGTATAGACTTTTCTGAGAGCACACACACACACACACACACACACACACACCACACACACACGCACACGTAAGCAAACACACACGCGCACATAAACAAACACACGTAAAACACACGCACACACACACCACACACACACACACACACACACGTAAATACCCACACACACACACACACGCACACACACACACACACGCACGCACACAAACACACACACGGTCATGCTCTTTTCAACTGTAATAATTCTTGAAAACAGAAAGCAAATCAAATTCTGAACAGCAAATAAGTGCTTTCTAACAGACTGTAAGTAGTCTGTGATCTACCGTTAATATAGCTTGTCATCTTTGACAGGACCAAAATTTGATGGGGGGTGTTCGTTAGGTCACACTTTAACTTTGGACGAAGTTTGATTTTAAATGGATTCAGTAGATCAGTTTGCGTAATCAGTCTGACAGACAGACAAACAAACGAATCAAAATTACAGCGTAGGTGGTTGAAAGTATTTAGTGCCTTGATGTAAGTCATAAACACAAAGACCTTGTTTAGGGAAAGGAACATACACACGCACATGAGAGCGCACACGTGAGTGCGCACACACACCATGCATGTGCACGCACATATGCGCACAGAGAGAGAAAGAGAGAAATCCGCCACAACACATGAACAGTTATGTAAAGACTGCTCTATAAATGCTTTTAGTGATGAATATCATTGTATGATTGAGTACTGCAGTACATGGCATTACAACAACACTTTAGGATTTATCGACGTACTATAGCAATAAGAAATAAGTTGAGCACTTCTGTAAAATGATTTCAGGATTTTAAAAAAAGCATGGTAGAACCTTGCAACAACAACAAAAAACCAACAATGAAATTGAGAATGTTGTATTCTCCCAGCACCCCGTCCCCCATTTTTATACTCTAAAGGAGTGACTGTTTTGTTGCCCAGCACCCCGTCCCCCATTTTTATACTCTAAAGGAGTGACTGTTTTGTTGGGAGCAGTTGGGTTGAAGGGTCGGCGACTGGAGGGATGGGACTGGGGTGGGGGATGTTCATTTGATAACACATCACATGCATGTTTATTGTGCCGCTTTCATGATGTGTTTGTTCACTTTTCTCCAAACCTGTACTCCATCTAGCAACTGCACTCCACAGCGACTAGTGCAGCGCTCATACAGGGTGCCTTTGGAGAGTGGTTCCTTGCTTCATTCAGAGTTCGTCAGGCTTTAGCTTCATTCAGAGTTCGTCAGGCTTTCTGATTTTTCCATATTCAGCTGGAGTTTGTCAGGGCTATACTGTATCTTCCAGACTTTTCAACGTACACCCAGAAAGCATCGTAAACAATGAACAGGAAAATCATGTCAACACATTCAGCACTGGGAAAAGATTCATTTCAAACCAATGATTTGAATATGGCGGCGGCAGTCTAGCTGGCAGTGAACAAGAACTCGCCCAACATGTTCAAAGACTGGAGGAAACGTCAACAAGATACGGTATGGGAGTTAGCACCAAGGAGACAGGTTGATAGCCAGCCACGCACCACCACCATCAATACTGATGTAACTGTCCATGTACAGAAGCTAGAACTTGTTCCACAATTCAACTACATAAGATCCTTTTTCAGCTATGAGGGAACCAAACCAAAAATCTTATCATGGGGAACAATCTCACCACTGTCCAAACTAAAACATGTATGGAGGACAATATCATCTCCGTGAAATTCAAGATCAGCTCCTGCGTGCACCGGTATACTTCATCTTCATGTATACTCGCAAGTCATGGATCCTCACAGTGGATTTGGAAAGAAGAATCGCAGCCATGGAAATGAGGTGTTAACTGCAAGTTACCAAACTTCAGATATTCTGATCCCCAATGAACAAGTGTCAAAGCATTTAGCAGCACGTTGGACCATACGAAGACCCACTGAAATCATTGGACAAAAGAAAACTACCTTGAAATTACATAGAACAAATAAATGGCATTGGTTAATCCTCCAGGGAACTGTTGAAGGAGAGAGACGGAGAGGATGCAAGGCAAAACAGAAAACAAAACGAAATAGACAAAAAAAAAAAAAGATGCGAAGCATATAAACGTACTCCCAGTTTTCCAAACTGCTTATAAATCGGCCTAGTGCTTTGTGAGATAAGAAATAAAGGCAAAATAACGGTTTTAACGGTTATTTAACCAATGTACACTAAGGCCTGTGTACATACCAAATTTCATCCAAATCGGACAAGATGTCAAGAATAACGGTTTTTAACAGTCAGATTTTGAAACACTACATGGAAGTGCCATTTGTGTGTGATAACCTTTCTATATACAAAATTTCATTAAAACCCACCAATATATATAAAAAAATAACGGTTATATAACCGATATACACTTTTGAAACCGGTATTTTAGTCCTCACTGGGCTAAAGCCTGTGTACATATCAAATTTCATCCAAATCGGACAATATGTCAAGAATAACGGTTTTTTAACGGTCAGATTTTGAAACACTGCATGGAAGTGCCATTTGTGTGTGATAACCTTTCTATATACCAAATTACATTAAAATACACCTATATATAAGAAATAACGGTTTTTAAAGGTTGTTTCATCCATTTTCAGCATTACATCACTTGCATATGGACAGAGGCTCCGATGTGTCACGAGATCATCCAAACCGCTTATAAATTGGCCAAGTACTTTCTGAGATATTCCATAAAGAAGAAAAACCGTTATAGGCCGTTACAGCCGTTAGTAACGGCTATAGCGGTAAACTAAAACATAGGGCATCATCCATGACCCATAGTGAACGTACCTGCTCATTTTTACAAAGATCGGCCAAGTACTTTCTGAGATATTCCATAAAGAAGAAAAACTGTTACAGGCCGTTACAGCCGTTAGTAACGGCTATAGCGGTAAACTAAAACATCGGGCATCATCCGTGGCCCATAATGAACATACCTACAAATTTTCAGAAAGATCGGCCCAGTAGTTTTGTCTGGAGCGAGTGGAACACATTTTGACCACGGACACACAACACACACACACACACACACACACACACACACACACACAGCATTTCTTCGTTCCCATTCTAAAGTACTCCCTGTTCTATAAGAACTGGGAGTACAAAAAGAACTGACAACATTGCAAAATGGAGAGGGTAAACAGTCGCAGAGACATGAGCCTTGTCACACAACTGACAGAACTGAAGGAACTTGGTGCATTGTACTACAGTGTTGTAATCCCAATCGTGTATATGCCTCACGGAGTTTGGGGAGAAGAAAAAGAATAACTCATGTCGGGTGAAAAGTCTACTGATCATGTTGTCCCTAATGAAGAAGTGTGCGTGCATGTGTAAGTGTGTGTGTGTTTCTATGCCTGCATGCGCGCGTGACTAAATAAACTCGCCCCGTCTATTGAATAAGACATTGCAACTTGCCCCTGTCACGGTAGGGCAGGCTGATTTTTACTCCCGTTCACACAAGTCGCTGACACAGATGTAACCCAGCCGTTCTCTTGCCTGCCCTTACCCTCCCACTGCCCCCCTTTTGCGCTCCCCTCCTCCTTTTCGCCTGTCCCCCACAATCTCCCGATATCCACACCATTTCCTAGCCCTTCTCCCGTTCATAGTTCTTTACCAAATTCACACCATGGGATTAAGCCCCTTCCCTCCCCCGTCCTGCCTAGGAGGTTATGTTTTCACCTTTGTCTTTTGGCTTAGTTTGTCTGTCTGTTAGCACAATTATGCAAAACTCACTGATTAGGTTTTCATAAGAACTTCATGGAAAGATGGCATGTGTCTCAAAGACAAAGTCATTATATTCTAACACGGATTCGTTGAGCGGATCCGGGATTCGTTTTGAAAGAACACGCCGAAAATCACCGTGCCGATTTCAACGAAAGCTGGTGAAGAGACAGAATTCGGCTCGAATACGAACCCTTTAAATTTTGTCACGGATTTACGGGATGGATCGGGATTAACAAAAGTGGATCCAGAATTTGTTTAACCTCAGTTGTCAGAGGCCAGTGTGGGGACATCCCGTTTGGCCCTTTTCCATTTCGTTCTGTCTAGGTTTGCCTTTTCTGTTGCGTCTTGTCTCGGTTTGCCCTTTCCCATTTCGTCCTCTCTCAATTTGCCCTTTCCATTTCGTCCTTGGGTTGCCCTTTCTCATTTCGTCCTCTCTCAGTTTGCCCTTTCTCATTTTGTCCTCTCTCGGTTTGCCCTTTCCCATTTCGTCCTCTTTCGTTTCGCCCTTTCCATTTTGTCCACTTTCGATTTGCCCTTTCCATTTCGTTCTCTCTCGGCTTGCCCTTTCATATTTCATCTTCTCTGGTTTGCCCTTTCCAATTTCGTCCTCTCCCGTTTTGCCTTTTCCCATTTCATCTTCTCTGGGCTGCCCTTTCCATTTCGTTCTCTCTCGGCTTGCCCTTTCCATTTCATTCTCTCTCGGCTTGCCCTTTCCATTTCATTGTCTCTTGGCTTGCCCTTTCCATTTCGTTCTCTCTCGGCTTGCCCTTTCCAATTTCACCTGCTCCGGTTTGCCCTTTCTATTTCGTTCTCTCTTGGCTTACCCTTTCCATTTCATTCTCTCCCTTTTTGCCCTTTCCAATTTCATCTTCTCTGGTTTGCTCTTTGCATTTCGTTCTCTCTCGGCTTGACATTTCCATTTCGTTCTCTTCGACTTGTCTTTTCCATTTCTGTCTGTCTTTATATTACAGCTGTCATTGCAATGGGATGAGGGGATGGTGTAGGGGTATTTAGCGGGAATTTCCATTTTGCGGTTTTGTAGAGTCCAGTATCTTAAATGACGACATCAATTTTTTAAAATTATTCAGCTGATGGCCAGATATGTGTTGTAGCAAATTTGCAGTCGCGAAGACATTTTTTCCAGTGTTTATTCAATATGCAAGTTTGATACATACGAAAGTAATACCCTGTAACAAAGTACTTTTTCTTTGCCAATGCAGTTTTGTATTGACAACAAGGCAAGGATGTTCAGTACGTTAGGAAATGAATTACAACAAACTGGAATTATGAGGAAAAATAGAAAGGAAAGGACAAACTGACATTGTCGCGGTGAGGGGGGAGGGGAAGGAAGAGGAGATGAAGGGAGGGGGGGACAGAACAACATGACCGTAACTAAGAAAGAGAGAGAGGAGGGGAAGAAGAAGAAGAAGAAGAAGAAGAGAGAGAAGATGGAGAAAAATAAAACGAGAACTACAGCGCGAAACGATTTGGAAACAGAAACCATCACGTCTACGCTGTGCCGTGTGCCCTTGTTCAACATTACAGAGCTTTGTCTGTGTTCTGTTAAAAACCCAGAGTGTGTCATTACAAAACTACCACATGCCTCGCTGCTATACAGCACTCTCAGTGTGTGTGTATGTGTGTGTGTGTGTGTGTGTGTGTGTGTGTGTGTGTGTGTGTGTGTGCGCGTGTGTGTGAAGAATAGAAAGAATGATTCAGTGCAAAGAACTGGAGACATGTACATAAGTCTATATTCAGACATACTCCTTTCATGTATAAATGATTTTTAAAAAAAGTAGACAAGGAAACCAACTTTTAAAAAAGAGAGCGATGATAATTGTACAGAGATGACCAACAAGACGCGTTGGACGGTCTGTGAACAAACATATAAACAGACGTATAGACTGGCAAAGTTGACCCATGCCCTGCTCTCATGATGACAGTTTCGAGTATCTCTCTACGTCTATGGCCTTGGTTGGGTTCTGTCGGGGTCATCGGTACTGGCAAATACATGGGAACTGCCGTTGACAGACGTGGTGGTATCCTCCCGAGGGAGAGTCCATTCACGCTGGCTCCCAGATTAAGCGATCATCGCCGTCAGTAGGGGGGGGAGGGGGGCTTGTTAGGTGGAATCCCACGTATGGTAGATCAAAACCGGCACCACAGAACTTCCCTTGAGAAGTGATTCTGGAGTAGTGCAGTGTCTCCTCTGGTGGGTTGCCTCACGTCGATTTGACACTGACCGCTCCTTGTGGGATTGCCGGTGCCAGGGCTGTGGTGGGACGGGAGATTGGGTGTGGGTTGGGGGTGCTGAATGCTATGCTAATGAATGGCACGGAAGAAGAGACAGAAACAAGACAGTCACACAGAACAGACAGACCTGAAGTTTTCTGAGGTCTCTGCCTTTAAACATTACTTGGGTGGGATGTCATGACGAACATATTATGACACTGACATTATTGTTTAAAGTTTACACCGCCAGGTTAGCTGTTAACACTTTCATTGTATTCAGTCTTTTCTTTCGGATTTTTTTTTTTGGACCCATCGCCTCATTTCTCCTTGCTTCGAGTATATATATGTGTCTGTACACACACACACACACACGCACACACACACACACACACACACACACACACACACACACAAAACATACGACGACGACCACCGCCACCACCACCACCACTACTATACCGCTACCCACACCACCACTACTACTTCTGCTACTATCACGTTTGCAGTCCTCCTTATGACAGGCTGATCCAGCTCGGTTGTAATTTAAAAACCAAAACACCTACGTGACATCAAATGGAACACAAATCATTCCAACTTGTACCTTACATCAGAGAGTTGCATGGAATCACCCTGACAACAAATTCAGCATATGTCTGAAAAACAAGTTCCTGCGAGCTCTAAACTCTTCAATGTTGTGTCGGCATTGATGAAGACATAACGTCAGGAAGTCACTAAAGACAGCTTTACGAACGATGAAATCGATTCCACGAATCCTGTCCACATTCTCGGCTTTTCCCTTCCTGTAAAAAATGTTTGCCCTCTCACGGGTTCTCAAACTGAATCTTTGTAAGGGAATCGTGTCCACTGAAATCAGCCAGTGATATCTTGTACAGAGTCAGCTTCTTGACTATGAGAACTGTCCTTCTCAGGGGTCTTCCCAGATCAGTTGTGTCCAAGAGTATGTACTCTGTACATACTATTGAGTAATTTGCCCTGCTCTGGATCACGCTAAGTCGTCAGCATGTAGAGCCTTAAAAATGTGGGTGGACAGCGTATCAGCAGTGTCGCCAATGAAGACCAGAAAGAGTGTTGGCGAGATAACGCCACCATGTAGCACACCCGCCCTGACCTTGACCAGCGTGATCATCTAACCATCAAGTTTAACGCGGGCTGACCTTTGGAACAGGTACCCGTGGATCCAGTGATATTGCCAAAGGCTTTCATTAAAAAAAAAAAAAATTCAGAAGAGGCCTTTTCAAACTTTGTTGAAAGCCTTAGTCAAGTCAACGAAGACGATCATGGTTTTCATCTTCTGCTGGGAGCCATTTTCAATGTCTTGAGTTAGGAGCACTTTCTGGTGTTCTGTGCTTCTACTTGTGGAAGTCTGGTGTGGAACTCATGAGACTGTTCCTCTCCAGGTGATGTTGAAAACTTCTTTTGACAGTCTGCTCCAAAGTCTTAACAAGACTGTCGAGATAACTGATAGCGCGATAGCCGGTCTTTTTGTACTTGTCCTTTTCCTTCTTCAGGGACCGGGGACTTCCGCGTCGATGGCCACCCCTTTCAAATCAAAGCCCGTGATCAGGGCCAGCCACACCCCGCCCACCAAGCGAGAAGGCATGCAAGCATGACGTACAAGCAAATCAAGCAGGACACCACTACCTCCATCACCATGTTCAAAGACACTAGGCCCGGGTAGGTGGTGTTGAAGAATCAACCCTATTAACTCAGCGGTGCCCACATCATCAACGCATCAAATCCGCCAGCACTCCATCCCATCAGCAGAAACAGAACGCCCTTGGTCACCCTTGGTCACCCCGAGTCGTCCAAGACGACAGCCCACTGTGTCCGATCCCAGGATCGGAGCCGTCTGAGCTGAGCTGAGTTAGGATTTGATTATAGGCTTGGGCTTAAGTTGGATCAGGGTCAGGATTGGTCAAGAGTTGGGTTCAGCGTTTGCATCCTATCGAGTCGGCCGATTATGGTCCGCCTATAAAGTTGGCCTTCAAACACAATAGTACAGCAGAAATATTTTTTCAAACGTGTTGATACCCAGGTTGTGTTGTTTTGTTATATGTGTACGGAATTAGATCCACATGGGCAGTTGTAAAGAAATCATATGTAATTGTATAATGTGTCGCTGCATGTCACATATCAAACTAATGGTATGATCTATGGCGAGTTGGATAGTGTCTGTTATCGTTCTACTCCGTTTAGAAAAATGTTTGATACCAATTTGGTTTAATGAATCAAACAGAACATCCATTTTCCAAGAAAATGCTAACTTTTAAAAATGCATAACTACGGAAATACTATTTAGGCTTCCGATTTTCAAACCGCACTAAATGAGAATGGCTTTGATCAAATGTGGGTGGTATATCTATCTATCAGTCTATCTACCTCTCTCTCTATCTACACACGCACGCACGCACACACACACACACACACACACACACACACACACACACACACACACATATATATAGGGCCACCTTTGGTTGGTTTTTTGAAAACTCAACAAACATACTACGGTATTGCACACCAGCCTTTTCTGGGATAGCATTCTTCTTAAAACCGAAAAGGCAGAGGAGTCAAATTACCACTTCCCGCGGTCACTGAGGAGAAACAACCAAGTTTCGAAATATCGATATATGACCAGGAGTTATGTGTTAGTGAGTTTCCTCCCTATTGGAGATGATAAGCTTGCTGAAGGCTCATTTTGAGAAGCATTTATTTTATTTTTCCCCATCTACCCACTTGAGCACATACTGTTAGTTAGGCAGTATTAACTACCACTGCAGATATGAATGCTTGTCTCCCCCTATTTCTTCAATCTAAGACATAAGAGCAAGCTTTGTTTATAATTGAATATATATATATATATATATATGTGTGTGTGTGTGTGTGTGTGTGTGTGTGTGTGTGTGTGAGAGAGAGAGAGAGAGAGAGAGAGAGAGAGAGAGAGAGGAGCGAGAGCAAAGTTCTCTTAGTCTTGGATGGCAAGAGCATTTAGATACTCGTGTCAGATTCTTCATGCATAAACACAACAGGATATTCTGGAAGAGATGTCTATGTAGATTTCCTGATTGTTGGATGGGAGAATCAGGGTCAACGTTGTTCTTCAAGAAAGCATGGGCGTTAATTCGCTTTAGTTTTCAATGTCTACGGTGCAAAGTTTGTGAAAGCAAGATTTTAGAATTTTTGTTCATGTTTATTACTCATGGAATCGCAATTCATAGCGTACTGGATTATCTGATGAAAAGATTTTAGACTACCATATCTTTAGCTCCTAAACATGCTTCTCAAAAGCTTGATGCAAATGAAAACAGACAGAATGACACTGTGACTAGCAAGTATAATGCGAATTGGTAATGCGTATGTAGTTATTTTCTTAAAATTTACACATTGTATAGGCACATACGTACGAAAGGCATGAGCGTATGAGTGGATGTCAATGCGCGCGTGTCTGCGTGCGTGGATATGAAGAATCTGAAAGAGGTTATCTCACAGCTCTTCCCCCCACCCCCTCCCTGTCATCCACGTCAGATTCAAAGACGACATTCATCCTAAGTATGCATGCATCCCTTCTCTGTCACCCTCGTCAGATTCTGAAACGACATTCATTCCAAGTATGCATGCATCCGTTCTCTGTCATCCATGTCAGATTCAGAGACGACATCCATCCTAAGTATGCATGCATCCTCTCTCTGACACCCACGTCAGATTCAGAGACGACATCCATCCTAAGTATGCATGCATCCTCTCTCTGTCATCCACGTCAGATTCCACCAGTTCCATGCCAATGTCGTGACGCTCCTAGCCTCTCATCTTCTGCTGTCTCTGCTTGTGTGTGCCGCCCCTTAACAATGCTCTGCGTTCGTTCTGATCTCTTCAGACGTTCCGAAATGCAGGCAAAAGAATGTTCAGATCTTCTAATGTTCAGATCTTCTATACTGTGTGTCCTTTCATGGCGGGTGCAGCTTTCTGAATCAATTTTCATGAATGTAGTTCAAGAAAAAGGTCTTCCTCCTCATTGGATCTGAGTTGCAATCTAGAGCCTCGACAGAGCTTTTTAATTTCCTGTATATTAACACAACGAATTTGCCCCCCCCCCCCTTTTTTTTTTTAAAGACAATGCACTCTTTCTCGAAACATGTAACAAACTGGCCTATGTTGTGATGTTAGAGAAAGTAGGAATAAAATCCGAAATCTGAATTTTGATCCGGATTCGCATATAAAAAAGAGATCGATCTTGGATAACGTTTCATTATTCTACCAAGTTTTGTTGCAGTCTTTCTGTACTGTTTGTTTGTTGCTTCGTTTGTGTTTTGCTGGCCCGTCTTTTGTGCCACTTCAGTGACATTGAACATGCCTATCCCTCGTCCAGAGCCATAGTCCGGCCCATTCCGCCACAGCCCCGGCACTATCAATCCACATGGACCAGTCAAAGCCAACCCGTCATGAGTCATGAAGCAACCCACCAAAGGAAACACTGCAACTGCTGCCGAGTCACTTCAGTGGTGTTCAGTCGTGCCTGTTCTGATCCAACTTTTGCAGGGCACCTCCTGCTAAGCCCCATCCTGACGACAATAATTGCTTTGTCCCGGAGCTGGCGTGAGTAAGCTCTCCCGTGAGTGAGCACAACTACGTCCGTCCAGCAACAGTCCCCATGAATTTGCCGATACAATGACCCAGACAGAATCAACCAAGCCCATAGACGTGGAGAGGCAAGGTCACAGTGAGAGCAGGGCATGAACATTCACAGAGTTTGAAATTTCTTTTTTAATGTTCTTCTATGAGGATGAGGATGATGACGATGATGTTGTGGACTTCCATTTAGGTCTCAGACTGCATGACAGGGCTGTACGCTACGCCTACACGGAAAACATACTCTGGCGTCATCCAGGCGCGAGAGATACCGACCCTGCAGTGTTGGATAGGAAATTTGAGCAACACTCTCAGAGACGCATCTATTAAGTAAATAAGATTCGATTGTGTGGCCCCAGTCTTTCAAGATGAGCCCATAGCAAACTCAACCCTGGCTAGGAGCCGGTCATGGCGGAAAAATCCCATAACTAAATGGCTCTTATGAGAATCGAACCCATGACCTCTTAGCCGGAGCCCGTGATGCCAACCACTTTGCCGAGGCGGCTAGTTGAACATTTTGTTTAATTTTGATAAGAGACAAACAACCAACAGGTGCAGGTGTAAACACTAACCATGTGATGGAGAAGGACTAAGGTTTGTTCTGCCCAAAATTATATCAACAGAATGAAGTGCATTCTCTGTCTGTCTGTCTGTCTGCACGCACGTACGCACGCACGCACGCACGCACGCACGCACACACACACACACACACACACACACACACACACACACACACACACACACACACACACACACACAAACACACACACACACACACACACACACACACACACACACACACACACACACACACAGAATGAATAAACACAAATCCTGTACGTAATTTGAGCACTAATAATGTAAATACAAAAAGAAAAACCTCAAACAAAACAAAAAAGAAAGCAAAGCAAAACAAACCTAAACAAAACAAAAACCAAACAATACATGCTATAAAAGGAAAAATACCGGTTTTGAAAAATCTATTGAGTGAAAATCGTTGGACATCAGAGTGCTAAATTAGTGCATAAGGAACGCAGTAGG
Organism: Conus ventricosus; assembly: GCA_018398815.1. Lineage (NCBI taxonomy): Eukaryota > Metazoa > Mollusca > Gastropoda > Neogastropoda > Conidae > Conus > Conus ventricosus. The sequence continues at coordinate 57,933,636 of CM031607.1, read as the reverse complement.
CCATTTAATGATTCCACGCATTTTTCTTTTCATATCATATGGTATAACCCACCATACGAAGGGAAACTCAAAACAAGCATAGGGAAAGAATTCTTTAAAATTTTAACAACTTCGTTCCCAAAAGAACACAAACTATATAAAATATTCAACAAAAACACCGTCGAACTATCATATTCATGTATGCCCAACCTCAAAAATTTAATTGACGCATCTAACGAAATGAAAACCAACACAGCAAAGAAGGGTGAAGAAAGGAAATCTTGCAATTGCATCAAAAAAGAGCAGTGCCCCCTAAGCAATAAATGCCTTTACAACAACATTGTATACCAAGCCACTGTGACATCAGAAAATGAAAAAGAAACATACATAGGGATCACTGAAAACCACTTCAAAACCAGATATGCAAACCACAAACAGTCATTTAATAAAGAAAAATACAAAAATCAAACAGAACTGAGTAAATATATCTGGAAACTTAAAGACGCAAAAACAAACTACAATATATCCTGGAAAATCATAAAAAGAGCAACATCATACAGCAACATTTCAAAAAGGTGCAACCTATGTTTAACTGAAAAATGGTTAATACTATGCAAACCACACTTAGCAACTTTAAACACCAAAGCAGAAATAGTAAACAACTGCAGGCATAAATGGAAATCGTTGTTAGTGAATACACCCAAAACAAAAACCTGAAAACCTCAAAAAACACGTGCAGCCAACCCGCACGTGCACACAACCGCAAACAGGAGCCCACACGCTATATAACACCGGCGGTGGGCAAACCAAAATCATCCTGATGACAGCGAACAGCTTGAAACAAATTTGTAGATTGACTTTTAAAAACCTTATTTTAACAAATGTTGCTCCCCAGGGGGTTGGGCACTCTGAAAATCATTTTAGGAATTTTAATCACATTGAGATGGCCCCCTCACCCTTCACCCCTATCCTAATTTTATGTTTCCTATTGATGAAATGTTTTATACTCAACGTTTTATTTTAAGTTAAAACATTTTAATTCATGTGCCTTTTCCCTACTGTATACATTTGTGATTTGTGTTCAGGATCTGAGGGTGGAGAATGCGAACTTTTTACTGTCACAGTCTGTACCCCTGACGAAGGCAAATATAGCCTAAAATTTGGGATATTTTTATCTTGTTTGTTTGGATTTTTATCTAATTTGACTGTTTATATATATATATATATATATATATATATATATATATATATATATATATATATATAATCGTCCTTGACTGCTGCTTATCCCAGTCTCAACTGATATTGCTGGAAAGGCCGTTTCTTCTTGACACGCAAAATGACAATGCGAAATATAGGCCATGATGATCATTTTGGCAATTGCCTGGGAGCTCAACGACAAATAATCGAAATGGAATAAACCAAACAAAAAAGTCACATGATTCAACATAACATAAATTGGTAATAAAGCACTAATCAACAAAACCCATATACACAATGGATAACAGACATTAGAATATACACTGGAGAAAGATTATACAATATCGGTTCAGGTTGCTTCAGTTACATTATCGTCTACTTCTCTGAGAACATGATCAGGAAAAAAACTTGTTCCCACACTCAAAAATGACAATTAAGCACAGTAACTCTTGCTCTTGAAGTGAAACGATTAAAGGTAAATAACTCCACACCAGCGGTGCTTGTGATGCACATCCACATGTAAGCAAGGGAGAACTAGGCGACATGCCGGCCCTAGGGGAGATAGCTGAGGAGGCAGTGCGATCACCGAAGGAAGGCATACCACCATGGCTGGATAACAATTCATCACAGCTTCTATACACACTGAACCGGAGCTCGATAGAATGTTGACAATAATCTGTCAGAAGGTTAGGTTGACAAAAGAGTGACCCCCAAAATCAATCCAATTCGCAAAAATACCACTCCCAAAGAAAGAGACTCTTAAATAGCGCTAGAATTACAGCACCACTGGCCTAATTTGTCACCCCAGTAAAGTTATGCCCACAATTCTTTTCAACAGACTCAAAGGGAAGGCGGAAGAAATCCTAGCAGAAGAACCAGTTGGATTCTTACGAGAAAGGAGTACGGCAGAACGGACATTTAGCATCAGACACCTGACAGAGAAGCACCTGCAGCACCCGCGTTATCTGTGCCATGATTTCATTGACTCCAAAAAGCATTTGGCCGTGTATGCGAGGACTTGGCTCAAGCACTGAAGGGCTTCAACTTTGACACCAATTTCACTGAAAATATGAACGTACTAGAGTATCAAGGTTTGCAGATTCTGCTTGTACACTTTTCCTGAATAACAACCGTGGAAACCTGTTCAAGATCACAGATGGAGTTCGACAGCGATGTCTCCTTTCCCTGGTCCATTTCACCATCTACCTACAAACCATTAAGCAGAAGATGCTTCAAAACTTCCAGACATTCATTTCCATCGCAGGACGGCCGCTGTACAATCTGTATTTAGCAGATGATAATGTCTTCAAGGGTGGAAACGAATCAGAACTTCAAGATTCCATAACCAGACTGGCGAAAGTAACAGGCGCATATAGAATGTAAGTAAGTTTGGGAAAAAGTACAGTCGTGATAAACAGCTGGGCTCAACAAACAGCCATTGCCATAGTGTGCTTGCGTGCGTGCGTGCGACACAAGAAAAGTTTAAAATTAGTCGAATACATACACAGGGTAATTGACATCAATAATGTTTCCAAAATTTGTATAGGATATTTTCAAAACAACCACAACAGCAACAACAAATCAACCAAAAAACTGTACCACACTACAACAGATCTTGTGTTAACGGGACAGGAATGTTCGGACAGGAAGATTCAAGGTAAGGACCCCCCCCCCCCCCCCCCCCCCCCCACTCGGCTCTATCTGCGTCTCATTGCAGATGTTTACAAGTCTCCAACATGAAAAAAAGAAGACTTGACTGTGCATTACCCAGTCTCTCTGTGAAAAACATAACAGCATTTGGTGAAAAGGAATATGAATATATCATGTTATACTTAACTATATGAAAACAACAAAGAGAAGACGAGGAAGGAACGGGAAAGATGTGTATGCGTATAGACGTGGAAGCAGGGAGATGGGAGGGGGAGAAAGACGGATGGGATCAGGAATGAGTATTCATTTCCCGTTTTGGATAAACGATGAATTATGGACGGATCTATTCAGCATTCTGACATTCAAAGTGCTCATTAATACATACAAACGGCGAGAACAATAGTAACATCATACAAAATTCAAAATCGTCAGAAAAGCCATTGTTAATAAAACTAACTACTGCGTGAAATTAATAGCCACGTTTCGGCAAAACATCACTCTAAACGCCAAGACTAACTAACAACACACATGAGCTGTAATTCAGGTCAAGCACAAAGTCTGCCTATTTCTCTTATAAATCGGAACGTTAACTAACATAACCTTCGGTAATCCAGAAACTTCAATTGGCACCTGTTTTATTAATTATAGACATGTACTAGAAAAAAAAGAAACTCCAAGCGAAACATGTTTTCTAATCTCGTTTCAACTCGACTTGGTAATGAGACCGTAGCGTTTCCCGAAATAAAACCGAGACAATCGAATACAACCATCATGACATGTTAGCATGGTGCATTGGCCTGTTCAAATGGATGAGAACGTTTTCTCCATTGCTCTTATGTTTCATTGTTTGACCTTTCATAGTTAGTTTGTTGTTGTTTTTTTTTTTACTGAGGCGAGGGATAAAACAGATGGGGAGAGAGTAGAGGGAGGGGGAGGCATGTGGGAGGTGGGAGGGAAGGGTGTAAGGGGCGAGAGGGAAAGGGAGGGTGTGAGGATGAAGGGGATAGAGGATGGTATCAATGTTTACGAAGACTCTTCGTTCTCAGCTTTTTGATTTACAAGATGTTGAATACGTGTAATTGACCTCTTCTCCTCCAAGCTGTAATTAGGGTCAAAGGGTTAAATAGATTTAACATGAGTTCACTCGCATGTATATGTGTGCTTGCTGCTAGCACATGTGTGTTGATGCTAAACACTGACTTTGAATTTTCTTAGCAACACTAGCAAAACCAAATTAAGCAGAACAATCGAAATAAATTTTCCCACCTACACCCTGTACAAAAATCTTATTGAACAGTTAAAGCAGCACAATTACAATTTTTTTTTCTCGCAAAATGACACTTTCTTTGAAATGCTAAATGTTTAAATAATTGTTTTACACATTGACAACAGACACTCTGATATACAAACACTGCAACAAACATTATCATGGATTTCAGGAAGATGTGACGATCTAATGCAATTTGAAATGGTCAAAGGGGTACATGTAAGTAATCATCTTGCTAAATACAGAACAAAGTTCAACCACATATAAATATAAAACATATAAATATATCTCGCCAAATAAGGCAGACGAAGAGGTTATCAATTGTGGCGAATCTAATAAGTGAAGTCACTTGAAATAAGCAAATCAAAATGGCCTTCGTTGTTAAAAAAGCATATCGCGCATCTGCCCCTGGTTAGGAGAAAATTAATCACATGTGATGAAAGTGATGAAACCTGAATTGAAATGTGTGAAGTGAAATAATTGTCGGTTACCTAAATATTCATGATGACGAACGTCTGAAAAAGCACTAACGTAAGAAAATGTCGAATAAGAAAGAAAAAGCAGTAAAACGTGTCAAGAGGGAGGAAACCCTAAGGAAAAGCAAAAAAAAAAGAAGAAAATGTGACCAAAAGTAATAAAATGCTGAGAAAGGCAGAAGCAGAAACATGTAACGAAAGGTAATAAAATGTTGAGAAAAGCAGAAGCGGACACATGTCTGTAACGAAAGGTAGTAAAATGTTAAGAAAAGCAGAAGCAGAAACATGTAACGAAAGGTAGTAAAATGTTAAGAAAAGCAGAAGCAGAAACATGTAACGAAAGGTAGTAAAATGCTGAGAAAAGCAGAAGCAGAAACATGTAACGAAAGGTAGTAAAATGTTAAGAAAAGCAGAAGCAGAAACATGTAACGAAAGGCAGTAAAATGTTAAGAAAAGCAGAAGCAGAAACATGTAACGAAAGGTAGTAAAATGCTGAGAAAAGCAGAAGCAGAAACATGTAACGAAAGGTAGTAAAATGTTAAGAAAAGCAGAAGCAGAAACATGTAACGAAAGGTAGTAAAATGCTGAGAAAAGCAGAAGCATGTAACGAAAGATAGTAAAATGTTAAGAAAAGCAGAAGCAGAAACATGTAACGAAAGGTAGTAAAATGTTAAGAAAAGCAGAAGCAGAAAATGTAATGAAAGGTAGTAAAATGCTGAGAAAAGCAAAAGCAGAAACATGTAACGAAAGTCAGTAAAATGTTAAGAAAAGCAGAAGCAGAAACATGTAACGAAAGGTAGTAAAATGCTGAGAAAAGCAGAAGCAGAAACATGTAACAAAAGTTAGTAAAATGTTAAGAAAAGCAGAAGCAGAAACATGTAACGAAAGGTAGTAAAATGCAGATAAAAGCAGAAGCATGTAATGAAAGGTAATAAAATTTTGAGAAAAGCAGAAACAAAAGGGAAAAGTAGAAAAACGGATGACAGAGTAGAAAGTGACAGGGAAAGTAGAAAAAAAATAGAGAAAAGTAGTAAAATGTAACGGGAAGCACACAAAACTCCACTCCCTTTGTTGGGCAGATGGGATTAATACTTGCCCGTCTATACAGGGAGTGTCCGCAGGAGTATCAGCCTGCGTACGCAGAAGAAGAAGTAATGGGAAGCAGAAAATAGAGAAGATAAAAAGATGTCAGCAAAAGTAGAAGAATGTACGGTAAAGCGGACAAAAAATGTAGGAGAAAAAGTAAAATGCTGTAGAAAAAAGGTAGAAAACTTTAGAAAAAGTGGACAACTGTCTTGGGTCAAATGTGCAACAACAACAACAACAACAAAACAGAAAAATGCAAGGGAAAGTATAAGAATGTAGAGAAAAGTAGAAAATGTCAGAAAAAAAAGAGAAATGGCTTGAAAATTCGGCAAATGTGAGGAAAAGTGGGAAAATGTAGGAAAAAGAAGACAAATTTGAGAAAAAGTAGAAAATGTAAGGGAAAGCAGGAAAATATCCGGTAAAGTAGGGAAAATAGGGAAGAGTACGAAAGTACTGGGAAAAGTGGAAAAATATATGGAACCGTTGCAAATACATGGAAAAGTTTAAAAATATAACAAAAAGCAGGGCTAGTAGAAAAACGCAGGAAAAAGTACTGACATGCAGGAAAAAGTAAAACATGTAGAAAAATGTATACAAAAGAGAAAAATGTAACGGAAAAGCAGGTAGATGTTGAGAAAAATAGAAACATTTGAGGGAAGTTGGAAAATGTAAAAACAAAAAACAAAATTAAAAACAGAAAACATTAAGAAAAAGCTGACGAACGGGGAGGGGGAGGGGGGGGGGGGGGGGGGGGGGAGGGGGAGGGGGGGGGGGAAACATACAAAAAATATAGGAAATTATAGGGGAAAATAGGAGAGGGTGTGTGTTATGGAAGTAGGGATGTGTAAGAAAGTAAAATGTAAGCAAGAATGGGAAAAGATTACGAAGAGTAGAAATTAAAGTTGGAATATGTTGAGCAAAGTTGGAAAATATAGTGAGAAAAACTGAATGTAAGTAAGAAAAACTAGGATAATATTAGAAAAACAGAACAAAATCGGGAAAACGTAGGCACAGTTTGGAAAATGTAATCAGGCGAAGCAAAATGTAAGGAAAACTAGGAAAATGTAAGGACAAAAAGGAAATGTGTTACGTAGGGAAAGAAAGGAAAATGTATGAAAAATGCAGGTGAGAGTAGGAACGTACGTGCGTGCATGCGAGTGTGTATGTGTGTGCGCGCGCGCGCGCGCGCGCGCGCGCACGCGCGTGCGTGCGTGCGTGCGTGCGTGCGTGCGTGCGTGCGTGTGTGTGTGTGTGTGTGTGCGTGCGTGCGTGAGATGGGAGAATGTTGGGAGGGGCGGGGAGGGTAGAGAAAATCTCCTGAAAAGAAGAAAATGTACAAAACGATGAGAAACTGTAGTGAGCACTTTGAATACGTTGCCAAAAAGTAAGGAAATTTGAAAAGGCAAAAAAAAAAAAAAGAAAAAAAAAGTAAGCTTGGAAAATACAGAGGAAACTGAAAACGTGCTCAGGACTGTTCTACAACGTAAAGGAAATGAATTCAATGTTGGAAAAAGCATGAAATATGTAGAAAGAAGGAAGGAAAAGGTAAGGGGCAAAGTGAGATTTTGTTGGAATATGTGCGGAAAAGTAGTACTGGCTAAAATTTTATGCTCTTCATCCATAGAACTGGAAGAGCTCGAAGTATCATCAAGTCTTTATAACACATCTACATATACATACAGTTAGATTGATAAATAGATAGATAGATAGATAGATAGATAGATAGATAGATAGATAGATAAGATACATACATACATAGATACATAGATCGATAGAGATAAACACCGTAGTCATTCTCTCAAAACGGTTAAATTTCAGCTGGTGAGGAAAAAAAAATCATTTAGAAACACGAATATTGTTCACACTGAGGGGAAAAATTCTGGTGGGATATTGAAACTTGGAACAACATACTGGTTATATTGAACATGCAATTAAAATAAACCCATCAAATTCTACTTGGAACAAGAACTCCAGTTGGACTGTCTTCAGAAAAATTAAAAAGAAAAACAAACAAACGAACAACAAACAAAACACGCTGGTTTGGAGTCACTTCAACTGACTTCGCATGAACTCAACCCCAAACGTCAGATTGTAAATGAAGACAAACTTTTAATATAAAACGGTTTTACATAGTTCAAAGAGGAAAATTATTGAGGAAAGAAAGGATAACGTATGGAAAATGCAGGGGAGAGTAAGAACGTAGTTTTAGCTGTGCGTTCCGGTTGTTTTGTTTTGCTTTAACTTTGTTAGGGTTTTTTTCCACATGAAATGCATGTTGTATATTATATAGCATCATCCTATGTCACAAACTTCAACTTACATACATTTTACTCATCAGTATAGATTTATGAGTCATTATTTCAAAAATTCATAAACTTCAACTTATTTATCCATGCAATCATTTCTTCACAACAACAAACAAAAACTTTATTTGCAACATGTTAAATTGCCAAACTAATGATTAAAAACCGAACCCTTGACTGACACATATTCAATTTATCAAACAGTTACGCTTTTAAATGATGAAATTAAAATCATATATATAAATTGCTTAACTATTATTTGAAAACAAAAAAAAAATTAAAGGGCCGCGTTTATTCAGGGCACTGCTTTAAAAGTAATCAACGTCAATTGATAAAAAGTTTTTGGATTATTAATTTGTATTTTAATTTGATTTTCCAAATGACGCATGTTTTATTTACTAAACCAACACTTTCTTAATCAGGAATTTTGATGCAATGTTGATGAAACTTGTATTTTAATCAGTACGCTATCGATGAACGTGTGGGATCGACCAGCTTATATTTTCATCAATTTCAAATATAATTCGCAACACAAAAATGAAAGTAATATGAAAACAAAATTTTAAAAAAGAGAGAAAAGAGCAAACACTGTAACGCAGAAAAACAACAGACTACAATGACACTGGAGGTCTTAAACTGTTTATCTGAATCATCCTTTTACAGTATGCCCCGCAGATCGCTGCAGAGTCTTGAAGGCAAAATCCTGGCAAACCACTGAATTGTTACCTATTTCCAGGTAAGTGTAGCTAACAAGCTATAATACTAATGGTGGCCGGCCATTCATAACGCACCTGCGAAATGTAAACACCATTCACCCTCTGTATAGCATCCTTCTATACATTGAAAAAAAGGCTAGTTAATGTGGTTGAACAGGACATACCACCATGTGAACAAATCGATCACAGTCTTTGTGGCTCATGGTTGGTTATCAATAGGACATCAATATTTTTCGAAGAATAGAAACTTAAACTGACACTGGGTTCCATTTATCAGACAGCTGCTTTGCCCAAAGAATCTGGACACTTCACTTAATATATGTTAGTCCGCCAACTCTTACTTTTCACAAAAAAATGTAGGGGAGCAGAAAGAGTTCAGATCTCCCATATTTTATTAAGGCCTTGTGCCAAATCTTCCTTCGAGCTAGAATTAAAACATACACTTGCAAAACTGAATGATATACACCGCACAAAAATATTCACTAAACGGAACTGAGAATATCATACAAAAGACACCAACAGTTGAGTTAATGTCGAAACAAATTTCAAGACACTGGGAAAAACTAAAAAAGATTTTTCGTGCTTTTATAACCCTTGTCTGCTGGGCTATGATCAATCTTTCTTTGACTTGATTCACTATCACTTTTTAGAAAAAGAGCTTACCCAAAGCTCTGAACGGTTTAGCGACGAACTTCGCCACCCCAGTGGCTACTTTGCCTAGCCATCCCCGCTCTTTATTCTTCGCTATGCCATCTTTCATCCGGTTCATCTCTTCACGATACGCCTGTTCTATTCTTTCTCGTTCTTTCTTATCTTCTTCGCGCCTTTGCTTTTCCAGTCTCTCTATTTCTTTTTCCTTTTCTGCAAGCTTTTGTCTTTCCTCTTCTCTTTGCTGTTCAAGTTTCTGCAGGATTTCTGCATTCCGTTTCTCAAACTGTAGCTGGAGTTCCCTCTCTCTCAGTTTCCTCTTCTCTTCACTCATTTCAAGTTCTTTGGTGTTCATTTCCTGTCTGAGTCGCTTTTCTTCCTCATCTCTTTTTTTCTTCTCCTGTTCCCATTGCCGTTGCCGTTCGTCTTCTTTCCTCTTCATTTCGACCTTCATTTTTTCAACATTTTCTATAGATTGCTTGGTTTGGGCCACCAAATCACGAATATACTGGTCCCTTTCCAAATCTTTCTTGGTGACTTCAGCCAGTCTCCTCTCAACCTCCTTCTCCAGGCTGACCCCAACGGAAGCATACTTGGGGCAGTTGTAATGGGGCTGGTCTCCATTAGCCACCTTCATTTTCCTCACCTCATCCAGAAGTTTGTCTACTTGCTTCCTGTTCTTAACAGTGTTGTTGAACACATGGCACCGGTGCCCACACTCCGTAACAACTTGCGCTAGTTCTTTGGGAGCGTTTCTCAGCATGTCAGCTAAGGTCTTGTTCTCTCTCTCCATGTCATCCCCGCCTGTAAAAACAACAACCATATATTTTGTAATATCATCATCAAACAAAGCCTTCAGTCTATTGTAGACACCAAACTCCTCTGCCGTGTATCGCCCAAGTCGGATGATGTACAGAATAGCGTGGGGTCCTGGATGCGTACAGGCGACAGCTTGCACGATGGTGGTCGACACTTCTTGTTGGGTCTTTTCAGTGTCATACAGGCCCGGGCAGTCCATCAACTGAAACAGAGAAAAATTATGTAAATTATATTTACTGATTGGTGCCTCTGTAAGTTCATGTTGCATTGAGCAACTATACGCCCAAAGATAACGATCAAATTTCCTTAAGGAAAATGGATTTATAAAAATAGCGTTGCTTGCACTGCAGAACTTTGCAATATGAAGTCATATGATGCACGCAGCATAAATATCATGTCGAGCGGAAACAGAAAACAAAAGGTCAGTTCGCTGTCAGGAAAAAAAGCATACAGCACAAATATTTCAGAGACGTGTGCATGTGGTCCTCTTTCTGGAGATGTAACATACAAATTGCCTATGTGCATATTATGTCCTCACAAAATCTTAAGCTGATTAGACACAACATACTTTTCAAGACAAATAGACCAGTTAACACGATTCTGTTCACAGCAAAAATATACCGTTTGGGGTAGGCCTAAAATGGATACGCCTTTCAAGTTGAAAAGTTCATCCCAGATATTTAGTTCTGTCAGACTTTGCCGTGTCAGTTCCTCTGAACCGACCCGTCGCTTACGTGCCGAAAACGTGCGTGATCAACCTGACGTAATATTTAGGTTTACATGCACGACGCTTTACTGTATGCATGTAGTTAGGTTTAGATCTGTAATAATTCCTATCTCCACCTCCGCTTAGTAGAACTGAGTGATATGAAAACGTCTGATCTTGACAAAATGTAAGTTGATATTATCGCAGCTTAGCATATACTATCATTTAATACATATTTAATCAGCTTATATAGCAATATTTGTAATTGATCATCATGTATATATATATATAAGATATTAAATAACAGATTTACATCGGTTACAATATGAAAAACATTATCACACACGAAATGCCACGTTCATGGCAGAATTTGCCGAGAAATTTCAACGTTGAATTTTACCATGGAGACATGCTCACACACACACACACACACACACACACACACACACACACACGCACGCACACACACACACACACACACACACACACACACACACACATGCACACACGGACAGCCAAAACTGTTATTATGTACATTGATTCACTTGTTTATGCAGCTGTCACACGGGCGAAGACTTTTCCAAGACTTCTAAAATTAGGCACATCTCTAAGACTTTTTGTCCCGTGTGACTGCACGACCAAGACCCAGACGTCTGGGAAAATCCGATTCTTCAGTCTTGGGCCTAGTCGTGGGTTATTGGTCTGGACCAATAACCTTTTCAAGTCTTGGCGACTAAAATTCGAAAAAATATCGGCGAAACGTCTTGTCGGGTCCTGTACATCCTGGCCAGTGCTGCCCAGTCAGTGCCGCGCGGTGTTGAAAACGTCCGCGAGACGTTTTGGGTGACGTAGCTGCCACGCGCGGGAAAAAAAGTAGTCGATGCGCGCGCAGCACTGTTGCAGGTTTGGCATCGGTCTTGGCTAGTCTGACCGGTTTTGAAAACGTTCCCTCGAGTCTTCTCGTGTTTTACGGGACCCGCCAGGACTGAGGAAAGAAGACCTGCACAAGTTTTCCAGACTTCAAACTTGGTCTTGGCAAAACCAATACAGCCAGCCAGCCAGCCAGCGTCTCGTCACAGCCAGCAGGCAGCGAGATTATAAAAAAGGGCGTGCCTCTAAGTCTTGGATACGTCGTGGCCGTGTGACAGTGGAGCGAGACTAAAAAAACACCAAGACTTTGGGGCCGTTCTATTTAGGAAGTCTTGGAAAAGTCTTCGCCCGTGTGACAGCTGCATACACGAGTGAGTCAGCTAAAGTCCATATGATACCAATTCATTGTGGGGGCAAAAAGAGGGGCAATTCTTCGAACATCCCGTTTATGGACTTGACCAGGGCGTTATTACAGATATGACGTCAAATAGCTTAAGACAGCACACAAAAAAAAAAACACAAGATGCGAAGCATATAACGTACTCCCAGTTTTCCAAACCGCTTATAAATCGGCCAAGTGCTTTGTGAGACAAGAAATAAAGGCAAAATACGATTTTAACGGTTATTTAACCGAGTACACTTTTGAACTGGTATTTAGTCCTCATAGGGCTAAAGCCTGTGTACATACCAAATTTAATCCAAATCGGACAATATGTCAAGAATACGGTTTTTAACGGTCAATTTTGAAACACTGCATGGAAGCGCCATTCGTGTGTGATGACCTTTCTATTACAAAACTGCATTAAAATCCACCAATATATAAAAAAATAACGTTTATCGGTTATATAACCGATATACACTTTTGAAACTGGTATTTAGTCCTCACTGGGCTAAAGCCTGTGAACATACCAAATTTCATCCAATCGGACAATATGTCAAGAATAACGGTTTTAACGGTCAGATTTTGAAAACACGCATGGAGTGCCATTTGTGTGTGATGACCTTCTATATACAAAACTGCATTAAAATCCACCAATATAAAAAAAATAACGGAAAATAACGGTTTATCGGTTATATAACCGATATACACTTTTGAAACCGTATTTTAGTCCTCACTGGCTAAAGCCTGTGTACATACCAAATTTTCATCCAAATCGGACAATATGTCAAGAATAACGGATTTTAACAGCCAGATTTGAAACACTACATGGAAGTGCCATTTGTGTGTGATAACCTTCTATATACAAATTTCATTAAATCCACCTATATATAAAAAAATAACGGCAAAATAACGGTTTAACGGTTATATAACGATATACCTTTTTGAAACCGGTATTTTAGTCCTCCACTGGGCTAAAGCCTGTATACATATCAAATTTAATCCAAATCGGACAATATGTCAAGAATAACGGTTTTAACGGTCAAATTTTAAAACACTATATAGAAGTGCCATTTGTGTGTGATAACCTTTTTATATACAAATTTCATTAAAATCCACCTTTATATAAGAAATAACGGCAGAATAATGGTTTTTAACGGTGGTTTTAATCCATTTCAGCATTACATCACTTACATATGGACAGAGGATCCGATTTGTCACAAGATCATCCAAACCGCTTATAAATTGGCCAAGTACTTTCTGAGATATTCCATAAGAAGAAAACCCGTTACAGGCGGTTACAACCGTTAGTAACGGCTATAACGGGGCAAACTAAACATCAGGCATCATCTGTGACCCATAATGAACATACCTGCTAATTTTCATAAAGGTCGGCCAAGTACTTTCTGAGATATTCCATAAAGAAGAAAAAGCGTTACAGGCCGTTACAGCCGCTAGTAACGGTTATAACGGTAAACTAAAAAACATGAGGGATTTCTTAGTGTGGTACAACAACCATGACGTCGTGCCCTTCCTGGAGGCCCCGGAAAAGCAGACACGTCTGTACTCCGTTCTGGATTGGACATGCTAAAGGATGCCATCAGGATCCCTGGACTGACGTTGAGGTACCTGTTCAAGACGGCTTCCCCAGATGTCTACTTCTCTCTGGTCAACGACAAAAGCAAAAGATCTCCACGAGTTGCTGTGCAAGGAAATGGTGGGAGGGCCATCCATCATTTTCACACGTACCACGAGAAGGGGGTGACTCGGGTCCCAGTGAAAAGCCAGTCCAGTGTTTGGAAGGCTACGACGCCAACGCCTTGATCCGTGGGGTCTAATGCAGGAGATGCCCACGGAACATCTTGTCCGTCGACGCAAGGGAAGCAACTTTCAAGCCGGAAAAACGGACGACTTACGGAGAGACGGCGAGAGCATGGCTGGAATGGGTCATCCACAAAGAAAACGTCCTCAACCGCCACAAGTACAACAGCAAGGAATAGGCACTGGGAGACTCCAGATCAGGGTAGACAGGTGGACGCAGAACATAGGATGGCCTACCAATTGCACGGATGTCTGTTCTATGGACACGACGTCGCCAGACACGTGGAGTCGACGTCAACCCAGTAAACGGAAAGACCATGGATGAACTTAGAAAAAAAACCACCCAGGACATCAGAGAGTACTTCGCATCACGCTGGGCGTCAATCTGGTACAAATCTGGGAATGTAGTTGGCAGCTTCGAAAAGAAGGAACACAGATGTATTCATGGATGTCACCTACGTTAAGAAGGATGAAGTATGCAAGCTGATCAACGATCCCCTTTTCAAGAAATGACTAGTCTGATGGACGTCCTGATGGAAGTAGAGCTGAGTAAGGCTAAGATCCGATGGCATCTGCCCAACCAAATCGGCTTCTTCTCTATCATTACGCCAAACCGAGGATGTTGAGTTCTATTTTCACCTGTGTCGACAGGTTCGTCCCGCCCCTTTTTTCAACTCTGTGAAATGGATACTGACTCCATGTTCATGGCCCTGAGTGGAGACGGGTTGGAGAGAGCTGTTCAACCAAGCTGAAACGTCAGTTCTACCGAGACTACAAAAAAACTGGTTCCCTTCTAAAGCTTGTGACGCTCACCAAGACCTCTTCGTTTCCTGCAAACTATCTGGACAGAATTGGGCCCCTCTTCCCTGCTGCTTGGAACGACAAAAATTGGACAAAGAACTCTCAGTCTTTTCAAACTTGAGTACAAGGGTGACGGCACCGTGGCTCTTTGCTCAAAGACACACTGTATTTTCAGAAGAGTGTCTGACAAATTGAGCTGTAAGGGGTTCAGCAAACGCCATAATAGTTTGATCAAGGAGTCCTGTCTGATGCCAGTGAGAGAGGAGTGATCAAGAGTTTCTGTATAGACGGAAGTACTATGTACACCTACCAACAACACAGGAACGCCTTCTCTTTCTTCTACATCAAAAGGAGGGTCCTGAAGGATGGAGGCAGCACCAAACCCCTTCCGATTTAGAATAAATGCGAGTAAACCATTTTTTCTCTTCTTCAGTAGGTTAGTATGGTACTTCATCTGAACCTCCCGTTGTGGTGCTGGACATGGATGGACGATCTGATCCAGGTCCACGATGTAGCAGAAATTATTCTTGTAATCGAGGATCCTCATCATCTTGCGGGAGTGTGTGTTTTCGCTCCGTCGAAAAGGAACCAGGCAAGACTCGTCAATCTGGAAAACATCCAACTTGACCCCAAACATGTTTTCGGCCTTTTCCAGGTCGGTGAGCATCGTGTCAGAAACCCTCTTCTTTTTCTTGACCTGTGTTCTCACGCCATGTTTCGAAGAGAAGTTGGGTAGGTGTTTGAACACTTTTAAGTGACGCTCCTCGATGCAAGGCGAGGCACCGAAAGAAAAACAAACCCCAGGTTTTCGGTGTACAGAAAAGATTGATTTCGTCCTTCACGAGTGGGTAGATGCCCTTGATGGTCGTGAAGAAATCAGATAGAGGACGATCGCAGCAGCCAGTGGGGTAGTCCGGGAGAGGGTTGATACAGAAGCTGGTTGAGGCGATGGAATGGACCATCTACTTTGAGTCGGGACGTTGCTGTCTGGCGTGTTCCCAGACATCCTGGTCGTTAATGTCTTCCAGGAACCTCTCGATATCTTGTCTGTTGTTGATCAGACGAGGAGTGTCCGTGACTCGGACGTTGTTTCTGGGCGCATGAAAGAAACAATAGTCATCGTTGTCTCTGTGTGGCTGAGGTTGATTTTAAAGCGTTTGCTTTGCCTCTCAAAATGGCGTTGAGACGGTCGTTCCAGTCGGTCTTCCCTGATCCTCCCAGCGGATGTTAAACATGCGTTCATGCTTGCCCTCAAAAGAATGAGAGCGAACGGCGCTCCAGTTGTCGGCGTAAATCTGCCGGATTTCGGGAGCAATATCATCTTGATTGAAATCACCCTCACCCCTCAGATCTATTCGTCGCCTTTTGTTTTGGCCCAGCAGACTGATGATAAAGTTTTCTTTTTTTCTTCCTGCTCTTTTCTTCTCTCCGTTTTTCTTCTTTCAATCTTTCTTTATGTTTTTTTTCCCTCTTCTCGCAGCCGTTTGTTGTCGTGAGATAATCAAATGTAAGTAGAAATTTTCTTTTCTTACGAAATTATCATGGCAAACGTTGCAAATATGAGATGTGTCTAAAGTATGTAGAGATTGCACATGTCTTTTGCAGGTTATATTTCTTCTGGAAAGATGTGTGACAGACCTCACAGACGTGGGTTTTTAGTCTCCATAATCTGTTACCAAAAAAGAAAGAAAAAAAACCGTTTCCTCGATTAAAACTCATACAGCAAACACATGTCATCTAAGGTTGTACGCCATGGTAAGGACAATCACCATCATGTAGCATCAACCTCATCTCATTTAATGTTGTACCTCATGAAATACGGGCTGGTACACCCATGGGGGATGCTACTTTGAGGTGTTATGAGCTGCATCCTGTAGTCTAAATTTACCTCTGTTCAGGAGCAGTTATGTCCCTTGATATCTTAATGGAGTGTCCTGCGCGTGCCTGTACCCATCGTCAACACAGCGCAGGCCTCCAGGGTGGTACAGACTGCTAAGGGCAGGTGAAGACAGTGCTTCTCTGGGTCCTCCCCAGCACCTTCGGGTGTTTCTTTTTCTTCTTTGCCTTAACTAGGCTGACCCTGGAGAAAGGTCCAGTGGCGGTGAGGAAAGACCCACTGACCACAGGGAAAGTCCTGTTGACAGTGGAAAGACTACAACTTTGGATTCTCTCTTGAGGGCACATAAGACCGTATGGCGAAAGCTTGGCTGTGTCTGGAGTGGCACTGTCTTCATCTGTCCGTGGGCAGGGGTGG
This sequence comes from Conus ventricosus, assembly GCA_018398815.1. Lineage (NCBI taxonomy): Eukaryota > Metazoa > Mollusca > Gastropoda > Neogastropoda > Conidae > Conus > Conus ventricosus. The sequence goes on along the minus strand of CM031607.1, from coordinate 57,916,661 downwards.
TTGGGTTCTGTGGGGTGTGCTCGGCAGCTGGGGGGTGGTTGTTTTTCGCCGGTGGGCTCTGCAGTCATGAAATACGGGCTGGTACACCCATGGGATGCTACTTTGAGGCTGTTATGAGCTGCATCCTGTAGTCTAATTTACCTCTGTTCAGGAGCGTTATGTCCCTTGATATCTTAATGGAGTGTCCTGCGCGTGCCTGTACCCATCGTCAACACAGCGCAGGCTCCAGGGGTGGTACAGGACTGCTCTAAGGGCAGTGAAGACAGTGCTTCTCTGGGTCCTCCCCAGCACCTTCGGGTGTTTCTTTTTCTTCATACAGCAAACACATGTCATCTAAGGTTGTACGCCAAGGGTAGGACATCACCATCATGTAGCATCAACCCATCTCATTTAATGTTGTACCTCCCAACTAAGGACATACCATCATAAAACCCTGACCACTCATATCAAGGTTAACCCCCTTGTCTTCTGTGATAGCGTATATATACTCAGTTAATGAATGATCACAGCGCCTAATAAGTAAAAATATTAATGACTGACTCCGGAAAAAATGTCCACAAGAAAAATTCACGACAATCCATGTCCCCTCTGCGTTTGCAATGGACCCAACAAGTGACACACATCGTTCAAAAGCTCACAGTTGTGACATTTAAACTGTGTCTACTATACTTGCCTTGTCTGAAATAGTTATCCAATGTCATTCAGGTTTCCCTCATTTTATCAAAAGGGTCGTTAGAGTGGTACCGTTTTTAAACCCTGTATCTCAAAACTAAACATCTGATTTTGCATGGTTTTTTTCCAATAAAACGAGCGTAAAAAGTGTTTTTAGATCATGTAAAACTTCCAAACGACTGTTTGGTAATAAGAGACTCATTTCGTGATGGAAGGTCACATTAAATGTAGTATCTCTTGGCCAAGGACATACCTTCATAAAACTTTCACAATAAACCGTGAAATGAAGGTAAGAACGTTTCTGATTTAACTTTCACCGGTCAGTGCTTTTTTATTTTATATTTTTTAGGGGCAAACGTTACATGGTAAGACCCATTTTAAACTGTATAATTTCTGCAAAATGTCTGTTGCTGAAATAATAATTGTGATAAATAACTCATTGGTAAGCATTGTTTTTTTAGTTATTAATTAAGGTCAGGATCAGAGCGTTGTCATTATGTTGTGTGGAAAAGGAGCTTTAAAAAAAACCCTGAAATTATTCAGTGAGAATTTGGAATTGATGTTAAATATAACTCTTTTGGACGGCTATTCTCCCCCACATGGACAACAACAGATGAGTCATTTTTCGTTCTTTGCTTGTACTGTCCTATATGTTAAATGTGATTTATTTTGTTTTGCCTGAAGAAGACCCAAGAGGTGAAATGCATCGTGTCTTGTCATGTGCTTTGTTTGTCAATGTCATTGGCGGTAACTAACACCCTCTCTTTCTAAATGTTTCTTTAGTTCGATTTAGAAAATACAAGTAATTCTAAATACAGTGATTTCTAGTAATGATTCTTCTTCTTCTTTTTCTTCTATTTCTTCTTCTTCTTCTCTCCTTCGCCTTTTTCATTATTTGTCTGTCTGTGTCTCTGTCCGTCTGTGTCTCTGTCTGTCTGTGTTTATGTGTACTTTTCTGTCTCTGTCTCGATCATGGTCCTCGTTTTGAACCGCACGAGCCAGTGAACACTGGTGAATTTGTTATATGGTGCAATATGTGACAGCTTAACGGACCACTCCTAGATTAATGGGGAAGAAAAAAAATGTGTCATCGTTTTTGTGGCAGGCGCAATGCCCCGGCTAGCCCTAGGGATGAATGAAAAAAAACAACAACGGTGTTATCGTTGTATGAGGCTGTATTAAACGTCAGGTACAAACCCCCTCTAGCCTCCCTTGATTTAGTGTTATTGATCGGTCCCCACGATAATGACTGGAAAAATGTGTCAATGTAGGCTAAGGTTGGTTACACTCTCAGTAAAAGGAAAGTAAAGACCGAGACGGTTGCTTCCCTTAGTCGCTTGCCGGAAATGACCTTGCGATGGGTGAAGCACCCAACTTAATACGCTATACTTCAAGGCGATTGCGTCCCTTGACACAGCCGAAACCCACCATATACTGATTTGTATGAGCCAGCTGTTACTGCTTACTCATGCACATCAAGTCCCAAAATCGTCAATGAAAGTCGGTTTTAAAAAAACTGACCGAGCTAGGTGCCAGTGTTGCAGAAGTGGAAATGAGCAAAAAAAAAAAAGATCAACTGGGCACTCCCGATCCAGATGGTTATTTCGTCTACCATATGCCAAGTTGCGAATGTTGCAGTTTTATTATGATTGTTTGGACAAATTTGTCAACAGATCAGATTTTCAACTTTTGGAGTGGATACGGATTTGCTGTACATGGCACTGAGTCATTGAAGGTTTGACCAAGTCGTACGACCCTCCATGCGACAGCAGTTTTTTCGTTGACTACAATCCGTGGTTTCTGAGTCAAGCTTGTCAACGACACGCTTCACTCTTTCAAACTGGTTACACCCTCGAGCGCGCGTGGGACCCCAAACAGTGCGCCGATTGCCTGGCCCGTGCCAAATATGACAAACGGACACGGGCTCTGTTCTAAAACCTATTTCTGTTCTGGGAAAGAACAAACCAAATTCAGCTGTAAAGGGTTGAGTAAAAAACACAACGCCTTCACCAAAGAAACCTGCCAAAAAGTTCTTCAAACGCGAGAGAGTGGGTGTGGAAAAAACATAGGTTCAGAACGGACGGAAAATCTATATTTACATACGCTCAAACCCGCAATTCTCTTTCCTTTTTTTACATTAAATGAGTTTCTCGCTTCTGACGGTGTCACAACTTTTCCTACGCCTGTATAGACTTTTGTTTCATTGACCCCTCCCCGGCAGCTTTTTTTTCTTTCTGTATATGTATGATAGCGTTCCAACCTGATTGTGGTCTTGATGACTGTTCAAATAGTCGTTTTATTTTTTTTCTTGTATCAGAGTGTGCTGTTTAATCCATTGTTTTTGGGGAAACAGTCCCCCACCTCCTCGTGGTGTTTCCTGGGTGGTCCTTCGTTCTGTAAGACTGACTAAAGTTAAAATTACTTTTTTTCTTTGACTTTAGTCCGTTTTATAGCTCGAACAATCAGCGGACGGGGAGAACATGTCATTTACACTAATATCACGATGCTCTGATGCAACATGATTTTTTTTCTTTTTTTTTGCACGCAAATACGTTGATATAGCCTTCCTGATTCGATTATACATTTCGATGGTTAAAAAGCATTCAGCTTTTTCATAAGTTGACAGACAGGCGTATAAATTACCGTGCATCCCTGTCATCGGCCTTAGGGTTTTTAATAGCCAGCTCACATCGATCTCGCGATGCATACACCGAGCATCCTCTGTCATATCCTTCGCCCCTAGGCACTTCAATAGTAATGTCGAGAGTCAGTCATAATCAGCTGGTAAGGGTGCAGCCGGTACACTTCGGACCTTTCAAGGGAGCTGACTGCCTTTTTTCATCATGTGTTTTGTGTGTTGTCGCCCTTGGGAGACGGCCTAAACAAACAAACAAAAATTGCTATAACCAGTCTGTCATTTTTTTTTAAAGCCCATTGCACCATCACGATGCAATCATCGTGCATGCCTTGTCATCGCCCTTAGGGTCTTTAATAGGGACCTCATATCGATCTCGCGATGCCATCACTCAGCATCCTCTGTCATATCATTCGCCCCTAGGCGCTGTCGTGATCTCCGTCTCCTGCTCCGTCTCCTGCTCCGTTTTTAAGGCATGAGAAGTCCCTTACCCTACTACTATCATCCACTTGGCCACAGCCCCACTTGGCTCCCTAACTCCGCTCTTTTAAAAAATCGTGTTAGACAGGGGCGGGGCCCTGCATTTTGTAACAAAATGGGTCTACAAGGTCGTGTTTAGAAACAACTGCTTCATTTTCTCGTATTACCAGGTGAAAGAAGTGATCTTTGCATTTGTATTTGTGCGTATGTGTGTGTGTGTGTGTGTGTGTGTGTGTGTGTGTGTGTGTGTGTGTGTGTGTGTGTGAGAGAGAGAGAGAGAGAGAGAGAGAGAGAGAGAGAGAGAGAGAGAGAGTACCTCAATCAACATTCCATTCTTTTAACCACCTGCCAGTCACATTCTGAAGTGACTGAAGTGAATTCCATTGCTGTTGCGAATCTCTTTTCTCCCAGAATTGTATTCTCGGTGGTGCTTTTTCCGCTTCCTGTTTTTCCAAGCATAAGCATTCGAAATTCTTCTTCTGCAAACAAATAAAAAACAGTATGATAACCCGACAGGTCTCAGTTTCGTATGGGAAAAAAAGTTGAGAAAGCAAGATGTTGGACCAGTGATGTTAAGTCACACACACACGCGCGCGCACACACACACACACAAACACGCACGCACACACACACACACCACACACACACACACACACACACACACACACACACACACATACATACACACACACACACACACACACACACACACACACACACACACACACACACACACACACACACACACACAAAGGCGCGCGCGCACGCAAGCACACACACACACACACACACACACACACACACACACACACACACACACACACACACACACACACACACGCCCGGCAGTCCATCACATCCAGCGAAATGATCGTGAACCATGCTTGAATATCGCATGTAGTTTTGTCATTTCTTTCAAGAGTATAGGAATCCCCCCAAAAATGAGAAAGAAACAGAAACTTGCGTCCTCCTTTAGACTAATCGCCTCTATCAAACTCGCGTTCGATTGAGCAGCTAACCAAACTCTTCTGGGCCAGAGAACTGTTCAGCGGGCTGGACCGCCCTTTCAGGTTACCACATTTGCCTGCACGTAGGCTTTGGCCGTAAGCTATGCTCTATGTGTGTGCTTCAAACTTGATTATTTGACACTGTGAGAGTCAACATGGCAGTGGTTCTTTTCACAAATCAGATAACGTAACTATTTTTGGGACAAGGGAACAAAATAATGGATGATTTGAAAATATTTTCTCTTTTATTTTTCGCTCTTTAAACGACATCCATCTGGTTTGCATTGAGGATTAGTTAGTTAGGCCCATAGCTCAAGGGTGAGTACAGGCCATCGACAACACTCCGCCATCGCATTCGTTTCTTTGGCTGCTCGCTGAATGCCTGTCCAGTTGGTCCCCTGCCTCTTCATCTCTGCCTCAGTGTCTCGCCTCCAGCTGCTGCGAGGTCGGCCTTTCTTCCTTTTCCCCTACGGGTTCCATGTCAGGGCTTGGCGTGTGGTGCTAGATGCTTCCTGAGAGTGTGTCCAATCCAGCCCCACTTCCTCCGCAGAATCTGCTTGGCAACTGGTTCCTGTCCTGCTTGCTTCCATAGATCTTCATTGTTGATCTTCTCTGCCCATCTGATTGAAGATGCGCCTCAGACAGGTGTTGATGAAGGTCTGAATTTTGTGTGTATTGCCTTGGTCATTCTCCAAATCTTGCAGCCGTCGAGCAGAACCGACTTCACGTTTGAATTGAAGATACGCAATTTTATCGTCCTTCTGATCTCTCATGAGGTCCAGATTTTCTTTAGCATGATGAATGCTGCTCGCGCCTTGCCTATCCTGGCCAAGAAGTCTCGGTCGGTGCCCCCCCCGCCCCCCTTGTCAACTACACTTCCCAAGTAGACAAAAGAATTACATTCCCTGATGGCTCGCTTTCGACTGTGACTGAGCTGCTGCCTGTGGTGTTGGTCTTCATCAGCTCGGTCTTCTTCTTGTTTATCTTGAGTCCTGTTCCTGCTGATGTTGTCTCAAGGCGGGAGGTCTTGTCCTGCATCTGTGTGTGACTGTGGGAGGGAGTGTCAGGTTGTCAGCAAAGTCAAGGTCATCTAGCTGCATCCAGAGTGTCCACTGTATCCCACCGTTCCTGCCTGTTGTTGTGGTCTTCATGATCCAGTCGATGACCAGGTGGAAGAGGAAAGTAACAACAGACATCCCTGGCGCACTCCTGTCTTCACCTCAAAACCGTCTGACAACTAGCCTGCATGAGCCACCCTGCAGTTTATATCCTGATAAGTGCACCGGACGAGAGCGATGATCTTCTCTGGTATTCAGTAGTGTCTCAGCAGCTTCCATAGTGTCTCTCTATCTACACTGTCAACGGCCTTTTCATAGTCGATGAAGTTGATGTAAAGGGGCGAGTTCCACTCCAAAGACTGCTCGCTGATTATCCTGAGCTGGCAGTCTGGTCGGCACAGGATCTGTATCGTCGGAAGCCCGCCTGCTGGTCTCGGAGCTTTGGGTCAACTGCTTCCTTCATCCTCTCCAATAAGACTGGCACTGACTGGAGCATGATCCCTCTATAGTTACTACAGTTGGCCAGGTCTCCTTTCTTTGGTAGTTTGACAACAAAACCTTCCCTCCAATCTGCTGGGATGTTCTCTTTTCTCACATCTTGTCGAACAGGCTGTGCAGCAAGTTGACAGCTATACCAACATCCACTTAATGGCTTCTGTTGGGATCTCATCAGGCACTGCTGCCTTCCCATTCCTCAGTGTCAAGACGGCCTTTCTGATTTCTGCTTTCGATGGTTTCTCACAGTGGATGGGCAGTTCTGTTTCTGCTGGTAGGATGTCGAGTGGTGCTTCGGGGGCGGGACGGTTTAGTAATTCCTTGAAGTGCTCTGCCCATCGCTTCAATTGATCTTCTGTTGTTGTGAGGGTTTTTCTGTTCTTGTCTTTGACTGGCTTGCCAGTCTGTTGGAACTTGCCCGCCAGCTTCTTTGTGGTGATGTACAGCTCTCTCATGTTGCCCTCTCCAGCAGCATCCTCTGCTTGTCTGACAAGTCTGTCGATGAAGTCCTTCTTAACTTTCTTCACACATTTCTTCACTTCTTTGTCCGCCGGGGTGTAGTCTTCTTGGGCTTGTGCTTTGCTTGATCTTGTCCGCTCATGTTCAGTGTGGCTTTCTTCTCTTTCCTTTGAGGACTACGGGGGAGTTTAGATTAAAGGAAGCTGAATTAGAAACCAGACTGTTTCAATTTGGTCTTTGTTCTTTATATCTATTTCTTTTTCATCAATATGAATGTATATGCCAGCCAGTTACATGATTCGTCGAATTGTGTTAACAATTGAAATTGAAGTGCAGAGCCTGTGCCATACACTGTCACTGTAAGTGATGAAGAATGGTGAACAGTCAGCCTGCGAACTGGAAGAAATCACCGAGCAACTTAAGCCAGGAGGAAGAGGCCAATGCCCTCAATATGCATGATGGAACTCCAACATGTGAGAAGCTAGGATACTATTCCTGTCCCCTCTCCTTCTTTTAGGAATCCATGTACTCTCCCCAACTGCCAGTCCCCCTGCAGTGTTGTCATTAGAGAAGGGAGGGGGGGGGGGGGGGGGGGGGGGGGGGGGGCGTTGTGGAGAAAGATGTGTGTGTGTGTGTATGTGTGTGTGTGTGTGTGTGTGTGTGTGTGTGTGTGTGTGTGTGTGTGTATATACAGAAAAAATGGTGAAGAATAGTGTAACTGTATGCCAGTTAAGACACCTAACATTATTTCTAAGCCAAAAAAAAAGGCTTCAAGGCTGAATGACGACGTAGATAGTTCACATGCTCTCTCTCTCTCTCTCTCTCCTCTCTCTCTCTCTCCTCTCTCTCTCCTCTCTCTCTCTCTCTCTCTCTCTCTCCTCTCGTGCGTGTGTGCTTGAGTGTGGGTGTGTAATCTTACTGATCTCAGAAGATCCAAACACCATCTTTTTCAGACCACCGATGAACCCCCGTGCAGGTTTCGGAGAAGGAGCACGGCCTGCAACCAAAGTTATGACAGATGAATACATCTCGTTTAAATCACTTTTCACTATTTGTATTGTAGCATTCTTATTGTTATAAGTTTGTGATGCTTCAGTATGTTATAGTGAAGCCAACCGCGCTGAACCCTTTCAAGGCGTCCACTGTCGCGCTAACAAAATTACACAAATTAGTGAAAGAAATAAAACGTCAAGCCTATAACGTAAAGATTAACTTTTGAAGACAGTGTAAGAATTATAAACACATTCCGTATGCTCAGATAAAAAAGTAGTTTCATTGTTTTGTAGAGCTACATGCTCTAATAACAAGTCCAGTGTGCTATGTTATATTTGTACATCAATTAAGCAAAATGATCTAGTAATTGGTCTATAATTCAATCTATCAAGTGTTGTATAAAATAATAGCCAACCAGTGAGTGGACGGCGGAATGATTTTTAAACGGACAAGCTCAGCAGAAGAGCAAGAAGAAGGGGGCAGGCAGGACAAGGAGAACTCAGAAGGTTGCGGTTGAAGAAACAGCGTGTTTGAAGAGAGAAGTCACCACTAGTACAGAGCAAGTTCTGGTAGATGCCACCCAGTGCTTGAACGCCAAGACACAAGGGGGCGAGATCCTGTGAACCAGCGACGGGGTATCGAGTCATTCAACCAGCGACCGTCGCTGGATCGCCGCCAGTGTTTGGCAAACAAGGGCTGCGCTGAGGTAGATACTCATTTATTTCACGTAATACATCGATCTTATTGTTTTTCTGGTTTTAACTAATCGAGCACACTATCTAATCCGTTTGAGTAAGTCATATGGTTACGCCGCCTCTATCTATGACATAATATTAGACTCAAGTTCTATTCCGAGTTCCGATCTATTTCTATTCACTTGAGGTTTAGTTTAACATCGTTGCACCATGATCGATTTATTGCTGGGGCAGACTGGATGATTGACATCCTCATCTATCTGACACACCATCAGCACCTTATCATCATGTGTTGTATTGATCATGCTTTATTTTCAGCCATCTTCATATCCTGTGCTGATCTACTTCACCTAGCAATATCATGAATGATGAACAATGTTATTTTGAAGGCATTATACCTACCAGTTTCCTAGACTGTAGCATATAATTTTCACAACAATATTGATTAATAAGTGAATGAATGAAATGTAATAGTAATGGTGAAGAATTTTTGTAAAGATTTATTTATTTTAAAGAAGAATTAGTGCATAAGAGAGAGTGAAGGATGACTATGTTCCATACAGGCGGAGCAGGAAGTAGAAAGAAAAATAGAATATTTATATATCACTAAGTAGCGGCGGTGTGTCGCCTTAATTTCTTTCATCATCAACGTCTGGATCCATCAAGACGCCACTACGTGAGACGAGACGGGGAAGTCACCGTGCAAGTTCATCAGCAGGACGACAGGATCAAGATCTACGTTCCACATCATCAATTATCCTTCGCTTCACGAGCTAAGTGACATTTTGTTTTATCACCCAAGAATACGTACATCCAGGAAGGTCTTCAACAACCAATCTCGCACAAGGACTAAACAACGAACTAGTGCGCACAGTTCAACAAAATTCATAGGAAGAAGTGACATTGCCCAAACTGTGTTTGTTTAGATTCTTTTCTTTATTGATTTTGTTTATGTAATTGTAAAATTGTACGTTAACAACATTTCACTAACCACACACTTCACCATCGCATCATTCACCTCACCCAGGCCCATCAAAACACATACTCACCAAATCATCATCAAATTTAGACTTATTAAATCATTGGTCATTCTACATCTCTCATCTGCCTCTGGTAGTTGCAAAGAAGAAATGGTTTTATGTTGGCTGCACTCTGCGCTGACCATTTGCTTTTAACTCATTGGTGCCTCTTAAAGAGTGAAGAAGCTCCGTGGTGCATTCCATATTATGTACCACCCACAGTGAAACATTTTCTTTCAGAATGTTGGGACTTGCGTGATGTGAGACATAAATATTTTACAACAGACTACATGAAAACCTTGTTAAGAGATGTTCCACCTGATGTGATCTTTGAATTTCTGAGCGAGATTAGAATTTTTCATCTGATTTAAAACTTTATCGCAGAACATTTTTTTTCACAGTCGCAGTCATGTTGTAGAGGTTCATGGGTTATTCACAACAGTTTCTCTATTGAAACAGTTTATTGATCTACGTGGAGATGTGTTTCATTATACTTAATTGAGCTCACTCATTTCTGCCTCATACACCCCTCCAGCCCATTCCCCCACCCCTTCCACTCTTCAACTCATCCACCTTCCTTTCTCCCTTCCAAAGCCATATATTTGAACAGGCCACTCCAAGTGTGGGACGCAGAGGGAGGGGGGGGGGGGGGGGGGCGTGGGGACAGAAGCAGTGATGAAGAGTGGAGTAGCGAGTGGGTAGAGGTACATCTCTCAAGTGGAGGAAGATGATACCCCTGTGGCGGCAGACGTGACTGAGGATGGGGGTGGGGGTGGTGTTATGGCTTTTCGGTCTGTTGCAATTGGTTGGATATGTTTCGCCTGTTCATCAGCATTGGTAGTAGGAGAAAAAGGGGTTGGGAAAGTGGGGAAGAAGGGAGCTTACTCCTGTTCGCTGTCACTGTAAGCAGTTAGAAAAAGTGGAGGGATATGTGGCTGAGGAGGGTGGGCGTGGGTTGGGTGAGCGTTTAATTTCTTATTGGAGGCTGTGAAATAATGCTTATCTATTTTATGAGAGCATCAATCTCTATGTAAAAAGTATGTTTGGCTACTTGTACTGCTGATCTAAAGGCGGGGATCTTGTGTATCATAAGACATATGGAGTCCTTAAGAATTCTGCCATGAGTAATTTGTTGTCATGTCAACAGTATCGTATATGCTGGCGTCTTCCGCTATGATACAATCAATTGCTGTGACGGAGCTTTGTCTTCTACTGTGGCTTTGCTGTCTGTGATAATGAGATGGGGATTCTAAAACTGATATTTTTAATACCAGGCTGTCATGGTTGCGGGGGATGGGGAAAAATCTTGCTGTCATTCTCGTTCTGGATGCCGAAAAGGATCATTCTGTTTGACATACCAAGGACAGAGGGAAAGAGGGGAGAAGGGTACATGAACTTAGTATTCATGCACTGGGATGCTGGAAGAACTGGGTAGGGTGGAGAGAGATGGAGATACTGAGAGCAGTTCAGGCTATGAGTCTGCTATGCACTGTATGGAGGGTGTGCTTTGCCACGGCACTAACAGGAACTGCCCTCATGATAAATTTCAAAACAGATTGAAGAGTCAGCAATGGTCAGTTGTGACTTGACGTATTGACCCCTCCCCCCTCCCTTTTTTTCCCCTCTCTTTCTTTGTCTCACAAAATTTAATGGCAATATAGATTACTAATATATGTCAACTTTCCATCTTCCCCCCTCACCCCTCTCAACCCCCCCTTTGTCTCTCCCCCCCCCCCCCTTCCCACCATTGGTCGGGTCTATCTTTGATATTGCTGCAACAGGCACATAAAAACTTGCTTCACTCCCTCTCCTCTCCCTTCCCTTAGCTGAAAGCGTGTTCTCTCTCCACTAGATCAGAGAGAAGCCGACACCTCACTCCCCTCTCCCATTGCCCCCCCCCCCCCCCCCTTTACCTTCTTTCTCCTACCATGTACCATGGCAACCATGAGCACTCAGCCTGTGCATGACGCAATTATGTTAAACAGCGCGTTGTCAATCAGCATGGAGGTGCACTAAAAACAACCCCAACTGCTAAGAAAGAGCGTTCTTGAATCTTCTACACCCTGCCTCCTACTGCAAACGGTGAGGTATGACCGCCCCCCCCCCCCCCCCTTTCCCCTTTTCTTTGTCTTCAGTGACACAAAGCCAGCTGGAACAGGAAATGGACTAGGTAGCTTAGCCTACAAAAAGGGGAAACTCACTGTGAACAAGCACTGTTCTACCAGAGGCCATCAAACTGATCAAACCTAGTGAATCAAGAATTACAACAGGGGTAAACCAGAGAGAGTGGAAGTTTATCTCACCTACACTGATCCTGTCTAAGATTCACCGGTCACCCAGAAGAACTATCCTGGGACCCTGGGCATGCTTGGTAGTGGACAAACACCATAGCTCAGCACATGATCAGCTGGTCTAAAGGGAAGTGGATCAGTCACCAGCAACTAGAGAGAGAGAAACTATCCTCTCTGACATCTGATAAATTCTGATGTTCCAAGTGGACTCCAACTCACCTCATCCAGAACTTTCACTCTCTTAATGATGAAAAATGAAGTGGGAAACAGTCAGCCAGAACTGACTTGGTGAAATTGATTTGAATGTTTCACCCATGTATAAACAAGTAATGTTGATGTATGAAAGTGCGCTTAACTTGTGTCGGTTCTTTGTTGTTTATTCAGTATTCCTTTCTCAAACCGTGACGATTGCTGTGAATACAAAGTCAGTCTTTCTTTTTATTCATGTTGTATTTCTGGTGTAAACTAAAAAAGGTCTTGAGGTTGTGGGAAGCTCTCAGAAAGTACACATTTGCAGTAATGCTTGTAATGTATGAAACAGTGTACCCATGAAGTGATGATGCCTCTGGGTGCATTGGCGCAAACATAACAATGGAATCGTGCAAATTCCCATAGATGTATGCAGTCTATGATAGTGTTAACGTTTTGTGGATACTTGCCTTGAAGGAATTATCCACATGCATGATAGTCTTGTCCTCTGTTGTGGATTGATGATGGGACCCATGACGTTAACTGAACCCAGTCGTGAGGCAGACTGATAATATTAGAATCTGTGTCATGATTTCAGTTCACTCCGCACAACGGAAACTCATGATCGACACATTCGATCAACCAGAATCATCAAATACATACTGTCACATCATTAATGTATTGCAAAAAGCTAGTAACGGCAGTTGAAATACTGTTTGTTTTCATAGATCTTAACCTAGAACTCTACAAATACGGGAAAATACATCTGCATGCATGCATGAGAGAGAGAGAGAGAGAGAGAGAGAGAGAGAGAGAGAGAGAGAGAACACACAAACTCGGGGAAAAAGAAGCCTCAGACAGTGGATATTTACCTCCCGCTGCTCCAGGTGTTATGGAGGACTGGCTGAATTTGGCCGTGGTTGCGTTCACGTGACCTGCCTTTGGGCGGGTCATTTCCGGTAAGTCAACTGTAAAACCATAGACATGCCAATGTAAGGTATCCTTTAGCAGGGAAAGGTGACACAAATGGATTTATCCGGCTGTGTGTGACACAATGGCTGCTCTGAATGGTGTGACCCTCCATATATTGATGTTTGGACGACGTTTACAGCTTGTGATAAATTATCAAACGTTGTATAGATATTTTCTAGCTTACTTCTCACGAATGGGTGCTGCAGTTTATACAGAGTTGTGCACTTCCAAGCGTCACATCATTCAAAATCGGTTTGCATTCAATTGATGCTCTCTTGCGAAAACTGAAGTAACTACAGCACTGACAACCATTTCCAGGTGAAGTGAAGTAGCAAACAGCTCTTTCACAAACTACTGACTGCCTGTCAACACCGACAGTGGTACCTGTCATGTTCTGCTGGACTTTTATCATCAGCTCACCCATCCATCATCAATCATTTCCCAGGTGAAATTTCTGTTGTACTAGTCCTCAGCTAGAGAGAGAGAGAGAGAGAGAGAGAGAGAGAGAGAGAGAGGAGAGAGAGAGAGAGAGAGAGAACACACAAACTCAGGGAAAAAGAAGCCTCAGACAGTGGATATTTACCTCCCGCTGCTCCAGGTGTTATGGAGGACTGGTCGAATTTGGCCGTGGTTGCTTTTACGTGACCTGCCTTTGGGCGGGTCATTTCCGGTAAGTCAACTGTACAACCATAGACATGCCAATGTAAGGTATCCTTTAGCAGGGAAAGGTGACACAAATGGATTTATCCGGCTGTGTGTGACACAATGGCTGCTCTGAATGGTGTGACCCTCCATATATTGATGTTTGGACGACGTTTACAGCTTGTGATAAATTATCAAACGTTGTATAGATATTTTCTAGCTTACTTCTCACGAATGGGTGCTGCAGTTTATACAGAGTTGTGCACTTCCAAGCGTCACATCATTCAAAATCGGTTTGCATTCAATTAATGCTCTCTTGCGAAAACTGAAGTAACTACAGCACTGACAACCATTTCCAGGTGAAGTGAAGTAGCAAACAGCTCTTTCACAAACTACTGACTGCCTGTCAACACCGACAGTGGTACCTGTCATGTTCTGCTGGACTTTTATCATCAGCTCACCCATCCATCATCAATCATTTCCCAGGTGAAATTTCTGTTATACTAGTCCTCAGCTAGAACCATTACAAGGCCTGTTCTGTTTCAATTCAAGGTTAGTGGCACACGAAATTCCAGTCTTAATGGTCTAGATTTCACCTGCCAAAGACTGCATTGTTTTCGGGTCTTTTTATGGTGTGTGTTTTGAGTTTTGGTTTTGGAAGTTGTTTTTTCTTTCTTTCTTTCTTTTTTTGTGAGGGGGGTGGGGATGGGGGTGGGGAGTACATGTATCAGGATACGCGTTACAGGTTCTACAATACTGTTTTATCAGGCGAACCAGATTGTTCACACATTTCGCCTAAAAATTAATCACTGCTCTCCGTCATCATGCATTACTGCTCTGTCAAAGTGAGTTATAAGCATACTGTGGAGGACATCACGAAATCAAGGACTTCACAGGTTGAGACCTGCACAGCAGAGCAGAGGTAATATAGCCAGACCAGTTCTTACAAAGTCAGTCCATAACTTCTTCAGCGACCTACCCTGTAGAATGGTCATGGAGAGGAAATCATGATGATGTATATGTTCATAGCTGTCACGAGTTTGTCACGAGGCCTACGACGATTGACCCATCTAGGGTGGCGGAATTATTCATTTATTTATTGTCGTTGCTGTTGTCGTGGATACGTCCCTTAATGTGGTTTGTGGTGCGTTTGCACCTTAATGTCGTTCAGCTCAGGTTAGGTTTACTTTCTCTCTCTCTCTCTCTAATTCCACTGCCCGTGCAATTCATCCTGCAGGTTCACGGGTGGCTGGTACCTTTCGCTTGAACTGGCTGTCTCTATCGGCCTCTCACCTGTCTTGTAACCTGCCGCACGTGCATCATTACTCTTAGGCTTGAGGTATGCTCACTGTGACGTAGCGTGGCATGTCGGCTGCCATCGTTGGGGGAGGTTTTCTCTTCACTCGAGCGGAAGATGTCTCTGACAGCGCCTGCTCTGTTTTTGGTTCTACACCACTTCGTCGAAGGTACGGTCGGTACCTTCATCCCTACGGTCGGCCCGTAGGGGAGGGACATCACATCACGTCATCTTTTTTCCGCATCTGCACTGCTGTCCTCTCAACTGGACAGAGGGCAGAGAGAGTCGCTTGACCCGTCACTTTGGGTCACCCACGGGTAGCTGGTAAGCATCAGTTTCGTGGTTTATTTGTTGTTGTTTTTTTGTTGTTGTTGCCGGCTAAGTCTTCTCTTTTGCGCAATTTCTTTTGTTTTTTCAAAATTATAAAAGAAATATTGTTTGAGACCACTTTTTCTGGTTAATTCAATCTTTAACCTGGCCAGTCAAAATTATATCTTAAAGTCTTTCTCCTTTTTATGCATCTGGTGATGCGGTAGTCGGCGGTGGTGGGGAGAACCTGGTGATTCAGGGTTGGTACTTGCTTGGTCTCGCTCGTCCGCCCCTGTCACAATTGCCGGTCTCGCATTCTTCGGCCACCGTCTGTTTGTGAGTTTTATGTTTGCGAGCGTGCGTACGCATGATTCGTCGTTTGGATGCGTGGTTGGAGAATTGTGTCATTTTGAAATGTTATAAATGTGTGGATAATTGTGCCATTGAGTTAGTATTATTTGCAAATGTGGTGGCGGTTATAGAGCAGCGGTTGCTGTATTTGTTCAGTTCCTAAGAAAGGAAAATGTTGAATGTGAGTGAAGGAAGGATGAACATATAAATTGATATTTGTTTGTTTAGCCTGTTAATGTAACCTCTTACCTGCTTCGTGTGAGGAGACCTTTAGCAAACGTTCCTCGTTTGGTTTGTTGACTGTGTTATGCTCAGGTCTGTGTTAAGCTGATGTGAACAATTTAGTCAGTAAACACCTCCCCTCGCCCATCATGCGAGTGGCTGTTAGGATTAAGCAGCAAATATCAGACCGTACTGACTGCGGGGTTCCAGTACACTTCTTTCTTATTTCCTCCCAGTTACCTTTTTCCTTCTCCCTGGGGCTTCACCCGGAGCTTGCACTGGTTGGTGCCGCGCACTGGTTGGGACCGCGCACTGGTTGGGGCCACGCACTGGTTGAGACCGCGCACTGGTTGGTGCCGCGCACTGGTTGGGACCACGCACTGGTTGGTGCCGCGCACTGGTTGGGACCGCGCACTGGTTGGGGCCACGCACTGGTTGGGACCACGCGCTGGTTGAGGCCACGTACTGGTGGAAAAGCCTGTGGACTTGGCTGGACGGTCCTGATCCCCGTCCAGGACCTCCAGCAACAACGCCCCGTCCCCCGGGGCGCGCTCTCCACCGTCTGTTTGTGTGCGTCAAGGGTGTCGGCCCTGAACGACTCTCTTCAAGGACCGACCCGGTTTGGAGTACCTAGTGCGACAGGGTGCTCCCAGTAGACTTTGGAGAGGCAGGGGTGTGGGGGCACTACATGACATGAGAAAGGGATGGGTGCTGGAAATGTTTATTTATAATTGTGTATATGTCATATGTGTTGAAATGCTTGATTGTGATTGTGCATGTTGTGTATTGAAATGCTTGATTGTGATTGTGCATGTTGTGTGTGTTGGAATGCTTGATTGTGTTTGTGCGTGGTGCGTGTGTTGAAATATTTATTTGTGATTGCATGTGTTGGTGTGAATAAATGGGGTGTTGTATCGTAATCTTTCTTGTGTGGGCTCTTGCGAGGCGTGTGAGGTCAGTCATTCCCTTCACTCCCATCTAGACCGATCCTGTCAGGGCAGACCTCCAGGGGTCGGTCGTGACATTTGTGGGGGCTCGTCCGGGATGTGAAGGGCTCTGACTGTCTCTCTCGTTTCGCGGAGTACCTGTCCAGTTTCTGTCTGTTTTGCATGTGTTTAGTCAGTTTGTCATGTTTGTTTGTGGGTGGTTGGCTGGGTGACTCTAGTGTGTAGGGAGTCTTCTGGTGGCCTGAAGGAACATCCGGTGTGACTGGGGAGTCGAGTCGAGACGAAGGGGAATCGACCGCGTCCAGACCTCTTTCCGCCGGGTACCTCACGCAGGTACGGCCGTAAGACTTTCCTTTCTGGTGCCACTCAGTCGGGCCGTTCCTGTTTTGTATTTAACCTTTTTTTTTACCGGGTTATGGAGTACAGGTAGGTGTATCAGACGTTAGTGTCATTTTTTTTTCTTTTCTCCGGATTCCTTCTGCCATATTGTTTTTTTTTTGTCGGTGAGCCCCACCGCACTGTTGCTCGTGCTGTGGAGCGCGGTGTTGCCAGAGTGGGAGCAGCCTGGACATTTTTTTTTGTTTTTTTCCGGTGAGCCCCACCGCACTGTTGCTCGTGTTGTAGAGCGCGGTGTTGCCAGAGTGGGAGCAGCCGGACATTGCACGTTGACATTTTTTTAATTTGCTAGTTTTCAGCTAGTCACCAAGAGACGTGACATATCCGAGCGGTATTTGTTTTTTTTTTTTTTTTTTTTAAGTGGAATTGTCTTTCTCCTGTATTTGATAACCGTAGGATATCGTTGTCATGGCAACGTCCGGTGCTGGTGGTATAGCGACGCGTGCGTCGAAAAAGAAGGGTCTTCAAAATATAGTCCCTACTATTAGTACCAGTACTTCGACTACAGTGACTTCCACTTATTCCCGTGCTGTAGCCGATAGTCCAGCGGGTACTTTCACTACTTCTTCGCTGGGAATCTTCCTGTTGAGACCCCGACTGGCACTTCCGCTCGGAGGCGTCAGAGTATAGCGAAGCAACTGTGGGCCTCTGTTGAGTCGCAGAAACCGAAGCCTTCTCCTCTCCATGCTTCCCCTCGTAAGGAGTATGCCCTGGGAAACTTTCCTCATGGGAAAGTCGAGACCCAAGGGACGGGTCAAACGGGTCATCCTCCCGTGTCGGGAGTGGTGAATCCTGCCCAGGACATCGCCTCCGTCCTTATGTTTCTGGAGCGGCAGCGTAGTGAAGAGGCTGCTAGGCAGGAAGCTCTTCGTAGGGAAGAGGCAACCCTTCGTAAGGAAGAGGCTTCCAGGCAGGAAGCCCTGCGGAGGGAAGAGTTGGATAGGATGGAGGCTCTGCGCAGAGAGGAGACTGACAGACAGGAAATTCTGCGTAGGGAAGAGGCTATACAGCGTAGGGAGGAGGAAACTCGGCGTAGGGAGGAGGCTGCCCGACAGGAAACTCTGCGCAGAGAGGAGGCTGCCAGACAGGAGGCCCTCCGTCGGGAAGAGTTAGATCAGCGTAGGGAAGAGGCAGCTCTGCACAGAGAGGAGGCTGCCAGACAGGAAGCTCTACGTAGGGAAGAGATGGAACAACTTCTTTCGCGGACTCCCGCATCTGTAAATCAGGGGGTTAATCACCAGGCAAGTGATAGAGTTAGAGGCCCAAAACTAAAGCTTCCAGAGTTCAGACCTAGTGAGGACATAGATATGTTCTTAGAGCATTTTGACAAGGTGGCTACTTCATACCAATTGTCCGAGGAACAAAAGGCTATGCACCTTTTTTCTGGGTTGTCGGGTACTGCAAGGGAGTGTGTGCTCACTCTAAATGAAGGTGCGTCTTATGCAGACATGCAGTTGGCTCTGCGTAAACGTTTCCACCTTACCCCAGAGACGTACAGGAGGAAGTTCAGGTCCATGAAAAAGAATAACGACGAGACCTTCGTGCAGTTTGGAGATAGGCTGCGCAAAACGCTAGGGTACTGGCGTCAGTTGGCTAAGCTGGAGCTGGAGGATCTGATTCTCATTGAACAGCTCACCAACACTGTGTCCCCAGAGTTGAGGATCCGTATAGGCGAGACAGCACCTCAGGATTTCGCGGCGGTGATTCATACAGCTGATGTGTTTGCTGAAGCCCGTAGAGCGTATGGACATCGCTCAGACACGGACAGGAAGACCCCCACAGGATTTGGTGGCAATAAGGCGCCGACGACTGCTAGCGGGTCGAACAAGGCAGGCAGTTCATCGGGGACCTCAGCACCCCGACTGTTTTCTTTGTGGTCGTCCCGGCCACATTAGGAAAGATTGTCCTAAAGCCGCCGGTAGTCATGGGGCTAGTCCTTTCCATCGTCCTCGTGCCTCGGCTAACGTGGGTTCCATCCCAGCTTCTGGTGGTACGGAGTGCCCAGTGTTTCTCTCTATTGTTGGTTCTTCCTTGGTCGACACCATCAGGGATTCGGGAGCATCAACGATCTTTGTGGATAAGGATTTGGTTTCCCCTGAGGCTCAGCGGGGTGCCAGTTACGATGTGTGCGGGTTGGAGGCTGGTTTTACCTCCACCCGTCCTTCTGTACTCATTCCTGTCTCCACCCCCTACTTCTGTGGCGAAGTGTGGGCTATCGCGGTGGAGCGACCTATGTATTCCCTTCTCATAGGGAATACTATCACCTTTGCTGACGGACGCAGTCAGTCCGTGTCTACGGATCTGCCCGTACAGGCGTGTGTGGGAGTTACCACACGCGCCAAAGGTAAGAAGCAGGAGCAGGAATTGCGTCCCGTTCTTCAGCCGATCTCTGACGAGGTTCTGGCAAGGGCCGATCCTGCTACCATGGTCCGTCTTCAGGCCAGGGACTTGGATGTCCAAAGCCTGCGACAACTGGTAGATCGTCCCGCTCAGTCGGCTCGACACACCAAGGTGAGTTTCAAGCTCCACAGGGGGATCCTCTTTAGGGTTTTCACTCAGGCAGATCGTGTGGCCAAGCAGCTTGTCGTTCCCCAAAGCTTGAGAGAATCTGTTCTCTGGCAGGCCCACGATTCCCCCATGGCAGGTCATATGGGCTCCAAGCGGACTCTCGAGCGGGTGAGACAGGATTTCTTCTGGCCGGGGATGAATTCTCAGGTTAGGCAGTACTGCCGCAGTTGCGATGTCTGCCAACGGACAACGCCTAAGGGTCGCTTGAAGCGTGTTCCCCTAGGGTCAGTGCCACTGGTTGGGGAGCCATTCAGCAAGGTCGGTGTCGACCTGGTGGGACCCATTAAGCCACCATCCGATCGCGGCCACCGCTACATCTTGGTAGTGGTGGACTACGCGACTCGGTACCCAGAGGCTGTCCCGCTTAGGACTATCAATGCCCCTACTGTTGCTGAAGCTCTATGGCAGATATGGACGCGCACTGGCGTGCCCAAGAAGATCCTTTCGGACCAGGGGACCCAGTTCCTGTCCGAAATCATGAAGGAAGTGAACACTCTGCTCAATGTTCACAAGGAGACAACGTCACCCTATCATGCGCAGGCCAATGGCCTTGTCGAGCGTTTTAATGGGACGTTGAAGCAGATGTTGCGTCGCCTATGTGCAGAGCAACCTCGTGAGTGGGATCGCTTTATTCCTGCTGTACTGTTCGCCTACAGGGAGGTTCCACAGGAAAGCATGCGGTTTTCCCCATTTGAACTCCTGTATGGCAGAACAGTACGAGGACCCACCAACATCCTGAAGCAGATGTGGACCCACGACGATGTGGAACCGGTTGTTAAGGAGGAAAGTCGTTATGTGGTCGATCTGCGCAACCGCATCGCTGACACTTGCCAGCTTGCTCAGCAACACTTGCAGTCGGCAAAAACCAAGTACAAGGCTTTGTACGACCGGCGCAGTGTTGAACGCTGGTTTTGAGCCAGGTGATGAGGTGTTGCTTCTCCTTCCACAAAAGAACAAGTTGCAGCTTGCTTGGCAGGGCCCTTTCGTAGTCTGCAGTCGGGTGGGTGACTGGGACTATAGGATTCGCGTGCGAGGCAAAGAACGCCTGTATCATGCCAACCTCTTGAAGGCATACGTGCGACGAACTCAGTGCCAGGCAGGCTTCACCCCTGTCGTTGTGGAGAGTGGCGATGAGCACGCCGTGTCGGTGGTGCAGGACATCCCCACTGTTCCTCTCGTCGAGGAGGAGTCGTGGCAGGATGTTTGCTTTGGTACAAGCCTCTCCTCAGCTCAGACAGATCAACTGCGCAGGTTGTGCCAGGAGTTCCAGGACGTGCTCACAGATCGTCCCCTGCACAGTACCCTTGGCGAGTGTACACTGGAATTAACCACCGAGACCCCAATTAGGGTTAAACAGTACCCTCTGCCTCACTCCCAGACGTCTGCCATCCAACAGGAGGTGCAGGCCATGCTAAGGTTAGGGGTCATTGAACGTGCGAGTTCCCCGTACTCATCCCCCATCCTCCTGGTAAAGAAGAAGGATGGCAAAATGAGGTTTTGCGTCGATTTTCGTCGATTGAATAAGGTTCTCCGGTTTGATGCTGAACCTATGCCGGATGTCGACAGAATCTTCGCTCAGCTGAGTCAGGCCAACTATTTCTCCAAGTTTGATCTCGCAAAGGGGTACTGGCAGATTCCCATGCGCCGAGAGGATAAACCCAAAACGGCATTCACGACACCTGAGGGACAGTTCCAGTGGAACGTGATGCCTTTTGGCCTCAAAACTGCTGGAGCAATTTTCAGTCGCGTCATGCGACAATTGCTCCTCCCTCTCGATACACCAGATCTGAACAACTTCATGGATGACCTGCTACTTAGTTCTGTAGATTGGAACTCGCACGTCTCGCTCCTCCGTCGCCTGTTTCTTCGTTTGCGCGAGGTTCAGATGTCAGCCCGTCCTTCCAAATGTCAGCTTGGTCAGGACGAGATTTCCTTTCTGGGGCATCATTTGCAGCGGGGTTTGATCGCTCCTGAGGAAGACAAGGTGGCCAAAATTGCAGGTGCCAAACCTCCTGGTACCAAAAGGGAATTGCGGTCATTCCTTGGACTTGCGGGATACTACCGCAAGTTCATCCAGGACTTTGCGAAGGTTGCCCTGCCCCTCACTGACTTGACGAAAGGGAGGAAGCCAGAACGTTTGGTTTGGGGTGAGAGTTGCCAACAGGCTTTTGACGCCTTGAAGATGGCCCTGACTACTCGCCCAGTCCTGGCTCTCCCAGATCCCAGTCTTCCTTTTGTCCTGCGAACTGATGCTTCTGCAGTGGGGATTGGGGCTGTGTTGTTACAGGATCAGGGGAAGGGACTCCAACCGCTTGCTTATGCGAGCAAAAAACTCACTGATGCCGAGACTAGATACCACACGATTGAACAAGAGTGTCTAGCAGTCGTGGGGGCATCAGGAAGTTTTACCCCTACTTGTACGGCCGTGAGTTTGTACTGGAGAGCGATCATCATCCTCTCCAGTACCTGGACCGGATCCGGCCAGTCAGTCGTCGACTCATGAGTTAGGCAGTGGAACTGCAGAGTCATGCGTTCACTTTTCGCCATATCAAGGGTTCCAGCAATACGGATGCTGACTATCTCAGCCGAGCTCCGTAGTCAGCACACCCATTGGGGAAATCAGTCAGAGGGACAATTCCCCTCAGCCAGGGTTATGTCCCCTTTTTGGTCTGTGTACCAGGTGTAGTGACAGTTGTCGGTAGTGAATCATCACCTGTCTCGGATTGCTACTTTCATTGTCTGAAGGTTCGCTTAGTTGTTTGATAAATGTAGTATTATGTATCTCCCTGTGTAATTCTATTGTGGAACGGTTGTATTCGATTTATCGTACTCTGTCGATCACAGAGGGTTGGGTTCGGTCCCATTGTTGTGAATTTGCACATGCGTCAAGGTTCAAAGGAGCACTGTATCTCAGAGATACAGATGCTTTTAGAAGGGGTTTGTCACGAGTTTGTCACGAGGCCTACGACGATTGACCCATCTAGGGTGGCGGAATTATTCATTTATTTATTGTCGTTGCTGTTGTCGTGTATCCGTCCCTTAATGTGGTTTGTGGTGCGTTTGCACCTTAATGTCGTTCAGCTCAGGTTAGGTTTACTTTCTCTCTCTCTCTCTCTAATTCCACTGCCCGTGCAATTCATCCTGCAGGTTCACGGGTGGCTGGTACCTTTCGCTTGAACTGGCTGTCTCTATCGGCCTCTCACCTGTCTTGTAACCTGCCGCACGTGCATCATTCCTCTTAGGCTTGAGGTATGCTCACTGTGACGTAGCGTGGCATGTCGGCTGCCATCGTTGGGGGAGGTTTTCTCTTCACTCGAGCGGAAGATGTCTCTGAGAGCGCCTGCTCTGTTTTTGGTTCTACACCACTTCGTCGAAGGTACGGTCGGTACCTTCATCCCTACGGTCGGCCCGTAGGGGAGGGACATCACATCACGTCATCTTTTTTCCGCATCTGCGCTGCTGTCCTCTCAACTGGACAGAGGGCAGAGAGAGTCGCTTGACCCGTCACTTTGGGTCACCCACGGGTAGCTGGTAAGCATCAGTTTCGTGGTTTATTTGTTGTTGGTTTTTTTTTGTTGTTGCCGGCTAAGTCTTCTCTTTTGCGCAATTTCTTTTGTTTTTCAAATTATAAAAGAAATATTGTTTGAGACCACTTTTTCTGGTTAATTCAATCTTTAACCTGGCCAGTCAAAATTATATCTTAAAGTCTTTCTCCTTTTTATGCATCTGGTGATGCGGTAGTCGGCGGTGGTGGGGGAGAACCTGGTGATTCAGGGTTGGTACTTGCTTGGTCTCGCTCGTCCGCCCCTGTCACAATTGCCGGTCTCGCATTCTTCGGCCACCGTCTGTTTGTGAGTTTTATGTTTGCGAGCGTGCGTACGCATGATTCGTCGTTTGGATGCGTGGTTGGAGAATTGTGTCATTTTGAAATGTTGTTATAAATGTGTGGATAATTGTGCCATTGAGTTAGTATTATTTGCAAATGTGGTGGCGGTTATAGAGCAGCAGTTGCTGTATTTGTTCAGTTCCTAAGAAAGGAAAATGTTGAATGTGAGTGAAGGAAGGATGAACATATAAATTGATATTTGTTTGTTTAGCCTGTTAATGTAACCTCTTACCTGCTTCGTGTGAGGAGACCTTTAGCAAACGTTCCTCGTTTGGTTTGTTGACTGTGTTATGCTCAGGTCTGTGTTAAGCTGATGTGAACAATTTAGTCAGTAAACACCTCCCCTCGCCCATCATGCGAGTGGCTGTTAGGATTAAGCAGCAAATATCAGACCGTACTGACTGCGGGGTTCCAGTACACTTCTTTCTTATTTCCTCCAGTTACCTTTTTCCTTCTCCCTGGGGCTTCACCGGAGCTTGCACTGGTTGGTGCCGCGCACTGGTTGGGACCGCACACTGGTTGGGGCCACGCACTGGTTGGGACCGCGCACTGGTTGGGACCGCGCACTGGTTGGGACCACGCACTGGTTGGTGCCGCGCACTGGTTGGGACCGCGCACTGGTTGGGGCCACGCACTGGTTGGGACCCCGCACTGGTTGAGGCCACGTACTGGTGGAAAAGCCTGTGGACTTGGCTGGACGGTCCTGATCCCCGTCCAGGACCTCCAGCAACAACGCCCCGTCCCCCGGGGCGCGCTCTCCACCGTCTGTTTGTGTGCGTCAAGGGTGTCGGCCCTGAACGACTCTCTTCAAGGACCGACCCGGTTTGGAGCACCTAGTGCGACAGGGTGCTCCCAGTAGACTTTGGAGAGGCAGGGGTGTGGGGGCACTACATGACATGAGAAAGGGATGGGTGCTGGAAATGTTTATTTATAATTGTGTATATGTCATATGTGTTGAAATGCTTGATTGTGATTGTGCATGTTGTGTATTGAAATGCTTAATTGTGATTGTGCATGTTGCGTGTGTTGGAATGCTTGATTGTGTTTGTGCGTGGTGCGTGTGTTGAAATATTTATTTGTGATTGCGTGTGTTGGTGTGAATAAATGGGGTGTTGTATCGTAATCTTTCTTGTGTGGGCTCTTGCGAGGCGTGTGAGGTCAGTCATTCCCTTCACTCCCATCTAGACCGATCCTGTCAGGGCAGACCTCCAGGGGTCGGTCGTGACAATAGCAGACAAGCTTACAGTGTTTGATAACTGAAAGAAGAGATATATGTCTGTCAGCACATGAAAGTAATTGATGCCAAACACTGTTGTTTGCTGTATCTTTCCTTTGTGACGTGTGGAGAAGTCATCTGAACCATCCTTTCTGGAGTATCTGGATTGTCTGCCCAAGATTCACTGTAACTGTTCTGTTCTCATGACTAAACACAACACAGGACGTCACCATTGAGGACAGAGATTTATCTCCATTGGACGGTAAGGAATCACGTCGTGGTGGACCTGTTCACACTTTTTCCCTTTGTTCAACAACCTCATGAAACAACCATCACAACTGTTTGGAATGCCCATAAATGGAAATGGAAAGGAAAATCAAATAGAGGTCACCATGAGTACCTTTAAGCAATACATGAAAGGTGAAACTATGGGGATATGCTCGGGTGGAGACCGCATGACAACACTCTGATTTTTTTTTTCAAAATTTAGAATATGAAAATGGTGCCAGCGAGGCCAACAAGATATGGTTTTTGCAAGAATTTCCTGGAAACAAAACAAAACAACCAAACAAATAACCAAACCAAACAAAACAAAACAAATAAACAAACAAAAATGAGAGGGAGGGGATGGGCAGGTAGTGTGTGTATAAGTGTGTGTGTGTGTGTGTGGGGGGGGGGGGGGGGTACAACACAGAAATGTGTCGGATCATTTGTCCATTTTAGAACTGTAGCTTGTCAGGAAGAGAACATCGCGAATACATTTTATATAAGTCCATGGTTAAAATCACAATTTTGTGAATGTCTACTGTGCGTTAAATCCTTCTCCACAACTGTTGGTGTTTCTGCCGGTGAGATTGGAATGTTAGTCTGGAAGTTTTTCTCTGACTGAAATTAATACTGTTGATCGATATTTACATGATCTACGTTGTACAAAATTCAAACATATCATTAAGCAGGCGTAATGAAATTATTTGCCATGGAGATTTGTCAGTTGCCGGAATTTTTTCTTGAAATAGACCAGTGGCCATCACACAATAGCAACTGCCAGACAGCAGTTATGTCCCTAGTCATCTTAATGGGATGCCCTGTGTGTGTCTGCACCCACATCACAGGTTGCCAAAGATGGCGGTGCTGGATTGCTCCCGACTGGCTGGTGGGGCAGTTGAGGACAACACTTTGGGTCCCACCTTCAGGTGTATTTTTTTTTCTGAATTCCTTACCATGGAGTTTGAAAGCAACCAGGAATTTCTCGTCTGTGAGGAAACCAACGTAGAATGAATGTGTCTTTTTCATCCTTTTCTGTCCCACCTTCACATGTATGATTTTTAAACATTCAAAATATTAAAATGGCGCCAGCGAGGCCAAAAAGATACCACCCTTTGTATGTATTACACCACATACTGAGCTTGTATTCTGAGGATACGGATCTTTTGTGTCTGTGTTACTGGATATTTTCAAACTTCCAGTTCAATTAGATTAAACACAACTTTCGCCCTTCCTGTCTGTCTGTTCGTCAACTTACAATTCTTTCTGTGATTGTCTTACCGTTGCCGTCCATGCTCAGATGCTCAAATCCATGTGATTCAAAGTCAGGCTGTGCCCTGTCCTGATTCCGGACATGTTCGGGTGCCCATTGTGTATCTCCTTGGGATGTTTGAGGACCACTGGAGAAATCGCCTTGCGATAATTTGGTAATGGCCTTCTTCAGAGCCAGGAACTGCTTGCCCTTCAGCAGTTTCTGAAAGATGTCGACAAGATCATCAGGGCCGAGCTCAATGAGGTCATCCAGAGTGGTGAAGTCCTGGTCCACAAGGACTTGCACGATATCCCCTGACAGGCCCTCTCTAGAGGCCCAGCTGTAAAGGTCTGCAACAGACGGTTAGAGTATCTAGCATAATGAAGATCAACATGGTGACGGAGAAGAATGACGCAAAGCAGAATTTAAAACAAGAACGAAAAGAAGGTAAAAGAATCTCGGTGATATTATGTTGAACAATTACTTCTCTAACAAGACAAGCTCTTAACCACAGACAGAGAGAGAGAGAGAGAGAGAGAGAGAGAGAGAGAGAGAGAGAGAGAGAGAGAACAGACAGATAGACAGGAGGGCAGAAATGCTTTCAAGAGAAGTGGAAGACAGAGACAGAAATACAGAGACAGGGAAACATACTCCAGGACACACACACACACACACACACACACACACACACACACACACACACACACACACACACACACACACACACAGAGAGAGAGAGAGAGAGAGAGAGAGAGAGAGAGAGAGAGAGAGACAGAGAGAGAGAGAGAGAGAGAGAGAGAGAGAGAGAGAGAGAGAGAGAGAGAGAGAGAGTTAATAAGTCTAAAGATTTGCGGACATTTACAATATTGATCAGGAAATTTGAGCAATAGTGCTTTCAAGCTGTCCTTAGAAAATGTCTAATGTATACAAACGCCACTATATGATTCCAACCGTCTCATTTAAGGCAACAGTGCATGTGGGCACCTGGGGTGTCCATGGAGGGGAAGCACCTTTATAAAGGGAACATGCCTTCAGAGTAGTTCGAACGCTTTTTTTTTTTTAAACATCTGACACCCAGCTCACACCTATGGCTCCAATTAGCTGTTGGCATGAGACATCTGTCACACCTGTGTAAAACCGCTTTGACTGGCGAATTAAGGTAGGCGAAGGTAGCCGATGGGCATCAGACTTTTGTGAGTTAGGAGGGACATGTGAAGTCATCTGGCAGACTGGATGGATGAGGTCATCATGAAGATCCAACGACCGGGAAAACCGACTTGCTATGCTGCCTGAGGAGTGAAGCATGTGACAACGCACGAAAGACGCCGCAGTCAGCGTTTGGAGACGAGGAAGTCACCAGTTGAGACTTCTTCCTTGAGAGGTTTAGGTTGCTCCCATGCAACTGTTTCAGCACTTCACCTCATTCAGCACAGGTACCGTGCATGCTGTCATTCACTCAAATCCCGCTGCAATGGGGGAAGGGCGAACAACAGGTAGAGGTTCTTACTGAAAGTGGCGTGGTTCTAAACTTGCACGTGGAAAGTCTGTGAAAAAAGTGGTCATTTTTCTTTGAACCCAGGACAGCAAAAAAGTTCAGCAGAATCCAGGTGCCTAAGTAACCCTTTACAGGCCAGCATTGTCCATTCTAAGAAGGAAAATGACTAGAAAAATCTTCCCCGAAGATGGAGTATGGCTGCCTTAATGGCGGGATAAAAAAGGGTCATACACACAAAACTCCACTGCCTGGCTATACAGGGAGTGTCCGCAGGAGTATCAGCCTGCGTACGCAGAAAGAAAGAAAGAAACTAGAAAAATGTTTCAGATATTACCTGCCCTATGAACAAGTTGGACAGAAAAATACGGCCAGAAATTAGACATTCATTGCAAATGAAGACAAACAGAAAGAAGTCTCACAGTCGATTTGTAGACGGCATTCACACTGTTGGATGCAGCTGATTTGGCAAGGCCCCTAGAAGGACAGCTCATGGCCAAGAAGCTGGCTCTACACAAGATACAATCTACTGCTTTTAGTAGACATGGTTTCCAAATAAAATTCAGTGTGCAAACCCATGAGAATATAATTTTTTTTCTGGAAGGGCAATCCCGAGAACAAGGACAGGATTCGCGGAGTCGGTTTTGTCGTTCTTTATCAGCCTCCTGACAATTAGTCTAGAATCAATGGACCCTTGATGAAGGTTCACTTCCCTCTCACCCCCAGTGGCTTCTGCTCCTACTTTTGTCAGCTGCCATGATGACAAAGAGGCATTCTGCCACAGTTCTCCCTTATGCAGTTAACCCATGCAGGGGAAAAGCTCACAGTACTCAACAACTTTGGTGGAGTTTTACATAACTCCGTGAAATGGGGTGTATTGCTGGACAAACACAGACCTGGGAAGATGAACAGTTATGGGCTGCTTCTACCATCCATGTGTGCTGAGAACAACCTCACCATCACCAACACCTTAAGACTGGCTGACGAGTACAAGACCCCTTGGATACATCCAAGATCCTAGAGTAGCCCCTAGAGATCCTAGAGAAGCAAAAAAAAAAAAAAAAAAAAGAGAAATCAGCAGGCGTTCAATGATGGGCAGAATGACATCAGCTTCATGTCCAGTCAGTGAAGGATTGCTTCAAACATCTTCAGGGCATAGGGCTTAAAGAATCGGCATGAGGCAAGATGGCAGTGGGATCCAAAGGCTGATGAGGTCAGGTTTTATGCAGAGGCAAACAAGTCTACGTTCTTGAAGTTCCCCAAAGCTGTACGTGGAGCAAAGGAACCCAGCTCGACTCCATTCCTCCCAACAGATGGCTCCAGTGTGCTCAAAGACATATGAAAGCACCATCCTCGAGAGGTGGAGAAAACGGTTCACCACCTGTGGACCCCATGGCCTTTAATTTGATTGAGCAGAAGCCTATGTTATACGATATATTGTCAACTGAGGGCACAATGACAGTCTCTATAGGAATATATTTTCAACGGAGGGTACAATGACAGTCATTGTATGAATATATTGTCAATTCAGGGCACAATGACAGTCGCTGCAGGAGTATGGTGTCAACTGAGGGCACAATGACAGTCGCTGCAGGAGTATGGTGTCAACTGAGGGCACAATGACAGTCGCTGCAGGAGTTATGGTGTCAACTGAGGGCACAATGACAGTCGCTGCAGGAGTATGGTGTCAACTGAGGGCACAATGACAGTCGCTGCAGGAGTATCGTGTCAACTGAGGGCACAATGACAGTCGCTGTAGGAGTATGTTGTCATCTGAGGACACAATGACAGTCGCTGTAGGAGTATGTTGTCAACTGAGGACACAATGACAGTCGCTGTAGGCGTATGTTGTCAACTGAGGCACAATGACAGTCGCTGTAGGAGTATGTTGTCAACTGTGGGCACAATGACAGTCGCTGTAGGAGTATGTTGTCAACTGTGGGCACAATGACAGTCGCTGTAGGAGTATGTTGTCAACTGTGGGCACAATGACAGTCGCTGTAGGAGTATGTTGTCAACTGAGGGCACAATGACAGTCGCTGTAGGAGTATGTTGTCAACTGAGGACACAATGACAGTCGCTGTAGGAGTATGTTGTCAACTGAGGGCACAATGACAGTCGCTGCAGGAGTATGGTGTCAACTGTGGGTACAATGACAGTTGCTTTAAGACTATGTTGTCAACTGAGGGCACAATGACAGTCGCTGTAGTGTTCTATAACTATACGAAGTTACAATGGTAGTTGCTGTATGATTATATGAGGCCACGATGACTGTCGCTGAATGCTCTATAATTAAATGAGGGCACAATGACCATCGCTGTAGTGTTCTATAGTTACATGCGGTCACAATGACAGCCCCTGTTGGGTACCATGACAGTAACTGCACAGCCTATAGTTATATGAGGACATAGTGACAGTTACAGTGGGATCTTTGGCAGTTTACGGGCACAGTAACAGTCGCTGTAGGAGCTATAGACATACTGGGCACAATGAGAGTCACTGTAGGGGTCTTCGGTTATTTAAGGGCACAATAGCAGTTGTTGTAGGAGCTGTACTCATACTGGGCACAATAAGAGTCACTGTAGGGGTCTTCTGTTATTTAAGGGCACAATAACAGTTGCTGTAGGAGCTGTACTCACACTGGGCACAATGAGAGTCACTGTAGGGGTCTTCTGTTATTTAAGGGCACAATAGTAGTTGCTGTAGGAGCTGTACTCACACTGGGCACAATGAGAGTCACTGTAGGGGTCTTGTGTTATTTAAGGGCACAATAACAGTTGCTGTAGGAGCTGTACTCATACTGGGCACAATGAGAGTCACTGTAGGGGTCTTCGGTTATTTAAGGGCACAATAGCAGTTGCTGTAGGAGCTGTACTCACACTGGGCACAATAAGAGTCACTGTAGGGGTCTTCTGTTATTTAAGGGCACAATAGCAGTTGCTGTAGGAGCTGTACTCATGCTGGGCACAATAAGAGTCACTGTAGGGGTCTTCTGTTATTTAAGGGCACAATAACAGTTGATGTAGGAGCTGTACTCACACTGGGCACAATAAGAGTCACTGTATACTGGGCACAATGAGAGTCACTGTAGGGGTCTTCTGTTATTTATGGGCACAATAGCAGTTGCTGTAGGAGCTGTACTCATACTGGGCACAATAAGAGTCACTGTAGGGGTCTTCTGTTATTTAAGGGCACAATAGCAGTTGCTGTAGGAGCTGTACTCACACTGGGCACAATGAGAGTCACTGTAGGGGTCTTCGGTTATTTAAGGGCACAATAGCAGTTGCTGTAGGAGCTGTACTCACACTGGGCACAATAAGAGTCACTGTAGGGGTCTTCTGTTATTTAAGGGCACAATAACAGTTGCTGTAGGAGCTGTACTCACACTGGGCACAATAAGAGTCACTGTATACTGGGCACAATGAGAGTCACTGTAGGGGTCTTCGGTTATTTAAGGGCACAATAGCAGTCGCTGTTGGAGCTGTAGTCAAATTGGGGCACAGTGAGAGTCACTGTAGGGCCTGTGTTCATCTTAAGACACAGTTGCAGACTCTGTAGGGGTTTAAAGCTATCCATGGGCGCTCGCAAAACACTGACATTGAGGAGACCATAGTGATATGGGGGTACAACGAATAGCACCATAGAGCCTATACGTCTAGAATCTGACAATACAATGACAAACACTGCAGGGGTCTGCGGAGACCTAAAGGTACAATGACGTACTCTGTAAGGGTCAATAGAGATCCAAGGAAATAAATACAGACACTGTAGGGTTTTTAGAGATCTGAAGTCACGTTACTAGACGCTGTAGTGGTCTGTACTGATCTGATGGCATAAAGACAAACACTGCAGGCATTTCCAATGATCTGAGATCACAATGGCAGGCAATGTACGCGTCTTCAACATTTACGGCACGATGACAGATGCCGTAGGTGTGTGTAATTATCTAAGGATACAATGTCAGCACTATAGTCCTCTCAGACAATGGCAGACACTGATAGGGGTATGTAGTTATTTGACTGTACAATGGCAGGCATTGTAAATATCTTAGATCACTTAGACATGTACTGTACGGATCTGTAGTGATCTGAGTGCACTATGATAGACATGGACGTGATGTGAGGACATCATGGCAAAAAAAAAAAAAAAATTACAGTGATCTGAAGGCACAGTCACAGGCATTGCATTGATGAATTGGTCTTAGGGCACAATGACATACTCTGTTGAGATTTATAGTGACCTGAGGGGACTATGACAGACACTGTAAGGGTTTTAGGGCACAATGACACACAGTGTTGTGATCTGATGGCACAATGACAGACAGTGTAGGAAGTACACAATGACACACAATGTACTGATCTGAGGGGACTATGACAGACACTGTAACGGTTTTAGGGCACAATGACACACAGTGTTGTGATCTGAGGGCACAATGACAGTGTAGGAAGTACACAATGACACACAATGTACTGATCTGAGGGCACAATGACAGACAATCTACTGATATGAGGGCACAATGACAGACAATGTACTGATCTGAGGGCACAATGAAACAGTGTCGTGATCTGAGGGCACAATGGCAGACAATGTCGTGATATGAGGGCACAATGGCAGACAATGTCGTGATATGAGGGCACAATGACAGACAATGTAGTAATCTGAGGGTACAATGGCAGACAATGTAGTGATCTGAGGGTACAATGGCAGACAATGTAGTAATCTGAGGGCACAATGGCAGACAATGCAGTGATCTGAGGGCACAATGACAGACAATACAGTGATCTGAGGGCACAATGACAGACAATGTAGTGATCTGGGGCACAATGGTTAACAATGTAGTAATCTGAGGGCACAATGGCAGACAATGCAGTGATTCTGAGGGCACACTGACAGACAACGTAGTCATCTGAGGGCACTGGGACAGACAATGTAGTGATCTAGGGGCACTAAGACAAATAATGTAGTGATCTGCAGGCACAATGGCAGACAAGGAAAGTAATCTGTCGGCAAAATGGCAGACACTGTAGTGATCCGAAGGTACTAGGACAGACATGCAGTAATCTGAGGGCACATTGGCAGACAATGCAGTGATCTGAGGGCGCTAGGACAGACAATGTAGTAATCTGAGAGCACAATGAAAGACAATGTAGTAATCTGAGGGCACAATGACAGACTATGTAGTGATCTGAGGGCACAATGACAGACTATGTAGTGATCTGAGGGCACAATGGCAGACAATGTAGTAATCTGAGGGCACAATAGCAGACAACGCAGTAATCTGATGGCACAATGGCAGACAATCTAGTGATCTTAGGGCACTAGGACAGACGTTGTTGTGAACTGTAGTGATCTGAAGGCACTAAAACAGACACTGTTGAGATCTATAATGATCTGAGGGCACTTTGACAGAGACTGTGGGGATTTTAAGGTACAATGACAGACAACATAGTGATCTGAAGGCACTATGACAGACAACGCAGTTATCTGAGGGCACTATGACAGACAACATAGTGATCTGAGGGCACAATGACAGACAATGCAGTGATCTGAGGGCACAATGACAGACAATGCAGTGATCTGAGTACAC
>CM031607.1:57865767-57878267 GCA_018398815.1 Conus ventricosus | reverse complement strand
CTTGGTCTCTAACCGATGATAGGCGCTCTATAAGTATTCATAACAATAATGATAAAAATCGTGTCTATTCTTACAAGGCGTTAAACAGAGATACACGGCAAGGCCACATCGAGGTATAACATCGACAAAAAAAAAAAAAAAAAAAACAGAAAAGAAGGAAAAGAAAAAAAAGGGGGAAAACCCGTGTGTGTGTGTGTGTGTGTGTGTGTGTGTGTGTGTGTGTGTGTGAGGGGAGGGGGGCGTTGGTTTAAAGTGACCTAGCCAGCGTAAGTCCGTATAGGGGAGCGGCCCTGATCTAATACGCAATGGGTGTGCATCCATTTGTGCTCAATTTGGGGAGATGGTGATATTGTTTATAGCCCAGCTGACCGCACAGGGCCATATCAGGGCTGACTTGGGTAAATAAGCGACTGTCTGTTCGTGCTTCATTTCATTGTCTTGAATGTTGTTTATCTTGCCTGAAGCAGACGAAAGAGGTGGGAATGTGTCACGTTTGTCTTGTAACTGGTTTGTTTTTTTCGTTCGACGGCAAAGTAATGTTTCTGTTAACTTTGTTTCAATTTCCTCCTGCAGTCAGCTCACTTCGGAACTGACTTGCCACCAACTGAGTTCAACACGAGAAGTCCAAAGAAAGCCATGGTTTAGAATTGTGTTTTGTGCTATTACAGGTGCTGCATCAAGTGTCTGCACGTTACCTGCTCCAGGAGCCTGCTTGTCTCACATGTCATTGATACAGGTCTGTAATCTTCTGCTACATGTTGTCCCTTTTCTTAAAGACTGGTGTTACGTAGGGAGTGAAACAGCCATTTGGCAGAATTCCAGTACGGACGAATACTGTGACTTATTAAGAACTCTTCTGGGGATGTTGTCTGGCCCGTATGCCTGAGGTGATCTGATATAAAGGTGTCAAGAAAAAAAACAAAAAAATAAAGCAACCACAAAAAAAAACCCAACGGCATCCCAAAGCAGACAACGAACGGGTAGAAAAGCAAAAACAATAAGAAAGTTATCCTAAGAAATATTCTGCGTAAAAATGAAATAGATAAGAAAAGAATAATGAATATAGGGGATGTTTGTGCCTATGCTTGCGGATCTATTTCATAGTACAAAGCAGGTCATAAGGTTACAACGGCCAGTGGTCTGCAGTACTGTTAAATAACTCGATCTCTGTCAGTCACATCATTGCAACAGCAGCCACGAACTGTGGAGAACAGCCTTTCTCTTGGATCACTTAAAAGAGCAATCTCCTATTGGCGGTTGACCCCACAATAATATGCCAACAAATAGCTAGTAGGGGAATAATCTAAGGGTAGGCAATAAATCCCTCTGTAATTAAATCAAGGAAAACTAGGGGTGAGGAGATGGAAGATGGGGACAGGGAGGGAGAAAAAGAAAATGGGTATGAAAAAGAGAGCCTTAGAATGCTAGCATTAAACCCTGCACTGGCAGCATATCAGGACAATCAAAGTCTGTTTTGAAATCTGAACCATTTGTATCGTCTATCCATAGTCGACTTTCGTCCGCTGACAACTATTACGCACACACGCATGCACATAGGTCGACGATGACACACAAACACAGACGCACGGATGTCAACAACATTAACAGCAGCAGCAGCAGCAGCAGCAACAACAACAACAACACCAACAACACACACACACACACACACACACACACACACAACACAGTAGAGAGAGAGAGAGAGAGAGAGAGAGAGAGAGAGAGAGAGAGAGAGAGACTCGTGACTCGTGGCTCGTGACTTTAATGTGAGGCCATCAGCCTATTCACATGAATACGCAACAAGAAAAACAATTTTATATAGTTAGAACAAAATTTACTATGACTGCAACAAAACATTCTTCCATGACAGTATGTACATGCAGGATTCTATCTTAATTATACATAAAATTTTAATGCTTCTTAGTACGTTCTTCCTTATAAACATAATATAGGTATATATATATATATATATATATATATATATATATATATATATATATATATATATATATATATATTATATTATATATATATATATATATATATTAATTATTTTAAAACTCATGATATGAATGCTGTTGATACTAACATGCAAAACACATGTTATCTATTTCATTTCCCTCATCGTTATCGTTTGTATACAGTGGAGACCTTACTACATCTGCATCTCCGGAAAGCCGTGCTATTTTAAGCTTCTTTTGTTTACTACGTTTACGCATGCGCCCTCTACCGTGCAAAGAAAAGGAAAACCCCGAATCTTGGGTCTGCCATGCTAACCTTTGACACTCAGTGTGTCTTCTTCTTCTTCTTCCTAAAATACTGGTTCACTCAAAAACGAGTGTGTGTACTTCTGTGGTCCTGTTCATGTGGTGTTGGACTTGTGTTGTTTATGTTCGTTGGATTTAGCAGCCCCATGGATAAATTACTAAAGCCTTACCACTTTCCATGTATCAGGTTAGTACTTTCCTTCAATTATTTTCACTTTAATTGTAGTTTTCCCTATTTCTTCAGCCTGTTGTATCATGTCCGTGGGACTTGTCGAAACTTGCCTCGTACACATGTGCCTAAATTGCCTGTTGGCCAGAGGAGTCTCTTAATGGTGGAATCCCTAGAATTCAAACTTGAATAATTCTAAGCAGCCGTCGGAAAATAACCAAAATGCATATAATAGCTATCATTGAACAAAAAGTTAAAAACCACACATATGATCTACGGGGCAGCCATTTCTTAGCAGACGATCCATCCTCCGTCCCGTCCCAATCGCCCCGTCCACCTCACGCTCCGCACCCCCCCCCCCCTCCCCTTCCCTTCTCTAAGCAGAGAGCGAGAGAGAACGAAGGAACGCGCGAGCTCGCGAGAGGGACTGTGTCGTGTGGGTCACGCGACTTCATGCTGTCAGCTGATTTGCATGTTGACCTACTGAACTAAATCTTTTTCCTACCTTCATTTCCAGGTTTACCTTTTTTGTATACTTCATCACTACATGGTCAATTATTTGGCTATGTTTCCCTTTGTATTCATTTCGTAGTTTTACATGTGTATGTAAATACCGATTTAAATTACTTATTCAAACCTTCCACTTCCAAACATGTTTCCTTACATACTTGATTTTTAAAGTATATGCACATTTAACATACTCATTTGACTTAAACCATTCATATTCCTAGACTATCCCCCGTGGCCACTTTTTATTCTCATATGGTGTTAGCCGGTCTCTGCAGTTGCTTCCTCCATGGCCCTTCCCCTCCATGTTCCTATTTACTTGGTCGTGCATTCTTGATTCATATCTGTTTATGTTATAATTACACTTATTCCTCTTGTTTTCCTTAATTGTCTATACTCTTGCATAATTACATATTATTAGTTATGAGAAAAGAGAGAGGGGGGAGAGAGAGAGAGAGAGAGAGAGAGATGAGAAGAGAGAGAGAGAGAGAGAGAGAGCATATATACATGCATACACATTGAGCGAGGCTGTAAAAAAAAAATACAATTTTGCTTTTTGTGTGAAGTGAAAATATTTGCGGATGTATTTGTCATACACTCACTCTTTCATTGACACGCACGTTCATATCCTTGACGAGTCCTTCATATTTGTTCATGCCACACTACCGTAAAAAAAAAATTGTGATTCACATTCTTGTGCACTAAACACGGAGACAGTGTTTAGGTCAGTAAAGAGAAAACTGCACATTATATCATGAGATTGGCACACACGCACGCATGTGCACTGAACACATACACGGACAAGAACTTTTGTACACCTCAGTGCACACACACACACACACACACACACACACACAACACACACACACACACACACACACACATTCACATTCACAAATGGATAGATAAACAGACTGACGGACGGATTCACAGACAGACACACACACACACACACACACACACACAACACACTCTCTCTCTCTCTCTCTCTCTCTCTCTCTCTCTCTCTCTCTCTCTCTCTCTAGCTCTCTGTCCCTCTCTCTCAAGAAGAGGAAGAAGAAGAGAGGGAAGAAGAAGAAGAAGAAGAAGAAGACGAAGAAGAAGAAGAAGAAAGAAGAAGAAGAAGAAAGAAGAAGAAGAAGAAAGCAGTTGTGAATTATGTTATATTTCTTGAAGAAAACATAAGAGAACTTCACATTTCATCAGAAAGAAGAATGCTTGTTATGCTCCCAATCACAAATCTTATTGAGTGAGTTCCCTCCATCAGCATCCCTCCCCAAATAATTATTAGTGTTGCAATGTGGGCAGTATGGTTGAAACTGTGTGACAGAATTTAAGTGCTGGAAGGGACAACTTGAAGATTTTTGGAGCACCCGCTCTTTTGGTATCAGAGACATAATAGAGGTGCATTTACTTGCTCTTATGTTATGTGTTTGTTTGTTAGTTTCTTTCTTTTTTGTCATACAGTAAGTGACCTTCACTGTCTTCCTTGTTTGTTTGTTTGTTTGTTTTCTTTTCTTTGTTGTCATACAGTGAGTGACCTACACGAGTACTATATTTTCCATTTTCCTGTTTGTAGTATTTGTAGTGTTTGTACTCTCTCTCTCTCTCTCTCTCTCTCTCTCTCTCTCTCTCTCTCTCTCTCTCTCTCTCACACACACACACACACACACACACACACACACCTTCTCTCGCTCCCCCCCCCCCCCATGTGTGTGTGTGTGTGTGTGTGTGTGTGTGTGCGCGTGTGCGGGCGCGCGCGCGTGTGTGTGTGTGTGTGTGTGTGTGTGTGTGTGTGTGTGTGTGTGTGTGTGTGTGTGTGTGTTTCTATCCATCTGTCTGTCTGCCTATCTATCTATCGATCACTCTATTTATCCATCCATCTATCAGTCTATCTGTCTGTATGTCTGCCCATTTATCTATCTGTCTGTCTATCTGTCTATCTATCCATTTACCTATCTATCTATCTATATATCCATCTATCTATCTATGTTTTTGTTTGTATGGAAATCCAGCGTAAGCCAGGTTTATATAGGCATGTTGGAAATGAGTACCTGCATGAAATGAAACTATATGTTTGGACACGATTAAAGGATACGAAAATGGTACAAAATGTCCAGAAAATACCACAAGACACGCAAAATTCGGCAGAAACTCAATAACAATCGAATTAACTGAAATAAAATGCAATAACAACGAATGTGTTAAAAGAAAATTGCAGGTAGCCAGCTTACCTTCAGACATGGTTCTCTCTGCTGTCTATGTGCATGCAATGAGCAACACGGTGGGAGTTTGTAGTGTAAATGAGGAGGTATAATGTGTCGTTTGCTTCATTGTTCTCCCAGCTCTTATAGAACAGGGAGAACTTTACAAATGGGAACGAACAAATGCTGTCTGTGTCTGTCTGTCTGTCCGTGGTCAAAATGTGTTCCACTCGCTCCAGACAAAATTACTGGCCGATCTTTCTGAAAATTTGTAGGTATGTTCATTATGGGTCACGAATGATGCCCGATGTTGTAGTTTACCGTTATAACCGTTACTAACGGCGATAACGGCCCATAACGGTTTTTCTTCTTTCTGGAATATCTCAGAAAGTACTTGGCCGATCTTTCTGAATAGTTGTAGGTATGTTCATTATGGTCAGTGATGATGGCCGATTTTACCAGAATAGCCGTTACTAACGGCTCTAACGACCCAAAACGATATTTTTCCTCTTTATGGAATATCTCACGCGTATTCAAGATAAACTGGGAGTACGTTTATATGCTTTGCATCTCTTTTTCTTTTCTTTTTTTTTTAACGAGGGAGAGTATACCAAAACAGGGCTTGTTTTTTAGATTTGCCATTTTTTCTCAATTTAAACTCAAATACTTAACAGTTTAATACTGTCGTCATTCTCAAAAAAATTACCAACAACAACATCACCACCATCATTCTCATCATCATGATCGTCGTCGTCCTTATCCAGGAGCATATTGTTGTCAACTGTGATCACAATGGCATGCTTTAATGGTCTATAGTAATCTGAAGGCACAATGACAGTCGCTGTAGGAGTATGCTGTCAATTGTGGGCACAATGACTATTCCTTTAGGGGGTCTATAGTAATCTTAGGCACAACGACAGTGGCAGTGGGGTACTATAATAATATAGTCTGGGCTAGTACCAACACCACAAAAAGGGAGAATCAGGACTCCAAAAGCACCCGCAATTCTTCACGGCAGGAGGCAGCAAATCATGGCCAAGAACAACAGTGCCACTCGAAACATGCAGGCAGAGTCTGCTGGATGGGGCAGATGACTGGGAGTGCACTGCAGACCTCCCAGAATGGAAGAGTCACCCAGAGATCATCAGCAAGAGTGGCATGAGACCAGACATAGTAGTCCACTCTAAGTCAACCAAGCAGCTGATCATGATCGAGCTCACGGTGCCATATGAGAACAGAATGGAGGCAGCTCAAATCTACAAGACTGAAAAGTATGCTGATCTGGCAAACAGCCTGAGGAGGAAGGCTATCAGGTCAAAGTCCTCACTGCAGAAATTGGAGCTAGGGGATTTGTAGGAACGTCTGCATACAGCCTCATGAAACAGCTCTCAGTTGCAGGGAAGGAAAAAACCAGAGCCCTGAAAGCAATGGCAGAAGCGGCAGAGAGGTGTTCAAGCTGGATCTCTGGTCAAGGAGGAACAAAAGTGAACTTCATAAGGCTTAATTTCCTACAAATATCAGGTGTCCCTGTGGCTCAGTGGTTAAAGTGCGAGTCATTAAGTAGAAAATGAGCATGTCCAGAGGGTCATGGGTTCGAATCCCAGCCATGGCTCGTCCCAAGATGGGGGAAAAAAAAAGGGGGGGCAGCAGAGGGACCATCCGGAGTCATGAACCGGGTGTGGCCCAACCCCCGAGAGTGTCAGGAGATAAGGGCCGAAAACACTTGCTTGAAGGGGGCTTCTCTTCTGAGGACTCTCTGCTGCCACGCTCTCCACGAGTTTCTTTCTACTGATGCATGGGTAAACCATGTGACTTCCGGGAATAGGCCGGAGGACGTCCCGGGAAAGACCGAGGACACTGGGAAAGACCAGAACCAAGGGCTCTGTGGGCTGGCTCCCCACTTTGCCTTAAACATGTGGCTACTAAAAATAAAAGGAAAAGATGCTCCCAGGATTCACCGAAAGGGGGAGAGAATGATGAATCCATCGGTGCTCAACCAATCACGACTGCCAATCCCAAAACGGACTATGAACATGGACCAAATGGAATATCCTATGTGTCTGTGGAAAGCGTTTCGCTACCACCCGTGGCATGAAGATCCACAGAACAAAGATGGAATGTGGAAGACTCATCTGAATGAGCAGCAGCGCACTGCATCAGCAGATAAGACGTCGGAAGACCAAGGCCAGGATTTTAAACCACAGTGCCAAGGACATCCACGCTGTTGGTTCGGATGAGGAATTTGCACAGGCCCTCGATGCCAGGGCGCCTGAAACTCAACCTGCCACGAGCAAACGAAACTGAAGATTGGGAGAAAACTGGATGCAAAAATCGTCCAAAGACTCGATGCACTGATAGGGAAAAGCACCCGGAACACAAACTAGCCACATATGGGGACATTGTGTATGCCACATGTAGAGACGCCTATGGAGTAAAACTACCCAAAGAGAAAACACCTCCAAAGAATCCAGACGCCAGGAAAAGATGACAAGATCAGAGTCCAAAAGAACAACCTCAAGAAGCAAATGAAGACCGCACTGCCAGCTGAAAAACAAGGCTTGGAAAAACTGTGGGAAGACCTGAAAGAAAAACACAGCGCCCTCAGCAAAGCGGAATCTGCGAGGAAGAGGAAGAGCAAAAAGAAGAAGACACAAGAGCGCTTCTTCAGAGACTCCTTCCAGTTTGCCAGAACACTGTTTGAGCAGCCAAAATCTGGGACCCTAAGTGTGGACAAAGGAGTTCTTGAGCAGCATCTGAGGAAAACATACTCTGACTCACAGAGCAAAGCACCACTCGACATTCAAGGTCTGGTGTGGCCAACCAACCCCGAGGAACAGTTCAATGGCAAGCCTCCAACGTTGGCGGAAATCAAGAGGTGGTCGACAAAGCCAGAGCCAAATCATCACCAGGGCCAAACGGAATACCTTACCAGCTTTACAAGAAATGTCCCAAGGTGCTGGAGTGGCTCCACAGGCTGCTGCGATCGGCTTGGAGAAACCAGAAGATCAGCGGCCAGTGGATGACGGCAGATGGTGTGTACATCCCCAAAGAGCAAAACTCAAGTGACATCAGCCAGTTCAGGCCAATATCACTACTGAACGTGGAAGGGAAAATCTTCTTCTCTGTCATGGCAGCAAGGCTGACCAAGTACCTGATGGAAAACAAGTACTTGGATGTGTCAGTCCAGAAAGTGGCATCCCAGGCGTGGCTGGCTGTGTAGAACACGCCACAATGATCTGGGACGCAATCCAAAAAGCAAAAACAGAAAAGAGAGACCTGGACGTAGTGTGGCTTGATCTGGCAAACGCATATGGATCTGTGCCCCATGAGATGATACAGTTGGCTCTTGAGATGTACCATGTGCCAAAGAACATCCGCGACATGCTCAAGAAGTACTTCAATGGCTTCTCAATGCGGTTCTCTACCAAGGAGTACACAACTGATTGGATCAACTTGGAAGTGGGCATTGCAATGGGCTGTGCAATTTCCCGATACTGTTCGTGCTGGCAATGGAAACTCATCTTGAAAGCAGCAACAAACAACGCGAGACAAACAGACCTTGGCGATGGATACAAGATGCCTCCTCTCAAGGCCTTCATGGATGACACTACAGTGATTTCATCCAGAGAAGACGAGACACGCCATGTGCTGGAGAGGCTGGACGACATAGTTGCCTCATCCAGAATGAAGTTCAAGCCAAAGAAATCACGGAGTCTCTCACTGAGGAAAGGAAAAGTGGCCGAATCTGTGGTCTTCAGTGTTGCCAACCAGGCCATTCCAACAGTCACAGAAGAACCAGTCAAGAGCCTTGGAAGATGGTATGATGATACGCTGAAAGACACACAAGAGCAAAAGAAACCAAGCAGATGGCGGAAGAAGGCTTGGAGACCATTGACCAGTGTGGGCTCCCTGGCAAATACAAGGTCTGGTGTCTGCAGTTCATGCTGATACCAAAGCTCCTATGGCCTCTGATGATATACGACATCTGCACCAGCACAGTGGAGGCAATGGAAGCCAAAATCAACAAGTTCACAAGGAAATGGCTTGGTGTCCCACCCTGTCTGACTGACATCGCGCTGTACTGTCGCCAAGCAAAGCTCAAACTACCACTGAAATCCATCCTGGAGGAATACAAAGCAGGGAAGATCAGACTTCAAAGCATGCTGGAGGACTCAGGAGACAAGGTGGTAGAAGCAATCAAGCCCCAGCTGAAGACAGGCAGAAAATGGAAAGTTCAAGAGGCGATGGATTCTGCAAAAGAAAGTCTCAAGATCAGAAAAATAACAGAAACACACAGACCAACAGACAAGGACTGGGGGTGACCAAAACTGAATGGTGGTCAAAGGCCAAAGGAAAAGCCAAAAGAGACATGCTGATTCAGGAGATGAGAAAGAAGAAGACCAAAAAGACTCCAAAAAGCAGTCCAGCAGAGCCAGCAAGGGCAAATGGACAACGTGGGAGAATGCACTCCAAAGAAGTCTAACTTGGAATGACATTTGGCACATGGCCCCTCTCAGGATCAGCTTCATTCTCAGATCTGCATATGACCTTCTGCCCTCAAATGCAAACCTGGTGAAGTGGGGGAAAACAGACGATCCTGCATGCCCCCTCTGCCATGAAAAAACAAACAGTGGAGCATGTTCTAAGCTCATGTAAAGTAGCCCTGGCTCAAGGAAGGTACACATGGAGGCACAACAAGTGCTCAAAGAAATTGTACAAGTAGTCTGGGCTAGTACCAACACCACAAAAGGGAGAATCAGGACTCCAAAAGCACCCGCAACATTCTTCATGGCAGGAGGCAGCAAATCATGGCCAAGAACAACAGTGCCACTCGAAACATGCAGGCAGAGTCGCTGGATGGGGCAGATGACTGGGAGTGCACTGCAGACCTCCCAGAATGGAAGAGTCACCCAGAGATCATCAGCAAGAGTGGCATGAGACCAGACATAGTAGTCCACTCTAAGTCAACCAAGCAGCTGATCATGATCGAGCTCACGGTGCCATATGAGAACAGAATGGAGGCAGCTCAAATCTGCAAGACTGAAAAGTATGCTGATCTGGCAAACAGCCTGAGGAGAGAAGGCTATCAGGTCAAAGTCCTCACTGCAGAAATTGGAGCTAGGGGATTTGTAGGAACGTCTGCATACAGCCTCATGAAACAGCTCTCAGTTGCAGGGAAGGAAAAAACCAGAGCCCTGAAGCAATGGCAGAAGCGGCAGAGAGGTGTTCAAGCTGGATCTGGTCAAGGAGGAACAAAAGTGAACTTCATAAGGCTTAATTTCCCACAAATATCAGGTGTCCCTGTGGCTCAGTGGTTAAAGCGCGAGTCATTAAGTAGAAAATGAGCATGTCCAGAGGGTCATGGGTTCGAATCCCAGCCATGGCTCGTCCCAAGATGGGGGAAAAAAAAGGGGGGGGGGGCAGCAGAGGGACATCCGGAGTCATGAACCGGGTGTGGCCCAACCCCCCTAGAGTGTCAGGAGAT
This sequence comes from Conus ventricosus, assembly GCA_018398815.1. NCBI lineage: Eukaryota > Metazoa > Mollusca > Gastropoda > Neogastropoda > Conidae > Conus > Conus ventricosus. Next base: position 57,867,635 of record CM031607.1, on the reverse strand, counting down.
AAGGGCCGAAACACTTGCTTGAAGGGGGCTTCTCTTCTGAGGACTCTCTGCTGCCACGCTCTCCACGAGTTTCTTTCTACTAATATAAGGTCATGACGATAGTCGCAGTGGGGTTCTATAATCGTGGGAGGGCACATTGACAATTGCTGTAAGGCTCTGCAATCATATGAGGGCACATTGACAGTCACTGTTGGGTTCTATGATAATATGAGGGTACAATGACAGTCACTGTACAGCCTACAGTCATATGAGGGCATAGTGATAGTTACTGTAGGGATCTTTCACAGTTTAAGGGCATAATGACAGTCACTGTAGGGGGTTGTTGTTATTCAAGGGCAGAGTAACAGTCGCTGTAGGCGCTGTAGTGGTATTGGGGCACAATGAGAGTCAATGTAGGGCCTGTGCTCATCTTAAGACACAGTTACAGACCCTGCAGGGGTTTAAAGCTATCCGTGGGCACAAAACACTGACCTTGAGGAAACCATGGTGATATGGGAGTACAAAAAACAAAAAAACACTGTAGAGTCTATAGAACCTGTCAGTATACTGACAAATACTGCGGATGTCTGTGGAGACCTAAAGGTACAACTGCGAACTTTGTAAGGGTCTATAGAGATTCAAGGAAATAAATACAGACACCGTAGGGATTTTGGAGATCTGAAGTTACGTTGCTAGACACTGTAGCAGTCTGTGCCGATCTAGTGGCATAAAGGCAAACACAATGGCAGGCAATTTAAGCGTCTGTCAATATTTTACGGCACGATGACAGATACTGTGGGTGTGTGTAAATATCTGAGGACACAATGTCAGCACAATAGTCCTCTCAGACAACGGCAGACACTGATGGGGGTCTGTAGTTATTTGCGGTTACAATGGCAGGCATTTTAATGATCCGAGATAATGAAGACAGGCACTGTATAGATCTGTAGTGATCTGAGTGCACTATGGTAGACATCGACGTGATCTGAGGGCATTATGGAAAAACATTGTAGTGATATGAGGGCATGTGATAAACACTGCATTAATCTATTGATCTGAGGGCAGAATGACAGACACTGTTGAGATATGTAGTGATCTGAGGGCACAATGACAGACACTGTTGAGATATGCAGTGATCTGAGGGCACAATGACAGACATTGTTGAGACATTTAGTGATCTGAAGGCACAATGACACTGTTAAGAGAGGTAGTGATGTTAGGGCGCAATGACACTGTTGAAATATGTAGTGATCTGAGGACACAATGACACTGTTGAGATATGTAGTGATCTGAGGGCACAATGACACTGTTAAGATATGTAGTGATCTGAGGACACAGTGACACTGTTTAGATATGCAGTGATCTGAGGGCACAATGACACTGTTAAAATATGTATTGATATGAGGGCACAATGACACTGTTGAAATATGTAGTGATCTGAGGACACAGTGACAGACATTGTTGAGACATTTAGTGATCTGAGGGCACAATGACACAGTTAAGATAGGTAGTGATCTGAGGGCACAATGACACTGTTAAGATATGTAGTGATCGGAGGACACAATGACAGACACTGTTGAGTTATGTAGTGATCTGAGGGCACAATGACACTGTTAACATATGTAGTGATCTGAGGACACAATGACACTGTTAAGATATGTAATGATCTGAGGGCACAATGACAGACACTGTTGAGTTATGTAGTGATGTGAGGGCACAATGACACTGTTAAGATATGTAGTGATCTGAGGACACAATGACAGATATTGTTGAGACATTTAGTGATCTGAGGACACAATGACACAGTTAAGATATATGTGGTGATCTGAGGACACAATGACAGATATTGTTGAGACATTTAGTGATCTGAGGACACAATGACACTGTTA
>CM031607.1:57845767-57855767 GCA_018398815.1 Conus ventricosus | reverse complement strand
ATTTAGCACAGCGAGGAGACAGCAGACAGTCTGAGTGGCTGGACCGACAGGTCTCGATAGGTCTGGTCAGACATCTGGGCACCTACCCAGACTCATCTAGCCAATTTACAGCGACCAGCGCCTACAAGTTAAGCCACACGGCGCCAGTTAAGTAGGGAAGGGGGGAAGGTAGTACGTGGTGGGGGTGAAATCTAGCTAATCAATTAAATGACCAATTGACCACCACAGAGAGTAAGGCGTGTAGGCGTGACTGTCATGATTTGAATATCCAATGGAATTAGAGGGAGATAACTTCGACTACGAGGCGGTAAAAATACTGACCAATGGTACTCGCCCTTTTTGACAGATCGGAACGGGATAAGAAGGAGGTGAGAGTGAGAGAACGGGAGAACGAGGGGGAGAACGAACAGAGAGAGAGAGAGAGAGGTTTGGAGTGGAAGCTCTGCAGGAGAGAGGGGCAGAGAGAGAGATGAGGGGAGGAGAGAAGAGAACCAAGTTGAGAGATTAGCAGGAGATAGTCTGCAGGGGAAGGACTAAAAGAGAGATGTGGGGAGAGAGAGTTGCTAACTAATGAAGAGGAAAAGAAAGAAAAGAAAAAGAAAGAAAAGCAACCATGTCCATTTGATAGGGCAGACTAGAAGAGAGAGAGAGAGTGCAATGCGTTAATGCAGGAAGGAAGAAAGGAGAACAGATCGATGTTGATAGTCACTGTTCTATCTTAACCGGGGTTCGACCTCATACCTGGCAGCGTCACGTCGTCAAGCAGAACCACAGACCAACGCCAGTGCCAGCAGACCAACACCAGTGCCAGCAGTTGTGTCGTGTTGTGAAAGTGACAGTGAAAGGAAAAAAAAAGGAAAAGAAAAAGACAGTGATTCGTGAATAGTTAAGATCACCTGGCCAGGTAAAGTAGAAATCTATTTATACCCGGGTTAGTTAATGATGTTTTAGATAAATGATTTTGTGAAGTTCAGGAAAGAGAGAATGTTTTATTTTGTTTGATTCCATATGCATTGATGTTTCGTTCTATGATCATGTGTAGTAAAGTTATAGACTTTACTAGTGGTTTGATGTGACGAATGCATGATATATGAATGCGATTGTAAGCAAGCTGTGAGTGTGTTTGGGCTGTGCGCTAGTCCTTCCTCCATCGACATCACCCGAGGTTGACAAAGAGTTGGTGGACTAATATATATCAGGTGAAGTGTCAAGATTCTTTGCGTAAAGCAACTGTCTAATAAATGGAACCCAGTGTCAGTTTAAGTTTCTATTCTTTGAAAAATATTAATGTCCTATTGATAACCAACCATGAGCCACAAAGACTGTGATCGATTTGTTCACATGGTGGCATGTCTGCTTCAACCACGTTAACTAGCCTTTTTTTTTAATATATAGAAGGATACTATACAGCGGGTGCATGGTGTTTACACTTCGAAGGTGCGTTATGAATGGCCACCATTAGTGACACTTCAGTGGTTTGCCAGGATTTTGTCTTCAAGTCTCTGCAACGGTGTGCGGGGCATACTGTAAAAGGATGATTCAGATAAACAGCTTAAGACCTCCAGTGTCATTGTAGTCTGTTACAATTCTGCGTTACAGTGTTTGCTCTTTTCTCTCTCTCTTTTAAAATGTTGTTTTCATGTTACTATCATTATTTGTTGTTGCGAATTGTATTTGAAATTAATGAAAATCTAAGCTGGCCCAACACGTTCATCGACAGCATACTGATTAAAATATAAGTTTCATCAGCATTGTATCAAAATTTCTGATTAAAAAAGTATTGGTTTAATAAATAAAACATGCGTCATTTGGAGATTCTAATTAAAATACAGATTAATAATGCATGAATTTTTTTTTTATCAATTGACGTTGATTACTTTTTAAAGCAGTACATGGATAAACGGGGCCCATTATTTTTAAAAAAATAATAGTTAAGCAAATTATACATATGAGTTTAATTCCGTGCTTTAAAAGCGTAACTGTTTGATAAATTGATTATATGTCAGTCAGGAGTCCGATTTTTAATCATTAGTTTGGCAATTTAACTTGTTGCAAATGAAGTTTTTGTTTTTTGTTGTGAGGAAATGATTGCATGGATAAATAAGTTGAAGTTTATGAATTTTTGAAACAATAACTCATAGATCTGTACTGATGAGTACAATGTATATAAGTTGAAGTTTGTGACATAATATGATGCTATATAATATGCAACATGCATTCTATGTGGGAAAAAAGAACCAATAAAGCAACATAAAACAACCAGAGCGCACAACTATAACTACGTTCCTTCTATCACCTGCAGATTTCTACATTTTCCTTTCTTTCCTCTATAATTTTCCTTTTTGAACTATGTAAACCCGTTTTATATGAAAAGTTTGTCTTCATTTAAAATCCGACGTTTGGGGTTGGGCTCATGCGAAGCCATTTCATTGATTCCAAACCAGCGTTTTTTGTTGTTTTTGTTGTTGTTGTTCGTTTGTATGTTTGTTTTCCTTTTTAATTTTTCTGAAGACAGTCCAACTGGAGTTCTTATTCCAAGTAGAATTTGATGGGTTTATTTTCATTGCATGTTTAATATAACCAGTATGTTGTTCCAAGTAGAATTTGATGGGTTTATTTTCATTGCATGTTCAATATAACCAGTATGTTGTTCCAAGTTTCAATATCCCACCAAAATTTTTTCCCCTTACTCTCAACAATATTCGTGTTTCTGAACAATTTTTTTCTCTCAGCAGCTGAAATTCAACCGTTTTGAGAGAATAACTACAGTGTTTATCTCTCTCTCTCTCTCTCTCTCTCTCTCTCTCCTCTCTCTCTCTCTCTCTCTCTCTCTCTCTGTGTGTGTCTGTCTGTCTGTCTGTCTGTCTGTCTGTCTGTCTGTCTATCTATCTATCTATCTATCTATGTAGATGTGTTACAAAGACTTGATACTTCAAGCATCTTCCAGTTCTATGGATGGAGAGCATTTAGCCAGTACTGCTTTTCCGCACATATTCCAACAAAACCTCACTTTGCCTCCTACCTTTTCCTTCCTTCTCTCTACATATTTCATGCTTTTCCAACGTTGACTTAATTTCCTGTACGTTGTAGAACAGTCCTGAGCACAATTTCCTTTACGTTGTAGAACAGTCCTGAGCACATTTTCAGTTTCCTCTGTATTTTCCAAGCTTACTTTTCTGACTTTTTGCCTTTTCATATTTCCTTACATTTTTTGTCAACGTATTCAAAATACTCACTACAGTTTCTCATCGTTTTATACATTTTCTTCTTTTCAGGACATTTTATCTACCCTCCCCGCCCCTCCAACATTCTCCCAACACACACACACACACACACACACACACACACACACACACACACACACACACACACACACACACACACACACACACACACACACACACGTGCGCACGAGCGCGCGCGCGTGCACGCACAAATACACTCACGCACGCACGTTCCTACTCTCACCTGCATTTTTCCATACAGTTTCCTTTCTTTCCCTACGTAATACAACTTTTCCTATTTGTCCTTACATTTTCCTAGTTTTCCTTACATTTTGCTTTGCCTGATTACATTTTCCAAACTGTGCCTACATTTTCTCGATTTTGTTCTGTTTTAGTACTCCCAGTTTTTATAGAACAGGGAGTACTTTACAATGGGAATGAAGAAATGCTGTCTGTGTGTCTGTGTGTCTGTCCGTGGTCAAAATGTGTTCCACTCGCTCCAGACAAAACTTCTGGGCTGATCTTGCTGAAAATTTGTAGGTATGTTCATTATGGGCCACGAATGATGTCCGATGTTTGATTTTAACAGAATAGCCGTTACTAATGGCTATAACGGCCTAAATCGGTTTTCCTTCTTTATGGAATATCTCTTTATGACGCATGTTTGGTTGTGAAGTCAAATGCATTATGACGTATGTTTGATTGTGCCGTGTTTCAGGAAGATAAACTGGGAGTACGTTTATATGCTTTGCATCTTGGTTTGTTTATTTTTTAATTTTTTTAAATTTGTACTATTATCCTTTTAAAAAAACAACTTATATTCAGTTCTTCTCCCTACATTTTCCACCTTTGCTCTACATATTCCAACTTTAAGTTTTACATTTTCTACTTTTCGTAATCTTTTTTCCCACTCTTACACTTTACTTTCTTACACCTCCGTACTTCCACAACACACTCCCTCTCCTAATTTCCCCCATAATTTCCTACATGTTCTGTACATTTTTCACCACCACCCTCCCTCCTCCCACCCGTTCGTCAGCTTCTCTCTAAATGTTACTGTTTTTAATTTTGCTATTTTTTTTTTTTTTTACATTTTCCAACTTCCCTGAAATTTGTCTGCTTTTCCGTACATTTGTCTGCTTTTCCGTACATTTGTCTCCTTGTGTATACATTTTTCTCTTTTTACTGCATGTTGGTACTTTTCCCTGCGTTTTTCTAAAGGTCCTGCTTTTTGCTGTATCTTTTATACTTTCCATATGTTTGCTACTGTTCCATACATTTTTCTGCTTTCCAATATTTTGATACTTTTTCCTATTTTCCCTACTTTACCTGATATTTTCCTACTTTCCTTTACATTTTCTATTTTTCCTGATATTTGTCTTCTCTTTCTTACACTTCCCACTTTTCCTCACATTTACCGTCTTTTCAATACATTATCTATTTTTTCTTGACATTTTCTACTTTTCTCTACATTGTTGTACTTTCCCCTGCATTTTTTAGGTACATATGTCCCCATACAGTTGTCCACTTTTTCTAAAATTTTCCACCTTTTCTTCCTTTTGTTCTACATTTTCTACTTTCCCCTTAATTTTTTTTGTTTTTACTTTCCCGTACATTTTTCTACTTTTGCTGACATCTTTTTATCTTCTATATTTTCTGCTTCCCGTCCCATTTTCCCACTTTTCTCTATATTTTTCTACTTTTCCTACCCCTTTCTATTTTACCTTCCATTTTTCTGCTTTTCCCTAGTTGTTTCTGCTCTTCCCAACATTAAATTACTTTTCGTTACATTTTTCTGATTTTCTCAACAGTTTCTAACCTTTCGTCACATTTTTTTTTTTTTTTTTGCTTTTTCTTAGAGTATTCTGCCTCTTAATACGTTGTACTACTTTTTCTTTCACATTCGACTTTTTCTTACGTTATTGCTTTTCCTGCCGTGATTTTTTTTTATTTTATAATTTTTAAAAATTATGTTTTCCTGCAGTTTCCTTACGTTAAGAATAACCTTCCTTACTTTATCCTGCCTCTCTATTACTACTATTTGATGATCTGCAAGCTGATTGTCGAGATGAACATCAGGGCTGGAATCTCGTCACCTTTGTTTGCGTACGAGAAAAAAAAGCGCTATCAAGAATGGTATTTCATTAACTCGGGCATCGTAACTCTGTTTTGTCTGCTGCCTTTACACATATACTTTGTTCCATTTGTTATGATTAGGGGAAAAAGTAAACAATCTGTCCATCTATGGCAATCTGACATACTCTTTCTCGTCTGTGCTAATCTAACACTGCTTTTCAGCAATGTAAAATTAACACATGTTTCCAGGTTATTGTGGATTGCTGGATTAATGCATTGCTTGGGTTTTGAGAATATATCTTATTAGTACGCCGTTTACTTCATGGTCTTGAGTTTGTCTCATTCCCCCTATTCTTCCTGTGATGTGCACGTGCTTATATATATATAAGCAGCCCCCTGGACCCCAGCCTTTTCAGTATAGCTATGATTTTCTGCTCCCACCCCTGAGATGTTATCTTACAACTTTCCCCCACCCCGTCCCCCACCGTTCTCCTCATTCAAAGGGACAATGCCCTTTTCAGTACACTCGTCTCAGTGTAACTCGTCTGTCTTTCTCTGTTTCTCTGTCTGTCTGTCTGCCCCTCTCTCTCTCTGTCTGTCTGTCTGTCTGTCTGTCTGTCTGTCTCTCTCTCTCTCTCTCTCTCTCTCTCTCTCTCTCTCTCTTTTCTCTCTCTCTCTCTCTGCGCACGCTTGCACACATTATGCTCTCTTGTCCAACCCTAATAAAAAACATAGTTTTTTTTTTAACTGCGATCGTTTGAATCGTTTCCTTACTTTCATTTTTGAAGAAAACAAACGCTCAGAAGACAAGAATTTTCCAGCGGGCAAGAAGGAAGATAGGGGGTAATTTCCGTTTCCTGTTTCACGTGAAATGGAGAACATGCCCTTCGGATGAGATTCTGAAACAACATCCATTCTAAGTATGCATGCATCTGCTCTCTGTCACCCACGTCAGATTCTGAAACGACATTCATTTTAAGTATGCATGCATCCGCTCTCTGTCATCCACGTCAGATTCTGAAACGACATTCATTTTAAGTATGCATGCATCCGCTCTCTGTCATCCACGTCAGATTCCACCAGTTCCATTTCAATGTCGTCACGCTCCGAGCCTCTCATCTTCTGCTGTCTCTGCTCGTGTGTGCCGCCCCTTAACAGTGCTCTGCGTTCGTCCTTACATCTACCGATGTTCCGAAATGCAGGCAAAAGAATGTTCAGATCTTCAAAACTGTGTGTTCTTTCCTGGCGGGTGCAGCTTTCTAAATCAATTTTCATGTGTGTAGTACAAGAAAAAGTTCTTCCTCCTTATAAATTTATTTCGCTCATAGGATCTGAGTTGCAGTCTAGAGCCTCGACAGAGCTTTTAAATTTTCTGTATATCAATACAACGAATTTGCCCTTTTTTTCTTTAAAGACCATGCACTCATTCTCGAAACATGTAACAAACTGGCCTATGTTGTGATGTTAGAGAGAGTGGGGAAAAAATCCGAAATCTGAATTTTGATCCGGATTCGCACATAAAAGGAGATCGAGCTTGGACAACATTTCATTATTCTACCAAGTTTTGTTGCAATCTTTCTGTACCGTTTGTTGCTTCGTTTGTTTTTTGCTGGTCCATCTTTTGTGCCACTTCAGTGACATTGAACATGCCTATCCCTCGTCCAGAGCCATAGTCCGGCCCGTTCCGCCACAGCCCCGGGACTATCAATCCACATGGACCAGTCAAAGCCAACCCGTCATGAGGCAACCCACCAAAGGAAACACTGCAACTGCTGCCGAGTCACTTCAGTGGTGTTCAGTCGTGCCTGTTCCGATCCAACTTTTGCAGGGCACCTCCTGCTAAGCCCCATACTGACGACAATAATTGCTTAGTCCCGGAGCTGGCGTGAGTAAGCTCTCCCGTTAGTGAGCACAACTACGTCCGTCCAGCGACAGTCCCCATGAATTTGCCGATACAATGACCCAGACAGAATCAACCAAGGCCATAGACGTGGAGAGGCAAGGTCACAGTGAGAGCAGGGCATGAACATCCACATAGTTTGAAATTTCTTTTTTAATGTTCGTCTATGAGGATGAGGATGATGACGATGATGTTGTGGACTTCCATTTAGGTATCAGACTGCATGACAGGGCTGTACGCTACGCCTACACGGAAAACATACTCTGGCGTCATCCAGACGCGAGAGATACCGACCCTGCAGTGTTGGATAGGAAATTTGAGCAACACTCTCAGAGACGCATCTATTAAGTAAATAAGATTCGATTGTGTGGCCCCAGTCTTTCAGGATGAGCCATAGCAAACTCAGCTCTGGCTAGGAGCCGGTCATGGCGGAAAAATCCAATAACTAAATGGCTCTTATGAGAATCGAACCAATGACCTCTCTGCTGGGAACCCGTGATGCCAACCGCTTTGCCGAGGCTGCTGGTTGAACTGTTTGTTTAATCTTGATAAGAGACACACAACCAACAGGTGCAGGTGTAAACACTAACCATGTAATGGAAAAGGACTAAGGTTTGTACTGGCCAAAACTATATCAACAGAATGAAGTGCATGCTCTCTCTCTCTCTCTCTCTGAACGCGAGCGCGCGCATGTGCACACACACACACACACACACACACACACACACACACACACACACACACACACACACACACACACACACACGCACGCACACACACACACACACACACACACCACACACACACACACACACACACACACACACACATGGAATGAATATACACAAATCCAGTCAGTAATTTCATCACTGATTATGTATATGCAAAAAAGAAACACACCCCAAAACCCAAACAAATAAAGAAAAAAACCACACACACACACACACAAACAAACAAGCCAAAGCAAACCAAAACTAAACAAATAAAAACCAAACTAAACAAAATAAAAACCAAACTAAACAAAATATAAACCAAACAATACATGCTTATTAAAGCAAAATTATCCTTTTTGAAAAATCTATTGAACGAAAATCGTTGAACAGCAGAGTGTTAAATTAGAGCAGAAGGAACGCAGTTGGCCATTTAATGATTCCACTTTGAAAGTGGTACTCATTCACATGTAGGCTCGGGACACAACAAACTGCATGTCAAAACAAACTGCATGTCAACATTGTCGTGTGGTCAAATGGTTAAAACGTTTGCCAGCGGAGCTGACGGTCTTTAGTTCGAACCGCTTGTGCGGTCGGATTATCACGGGTTGAATAACCCTTTCTGTCCATCAGTAAATGGGTCCCTGATTCAGGCCAGGGAAGTTTAAGGCGGGGGGAGGAGAGGATGGGCACCGCCTTCCATCATGCTCCGCCCCACGATGAACCTCTCGCAGTTCATTGTCCTTACAGAATGTGAAACCAAGACTTCAGTCGTTTCATATTTGTATGGTATGTTTGCTCACTGTGAATACAGAAGCGTATACGTTTTTTGCAAGCAGCTTAACTTGGACCGAATAAAGCATGTGTACTTACGCAATAAAGTTTGTTATCCGAGCCGACAACAAATATTTGGGAATAAACAGGGCAGGCTGACGCGCTGCTTTTTTACAACAAAATCATCGTCACTCTAACTCTTAAACCAGAAACTTGTTTTGCAATCTGGCTTCAAACAAAATATATTTATGATCAACATTTAAAAGAAAAATTATAACAAAAATGTTTTACACATCAGCTATTTCAAAACACCTTACACCCTGGCCGGGGAAGTTTGAAACAGATTAAAACAAGAGGGGGCAATCTGATTATATATATATGTTCCTAGGTTCGCTACTTTGAGTGCTCCACTGTTGGATCCAGTACCATAGCATCATCCAACCTTGACAGTGCTTTGAAGGCATTGGCAAGGGAACGAAATAAACTGACCAGATATCGCTCCCATGCTACTTTTCTGACATCCTGTTTACAACATGGAGTAATTCCCAAAGGAATGAGAGTCGGATTTGGAAAAGCAGCTCTCCCAAAGGTTGACTACCTACACACGGTGGTCAACAAAACATTGGAATGTGCCAGTAAGGAAATAGTGAGTTTGTGTAGAGACTCTTGGCAGATGTTAATCACAGAAGAAAAATCGAAGATTCATGAACTGTTGTATGATTTACAACAAAACACTAACTACGAAGAATTTGAAGCCATTCTACAAAGCCACAAAGCTGAGTGCAAGCTCCCTCGTGCAGTCCACAAGAGAAAAAAGAAAAAGCTACAAGTTCTTTTAAAGGAAGCTGACAAAAACAACGCTCAGCAAAGGAGTACCCCATCTAAACGCAAAACACGTCGCTTCAGGCGTCGGAAACAGAACTCGGAATGAAACTATTCCATCTGGTGAAGACAGCAATGAAAACTGTACCAAAAGTGTCATTAATCTTTCAAACAGCTCTCTATCTGAGGCACAATCGAAAGTTCTATCTCTAGGAGCTAAATTCTGCCCTACTCCTCGCTCACTGGACAAAACACAACTGGACGTGGATGTTGAAGAGGGATGCAGACGAGTACGACTACAAGAATACTTTTACGATGATGAATCAGACGCTGAGGACTCTGAAGCCCCTAAATTCTACAAACCAACAGGATGGTGCCCACCCTCTGGACGTGATCGCTCTCTTGACAGCTTCTGCCAGATACTACAGAGTCGTGCTCACCTGTTCACAAGCTCAAGGGCTCCTAGAGATAACCTGAAACAGGAAGAAAGACAA
>CM031607.1:57830767-57840767 GCA_018398815.1 Conus ventricosus | reverse complement strand
AACCATCATGACATGTTAGCATGGTGCATTGGCCTGTTCAAATGGATGAGAACGTTTTCTCCGTTGCTCTTATGTTTCATTGTTTGACTTTTCATAGTTTAGTTGCAAAGTGAGACGACTGCAGGCGGAAATCTAAACAAATCTGAAATAAATGTTAGCGAACCACCAAGAGAAACGTGGACAAACGAGTCACAAGACAAAACACGACGCGTTTCGACCTCTTAGGTCTTCTTCAGGCAAGACACAAACAAATAGGACAATGAAAATGAACGAATTTTTCACTTAGCTTAGATCTGTTCAGCGCAAGGTAGGCGTGCGTTGAATGAAAACGAGGCTTTCATAATTTTTTTTTTTGAGGCGAGAGGTAAAACAGATGGGGAGGGAGTGGAGGGAGGGGGAGGCGTGTGGGAGGTGGGAGGGAAGGGTGTAAGGGGCGAGAGGGAAAGGGAGGGTGTGAGGGTGAAGGGGATAGAGGATGGTATCATGTTTACGAAGACTCTTCGTTCTCAGCTTTTTGATTGACAAGATGTTGAATACGTGTAATTGACTTCTTATCCTCCATGCTGTAATTAGGGTCAAAGGGTTAAGTAGATTTAACATGTGTGCACTCGCATGTATGCGTGTGCTTGCTGCTAGCACGTGTGTTGATGGTGAACACTGACGTTGTATTTTCTTAGCAACACTCGAAAAACCAAATTAAGCAGAACAATATACATCAGATTTTCCCACCCAAATCCTGTACAAAAATCTTATTGAATAGTTAAAGCAGCACAATTGCAATTAGTTTTTTTTTCTCGCAAAATGACACTTTCTTTGAAATGCTAAATGTTTAAATAATTATTTTACACACTGACAACAGACACTCTGATATGCAAACACTGCAACAAACATTATCATCCATTTCATGAAGATGTGACGATCTAATGCAATTGGAAACGATCACAGGGGTACATGTAAGTAATCGTCTTGCTAAATACAGAACAAAGTTCAGCCACATATAAATATAAAACATAATAAAAAATATATCTCGCCAAATAAGGCAGACGAAGAGTTTATCAATTGTGGCGAATCTAATAAGTGAAGTCACTTGAAATCAACAAATCAAAATGGCCGTAGTTGTTAAAAAAAAGAATAGAAATACATCACCACTTCGCATCTGCCCCTGGTTAGGAGAAAATTAATCACATGTGATGAGAGTGATGAAACCTGAATTGAAATGTGTGAAATGAAATAATTGTCGGTTACCTAAATATTCATGTGACGAACGTTTGAACAGGTCGGACTGAGACACGTGCGTCAGAAAAGACAGATCAGTCGACTTGTTTTGAACCACGGCTTACCCTATCCACCTCTACATGAAGCCGAAAGACAATCGCTGCTTTGTCTTCGCTCTCCGATTCCAACGAACCGCGTCCCTCCAAGGATACTCGTCCACGAGATTCGAACAGGCCAATTATCGTTCTTGCGTTTAATGTAGATAAGAAAATGTTTTCTGTTTATTTACCTTCTATGTTAATGCCTACAGGCTTTATCTGTTGAAATCTGGTACTGCGTTTAGGAGCTTCAAGTGACTTGTGTTAATGTATTTTCAGGAACATTAAAAAGGCGTTTGTTAAAAAACAAAACAGGCTCTTGGAAATAACGTATTTCTTATTTGTCATCAAGTTGTACTGTGTATCTGTTTTAAGTAGGAAGGTAAGGTCATGTTGCTTATGGTCCAGCCGACCGCAAAGGGCCATCAGGGCTGTCACCACGTTAAAATCAACTCACAAGTCTTTTAAGTAGGAAACCTTGATTGGCAGTAAGTTAATCTGATAAAGTACTTATCAAACATACGTATGTTTTATCTATCATTCTATTAGCCGTGTGATTTATCTATGAATCTGTTAGTTTTTGAACAAAAAAAAACACCTTTCAACTTTCCATGGTTAAGAATTAACAAAGGGATCTTAGTTGAATTTTAACAAACATACCACGGTAAGCGTGTTTTTTTTTTAAAACAGCACACGGATCTTAAGTTTGTCCCTCTGTTTTCTTGCTTTCCCGCCTCTCTTATGAAAAGAGCCAAGAACCAACATTGTAAACAGCTTTGAAAGGAGCAGCGACGGACTTTTGCCACGCCACCAGTGCCCAGTCGATCCATCCTTGTTCCTCTTCGTTCGCTACGCCCTTTTTCATCCTGTGCATCTCTTCTCGGAAAGCCTGTTCTTTCATTTCTTTTTCTCTCTCTCTGCTTTACGCTTTTCCTCTTCCAGTTCTCTTGCTCTCTTTTCATTTCTGCCATCTTTTGTCTGTCCTCTTCTCTTTGTTTTTTCAGTTGCGAATAGAGTTCTTGCTCTTGTTTTTTAAGCTGTTGTCGGAGTTCCGCCTCTTCCCTGATCCTCGTCTCTTCGCTCAGCTCATGTTCTTTGGCTTTCAATGACTGCAACAGGCCATTCTTCTTCCTTTTTCTTTTTTTTCTTTTTCCTGTTCCCATTGTCGTTTCCTGTCTTCTTCTTTCCTCTTGATTTCAGCTTTCAAACTTTCAAGATCGTCCATGGCTTGTTTGGTTCTGGTTTCAAGATCTCGAACATACTGCTCCCTCTCCAGATCTTTCTTGGTGACTGCAGTAATCTCCTCTCCACTTCCTCCTCAAGGTTTTGCCCCACAGACACATATTTGGGGCAGTTATAGAAGGGTTGGGCTCCGTTAGCCACCTTCATTTTCCTCACCTCATCCAGAAGTTTGTCCACTTGCTTCTTGTTCTTGACAGTGTTGTTGAACACAATGGCACCGATGCCCACATCCGTAACAACTTGCGCTAGTTCTTTGGGAACGTTTCTCAGCAGGTCAGCTAAGGTCTTGTTCTCTCTCTGCATGTCATCCCCGCCTGTAAAAACAACAACCATGTATTTTGTAATATCATAATCAAACAAAGCCTTCAGTCTATTGTAGACACCAAAACTCCTCCTCTGTGTATCGCCAAGTCGGATGATGTACAGAACAGCGTGGGGTCTGGGTGCATACAGGCGACAGCTTGCACGATGGTGGTCGACACTTGTTCTTGGGTCTTTTCAGTGTCATACAGGCCCGGGCAGTCCATCAACTGAAACACAGAAACAAATTGTGTAAGGTCTATGATTGGTGTCGCTTTAGTCTTGATCAGGTTGGGGCTAGAACCGTTTCGTCAAACTGTTTATGACAATACAAAGACATTTTGATGACAGAGGACGTGAAGGAACATGGGCACCAGCCCACTTTGTCGTTTTTCTCGTTCTCAAATACTTTTAATCCAGGAAATGATTTCTGCTTCCACGCAACAAAGAATAAACTCATTGGCAAGACACCTATTTCTTATGACGGCCAGGCAAATGAATTATAAAGAGCAGATTCTGATGTTGGTTTATCGTTTTAAGACACCACAACAATTTTTGCTCATCTGACTGTTGCAATACTGATCGTAGATTGCACCAATACCTTAGGCCTCAAACTGCCTCTTTTAAACAATGTAGAATGTAAAAAGTAATGTTTCCAGTGCTCCTTTGTTGACGACAAGCTGTGTGGATTATTTTTTTGTAATTTTGTATTTTGATGTCTGAGGCTCGTTTTGTATGATGCGTACCAAATGTAATGTTTTTATATTGATTTGCACAATTCTTATATTTAAGCACCTACATCATATGCATGAGAAAAAGTTTTTAGAGATAGGTGGTAAGCAGGGGAGGGTTCATCCATTTTGGTGCAGAGAAACGAAAATCGATTCTTAGATTCCAAACGTAGACGAGGAAAAAAACATACCGAGTTTGTTTTTAAACATTGGTCGCTGTTGGTTTGCATATGAATCTGTCAGTGTTGCTTTATTGTAATGCATCACACTGCACTGCAATTGCATTGTGTTGTGTTTTATTTCACTGCATTGCATTATATTTCACTGCATTATATTGTATCATATAAACTCCATAGTCTAAACAGAAATTTTTTTTGTGCAAACTGCGAGTTATTCCCTCCCACCCAACCCCTGCGAAGACAGCATCGCCACAGTATGGCGCCATCTACGTTTTATTTTTTTCTCTCTGCATATGCTTTTGTATAACCATAGAAATGAATGTTATTTAGAATATTACAATCAACACTCCTTTGTTGACATGTGATCTTTGACATGTTCCAAATTTTTTTTGTGTGCATTAGGCTGAAGACTGTTCGTTGTCTGGGAGGAGGGGGATAGAGTGGTACTCGCAAAAAGCCAGGCTCGAACGTGATGCTTTCTGCCCCCCAAACGAGTGCCATCCACTTTGCCTACCCCCCATTTGGTTTGACTCCACTGTTTTAGAAATAGGTAAACAGGGGGGACCCCTACAGTCTGTACAGAAGGCCCTATGGGTATTATAGAAAAAAATGTTCATTATTGCATTACCAATGAAAAAAATTATTTTTTAATATGAATGGTGTGGTGTGTGTGTGGTGTGTTGTGTGTGTGGGGTTTGTGTGGTGTGTGTGTATGTGTGTGTGTGTGTGTGTTGTGGTGTGTGTGTGTGTGTGTGTGTGTGTGTGTGCGTTGTGCGCCGCGCGCGTGTGGTGTGTGTAGTGTGGTGAGAGAGAGAGAGGAAGAGGAGAGAGAGAGAGAGGAGGGGGAGGGAGAGGAGAGAAAAGAGAGAGGGGAGAGAAAAGAGAGAGGAGAGAGAGAGGGGAAGAGAGCAAACAAAAAAAGACAAAATTCTTTATTTACGAGGAAAAGATAAGCACTAACGTGCTTTT
Organism: Conus ventricosus; assembly: GCA_018398815.1. Taxonomy (NCBI): domain Eukaryota; kingdom Metazoa; phylum Mollusca; class Gastropoda; order Neogastropoda; family Conidae; genus Conus; species Conus ventricosus. Next base: position 57,836,033 of record CM031607.1, on the reverse strand, counting down.
TTTACCCATCCTCGCCCTGAGTAGGGACTAAAACAGCGGAAATAAATTAAGAAAGAATCAAAGAAGCAAGAAAAGCGGTCATGAAATCATAGGGAACATCAATAAAAATGAAGATAAATAAAAAAAAAACAAAAAATAAGAATAATAAAAAACAAAAAAACAAAAAATAAATAATAATAAAAAAAAAATAAAATAAAATAAAAGTGAGAATTTTTAAAATGAAGAGGAAGAGAGAGCGGGGGTAGGGTGGGTGGGCGGGGGAAAAAATAGTAATGTACTACAACGTAAAAAGATTGGCATGTATGAAACAGACAGTGAAGGAAATGACAAATGCGTACATATTTTTGCCACAAATCACGCACGTTTGCACGCTAGAGAGAGGAGAGAGAGAGAGAGAGAGAAGAAGAGAAAGAGAGAGAGAAGAGGAGAAGAAAAAGAGGGGGAAGAAGAAGAGAGAGAGAGAGAGAGAGAGAGAGGGGGGGGGAGGGGAGAGAGAGAGAGAGGAGAAGGGGAGAGGGGGCAAGGCCCCAATGCATTCTTTTTTCGAAAGGCTGAAAATACGTAGAACGTATTAAGAAAAAAGTGAGATGCAGGGGGGGGGGGAAGAAAAAAAAAGGAAGAGAGGGACAGAGAGAGAGAAAGGAGAGAGAGAGAGAGAGAGAGGAGAGAGAGAGAGAGAGAGAGAGGGGGAAGGGGGGGGAAACATGGATGTATGATTTGAAATGGAACTGTACTAAAACGTACAATAATTACCCTGTATAAAATCAACATTTAAAATGAACAGACAAAATATGTACAAATTTCGGAACTCCACGACACATGCACAGACAGGACGAGAGAGAGAGAGAAGAGAAGAGAAGAGAGAGAGGAGAGAGAGAGGAGAGAAATGAGAGAGCGAGAGGAGAGAGAGGGGGGAGAGAGAGGGAGAGGAGGAGAGAGAGGAGAGAGAGGGAGAGAGGAGAGAGGAAAAGAAAGAGAGAGAGAGAGGGAAAAGGAGAGAGAGGAAAAAAGAGTGAAAAAAGGGAAACAATAATCTTTTTTCATAATTAATCCAATGCAAATTAATACCCCACCAACATATGCATATATATACCCCCCCCCCCCCCCCCCCCCACACCACACACCATATATAAAATTATATTGTATATTATATATATATACACAAACATGACTCTACTCCCAACACTCACATACATGCGCCACGTACATATATAAAAACAAATACATACATACATCCAACATACTACATAAATACACACCGGTGTATATTTTAAAAATTAATAATAAAGATACTTGATCTGAAAAAAAAGAAGAAGAAAAAAAAATTAGAAAAGAAAAATTGGGTTTAAAAGTAATGAAAATGGAATGTTTATGTTTTTGAGATTATTGGTTTTATTTATGTTTTTTTTATTTTATTTTATTTATGTTTTTTTTTATTTTTATTTTTTACCGCGAGATGGGTAAGGTAAGTGTTTTGAAAAGTTGGGTACAATGGATTTTTTTGATGTTTCGGAAGGGATTCCACAAGGGTTCCGATACGTTAGATTTGATTTAAAAGGTCAATTTGGGGATTGGGGATATGGAGTTTGTGGGAGTTTCCGACGAGCTTTTGAGAACGTTTAAAAAAAGTTGTTGGGCCCCTCCCGGTCAGAACTTGTGCATATTAGCCTTTGTTGTATTGGTTTTCTGGCTGAATGGAAAAATGTGAATGTTTATAATCGAGCTTTTGAGGTTTTTTTCTCAGAAAAGGGGTTTGTTTGAGCGTCGTTTTTGTAGGCTGAACAAAGGTTTTTTTGTGTTTGCACTGCGAATCCCTATGTCGATACAAATCAACATGAGACTGAATATGACTGGAAAAAAAAATTTTTCGGAATGAAGTCAAGAAAAAGTTTGATTTTGGGGAGGATAGACTTTTTTTTGGGGAGCTTTTTTATAGTAAATTTTGGGGGATTCCGCTGAGCATTGTAATATTGTCCCAAACTTTTGTGAGTACTTTTCCACAAATACATTATTTAGGGATAGGGGGAAATCATTGGTGGCTTTTGTTTTTTTGCCTAGTTGTAATTACAGAGTTTTGTTTTTTTAGGGGAAATGACATATGTTAGTTCGGTCCCTTTTACAAACGTTGGTACCTCTTGCAATGTTTTGAAAGCTGGGAAGGGCTTAGGCTGGTGTGAATTTGGTGCTCTGCAAAAAGGTCGCTGTAGATCTCACATGTGGGGGGAGTATTAATGTAGTTTTAGAAATACGGGCCCAAAAGGACCTTGTGGAAAAAGCCTAATTTAAAAGGGTTTTTAAGAAGAGACAGCCGTCCCCCATAAGACCATTGTTGTCGTTTTGTGATGTATATTTTTAAAGGGTAAGGGCGGATTTTGAAAGACCGTTATCTCCGTTTTCGAATAAGGAGATTTTTGGTCAATGACTCGAAGGCTTTTTAAAATCAACGAATAAGAACCACAATATCTGTTGTTATTAATATTATTAAACCCACATCACAGATTTATTAATGCAAAAGGCAGGGTGTTTCTGTCTGAAACCCGATGTGGGGGGGAGCAAATCGTCTTGTTGAAGTGATGAGGATTGTTTTTTTAAATGCTTTTTGGGTTTGGAAAAAGGGTAGTAAATTGATATTGGTCTGTAGTTTTTAAGGTCGTATTATCCCCCAATTTATAAGGGTAAAACTTTGCTTTTTGAAAACCCTTAGGAAAATAACTTTTTCAATGCGCAGTTAAAAAAATACGTTAAAGTGTCGTTTAAAAGGGCCGAAGTTTTGAATTTTTTCCTCTATCCCTCTTTCCAGTGTTCCTGATGTTTTAGTAAGTAGGTACTAACACCCCGTGCACAGTTTGGTGGAGTGTAGTTCAACGTGATTTTTTTGTCGTGACAAAAATTTATGGAGTTCTTTTTAAATTCATTAGGCTTGAATGATCATAGTAACAACGTATTGGGGGTAGAGGTTGGGGTTAATTGTTCAGCGAAAAACCTTTGATAAAATTGATTTTGAAAAAGAAATGTTTTTTTGTAAACTGGGGTTTTTTGTTTCCAAACCAGTTTGGGTTTTGTTTTTGGGAAATTAAAACTCGGATAGTTTTCGTTTTTTCCCTCGCTTTGGAGTTTATTTTTTCTTGGATCTTTAATCTTCTTCATAGCCTGTTCTTTTAAAAAGGGCTTAAGGTAGCACGCCTCCTTTAATTCTTTCGTGTACCACGGTTTGGTTTGGGGTATGCTTTACTCCGATTTTTTTTAACGGGGGCATGTCTGTTATGATTCTGTAAAAATTTCGATCCCAAAATCAACGCGAATTGGTCAGCAAAATTGTATACGTATTAAATTCTGAGTTATTAAATAACAAAAAATTTTGTTCGTTAAATTTTTAGAAGCAACGTAGTTATGAGAGGAGAGAGAGAGGGGGAGAGAGAGAGACAGACAGGGACAAAGACCGACAGACAAGGTACCCCAATCAAGATCCCTCCTTTGTAACGTTCTGCAAGTCACATTTTGTGGTGACTGAAGAGAACATCATTGCTGAGGCGAATTTCTTTTCTCCAGAATTGTGTTTCCGGTTGTGCTTTTTCCGCTTCCAGTTTTCCCAAACATCAGCATTCGAAAATTCTTCTCCTGGGAACAAATAGAAAACCCAATGCGGCTTAGTTGTGAAGAAAAAAAAAACCCTCGAGAAAACAAGATGTTGGATCAATAAGGAATTTCTCTCTCTCTCTCTCTCTCTCTCTCTCTCTCTCTCTCTCTTCTCTCTCACACACACGCGTGCGCACGCGCATGCGCACACACACACACACACGCGCGCGCGCGCGCACACAAACACACACACACACACGCACACACACACGCACACACACACACACACACACCACACACACACACACACACGCACACACACGCACACACACGCACCACACACACATACACACACACGTGCGCGCGTGTCCATCACATCTAACAACGAAATGCCCATAACACTGCTTGAACTTCGCTTGTAGTTTTGCCGTTACTTTCAAGAGCATAAGAATACAAAGAAGTCGAGGGGGTAGGAACAGGAACTTGCGGCCTCTGCCTCTTGTCAGACTCCCGTTTACTTGAGCAGGTAACCAACCTCTTCTGGGCCAGAGAATTGTTCAACGGGCTGGACCGCCCTTTCAGGTTCCCACATTTGCCAGCTTCCTCGTTTCTTGGTATTCAGTAAGGTTGGCCTACTGCCTGCACATAGGCTTTGGCCGAAAACCATGCAACATGTGTGTGTTTCAAACTGAAAATTTGACACGTGTTAGAATGAATATAGTGGCGGTTCTTTTCACTATCAACTAACTTTTTATTTTTGTGGATGTGTGTGTGAGTGTGAGTGTGTGTGTTGTGTGTGTGTGTGTGTGTGTGTGTGTGTGTGTGTGTGTGTGTGCAAGCGTGCCTGTGCGTGTGTATGTGCGTGCATGTGCGTGCGTATATGTGTGTGTATGTGTGTGTGTGTGTGTGTGTGTGTGTGTGTGTGTGTGTGTGGGTGTGTGTGTTGTGTGCGCGCGCGCGCGCGCGCATGCGTGCACGAGAATGGATGTGTAATCTTACTGATCTCAGGAGATCCAAACATGTATTCTTTCAGACCACCGAGGAAAAAGCCATGCAGGTTTTGGAGAAGGAACACGGCCTGCAACCAAATTTATGACAGATGAATACATGTCCGTCTTATCATTACTTATTATAGCAAAGCCGACCGCGCTAAACCCTTTCAATGCATTCACTATTCAGGACAGAAAAATACTTTATGGGAGAAAAACCCAGACAAAAACATGTAACCACCTACAACCATTCATAACACAGTGGCTAACTATTGCCATTTTTTAAGGCACACAAAAACGAAGCCACGGCAAGGGCATCAGCCATTTTGCTCAATTAATGACAACCAGATACGTAAAATTACATTGTCACGGAACGCTAAGCCGGACGTAAAAAAAACAAAACCCTCCCACAACTAACCCATTAAACATATAACACGCCACACAAGAAACTGACAATAAAACAATTTTATTCCCGACACAACAATCAATGACCGGAATCTTCTATATATTCGTCTCAGACCCCAGCCTGAAACACACGGTTCCTACGGCCAAGGCCGCCACAACCAGTTATTTAACCCCTTTTTCCAGTCACGTGTGCGTGTTTCTAGATCCGCAGATTACACATAGCATAATACAATCATTTTTTTAAACCATTCCCAAAGAAACAACAACCAACTATACTAACCGCAATTACACATACT
>CM031607.1:57818106-57825606 GCA_018398815.1 Conus ventricosus | reverse complement strand
ATAATTTGGTAATGGCCTTCTTCAGAGCCAGGAACTGCTTGCCCTTCAGCAGTTGAGGTTTCTGAAAGATGTCGACAAGATCATCAGGGCCGAGCTCTATGAGGTCATCCAGAGTGGTGAAGCCCTGGTCCACGAGGACTTGCACAATATCTCCTGACAGAGCCTCTTTGGAGGCCAGCTTTAAGGTCTGCAACAGACGGTTAGAGTATCTAGCATAATGAAGATCAACATGGTGATGGAGAAGAATGACGCAAAGCAGAATTTAAAACAAGAACGAAAAGAAGATAGAAGAACATCAGCGATATCATGTTGAACAATTATTTCTCTAAAAGACAAACTCTTTACCACGGACTGAAAGAGAGAAATAGAGAGATAGAGAGAGAGGAGAGAGAGAGAGAGAGAGAGAGAGAAGAGAGAGAGAGAGAGAGAGAGAGAGAGAGAGAGGATGGGAGGGAAGAAATACATTCAGAGAAGTGGAAGACAGACAAAAAAGTATCCAATGTAAATAAACGCCATGTATGGTTCCAACCTTCTCATTTAAGCCGACAGTACTGTGGGCACCTGGGGTGCTCATGGAGGGGAAGCTCTTTCATAAAGGGAACATGCCTTCAGAGTAGTTCGCACGCTTTTTTTAAACATCTGACACACAGCTCACACCTATGGCTCCAATTAGCTGTTGGCATGAGACATCTGTCACACCTGTGTAAAACCGCTTTGACTGGCAGATTAAGGTAGGCGAGGTAGCTGATGGGCATCAGACTTTTGTGAGTTAGGAGGGGCATGTGAAGTCATCTGGCGGACTGGATGGATGAGGTCATCAGGAAGATCCAACGACTGGGAAAACCGACTTGCTATGCTGCCTGAGGAGTGAAGCACGTGACAACGCACGAAAGACGCCACAGTCAGCGTTTGCTGCCAAGGAAGTCACCAGTGGGGACTTCTTCCTTGAGAGGTTTACGTTGCTCCCATGCAACTGTTTCAGCACTTCACCTCATTCAGCACAGGTACTGTGCATGCTGTCATTCACTCAAATCCGCTGAAATTGGGGAAGGGCGAACAACAGGTAGAGGTTCTTACTGAGAGTGGCGTGGTTCTAAACCTGCACATGGACAGTCTGTGAACAAAGTGGTTATTCTTTCTTGTACCCAGGACAGCAAAAACGTTCAGCAGCATCCCAGGTGCCTAAGTAACCTTTTCCAGGGCAGCGTCATCTATTCTAAGAAGGAAAATGACTGAAAAATGTTCCAGAAAATTACCTGTCCTGTGAACAAATTGGACAGAGAAATACAGCTGGCAATTAGACGTTCATTGCAGATGAAGACAAACGAAGAAGTCTCATAGTTGATTTGTAGATGGCATTCACACTATTGGATGCAGTTGATTTGGCAAGGCCCCAGAAGGACAGCTCATGGCCAAGAAGCTGCTTCTACACAAGATACATTCTACTGCTTTTAGTAGAAACGGTTCCTAATAAAGATTCAGTGTGCAAACCATGAGCATATAATTTGTTTTCTGGAAGGGCAAACCTGAGAACAAGGACAGGATTCGTGGAGTCGGTTTCGTCGTTCGTAAAGCTGTTCTTTATCACCTTCTGACAATTAGTCTAGAATCAAGGGACCTTTGATGAAGCTTCACTTCCTCTCACCCCAGTGGCTTCTGCTCCCACTTTAACAGCTGCCATGATGACAAAGAGGCATTCTGCCACAGTTCTCACTACCTTGTGCAGTAACCTGTGCAGGGAAAAAGCTCACAGTACTCGACAACTTCAGTGGAGTTTTACATGACTCCATGAACTGGGGTGTAGTGCTGAACAAACACAGACTTACAGGTCGAGTTTCTAGAAGCTGTATGGGTAGAAACTAAAATTAATCAAGAGAGCTTACTAGTTGGGTCATTCTACCACAACCCTCATGCTCACGTTGACTACTGGAATCTAATAGAAGAGAGCATAGGAAAAATAGATAGAACCTAACGAAATTTATCATACTTGGAGATTTCAATGATGATGCGTTTCCCCACCCCTCCAGTCATATGAGAAATATACTGAATGCTTCTCAGCTTAAGCAACTTATAACTTCTCCTACAAGAATAACAAATGATACTGCAACTTGCCCCGATTTAGTTATTACTCAGAGCCCTGACATGATTAAAACAGTCGAAATCTTGCCTCCATTCTGTAGTGACCACAGCGTCCCATGTGCTGTACTTAAACAATAATTTACAAGCAAAGCCCCTCCCAAAGAACGATATTTGATTATGACAAATCAGACCAAGAAAAGTTTTGTGTACTTTTAGGGAATAAAGACTGGAATGAAATACTGACTAATAGTTCCATAGATGAAGCAAGTAGCATTTTCACAGATAAGTTCATGTCCTAGCAAAACAATGTATGCCATTCAAATTAGTTACTATTCGCCTAAGGGATGCCCCTTGGTTCAACAATGAACTAAGATGGTTAATAAAAAGAGGAACAAACTTCATAAGAGGGCAAAGCTTTCTAATCTCCAAACAGACTGGGAAAACTTTCGTGCACTACGAAATGAAGTCACTGATAAAGTTAGGAAAAGGAAACTGGAGTATTATAACGAACTAAATGATACAGTTATCAGCCCAGTCAAATTTGGTCATAAGGAATTGTGAAAAATTGTCAGACAGTTCATGAGCAAAAAGGGTATTGATGCAGAAACATTCCATGATAACATGAATGGTACAACATATTTCTCAAATCTAGAAAAGTCTAACATATTCAACGATTTTTTTGTCAGCCAGTGTAAAGTAGAAGATGATGGAAGTCCTTGCCCGACATAACCCGAATGTCACGTCTCAACTTACTGAATAGTGTTGACTGTTCCTGAGGTTAAAAAAATCATAAAAGATCTCAACTCAAGAAAGCCACTAGCCCTGACTTCATTCATAACAAGCTATTGATTGCATCAGTTGATATTATATCCTCAACTTCAACAACATTCTTTAATTGTCGTTTAACAGAAGGAAGATTTCCAAAGCCCTGGAAAATTGTCAATGTAATGCCAATTCACAAGAAAGGTAAAAAAAGATGAGTGTACGAACTATTGGCCAATATCTCCTTTAAGTTGTGTAGGAAAACGTTTTGAAAGATGTGTGCACGGACGAGTCTACAACTTCCTGATTTCCAATAACCTTATAACAAGTGCTCAGTCTGGATTTATTCAGGGGGATTCTACAATCTACCAACTGCTCAGTATTTATGATGCTCTGGTGACAAATTACAACAAAAGTATTCCTGTCCAGTCCATATTTTTTTGACATTTCTAAAGCTTTTGATTGTGTATGGCACCGATGTCTTCTGCTTAAGCTTAAAGCCATTGGAATAAAGGGTAATTTGTTGAACTGGTTCAGTGACTATCTTTCAGATCATTACCCAATCCGAAGTAATCAGAAAAGAAAACTCTACTCAACAAAGCGTTCCCAAGGTGTGCCACAAGGATCTGTCCTTGGCCCGCTTCTATTTCTACTATTTATAAATGACATAATCCAGGAAATAGACTCAGATATTAACTCTTTGCTGATGATACAAGCATGTCTCTAGCAATGGAAAACACAGCTACAAGAACGTTTGTTTTGCAGGCAGACTGGGCAAATGCTTGGAAAGTTAGATACGATAAGTCAAAAACTGAACTGCTAAATGTGTTTTGGGGAAATGCTGATAGCCATAATCTGACCTTTAGTAGTTCTATATACAGCAACTTAGACAGCACAAACACCTTGGGATTATCTTGCGTGAACACCATAAACAACATTGCTATAAAAGCCAGAGTGCTGATAAACTGTCTTCATTCATTTAAGTACAAGCTGAACAGAAAGGCTCTAGAGACATGTATGAATCATTCATACTACCATTATTTAACTATGCTGACATAATCTAAGATGGATGCGCAGAGTACCAATCCAAAATTTTTTGCAGATCTACACATGGATGCTTTGTGCATCATCACAGGATCTGTCGTGGAACCAGTCACAAAAAAATTGTTAAAGGAGTCTGCATTCTGTACTTTAAAAGGACGCTGATGAAGACATAAACTGAAAATTTATATTGCATTGTAATAGTGCTATCTTCACCCACCCCTTCTATCCCATGACACAAAGGCATGTTGACGCTCTCTTGACAACCACCCCCACCCCACCCCCTTATCTTTCATATGTACCGCACGCAGGCTGTGAACCTTTGGTAAATTATGTCATTGTGTTTTGCCTATACGGATGCATAAATTAACCGGCACCGATTAGGTTCAAACAATTTCCGAGGTGAATGATGACAAGAATAGATCCCTCCCCTCTCACTCCTGGTGTTTGACTGACACCTTGTCAGTCAGAGCAGAAACCTGATTTGGCAGTTTAGAATACATATACGAGACACATAGAGTCGCAACTTCACTGACCCTCAAGACTGCCTGTAGATCAGAACAGTGAAAGACTAATGGATGACTTAGAAAAAAGGCCTGAAAAAATCCTTGATCTCAAGTCATTCACTGGTTCATTCCCAGGAAAAGTGAGCTGGAATTCTGTTTTGCATTTTTCGAATCTATGTATTGATTTTAGGAATGCTGTGTGATTTAACATTGTAACTTTGTACAAATGCTTAGGGACATTTATCAAACTGATGAATGATTATTCTGTGTAGTAGTTTGATTGCCATCATATGGCCAAAGCTTTCTCTCCCGGTGGTTATGATTCTTTGTTAACAATTTGACCACTATTCTTTGTGTTCACCTGAACTTTTGCCAGTATGCAATTCTATCTGTTAAAATGATAATTCAATGATAAATTTTGATCAGAAAAACAGTATGCCTGGGCTAGGTTAAAAACTGCTAAGCTGATTTTGTAAAGACTGGTGATTGTTGGAATGATGTGTAGTGTATGACTTTAAGTCTACACCACATGTGTACTTGGACTAAGTGTAGCCCAAGCCAATGTGATTTAATTAATAAGAAACGTGGAAGAGTTGTCTGACTGAAACTGTGTAGCATTGTATTATTGTCTCCTACCCTTTTGTAAGCTTAACTTATCCTTTAAACAAAAGTGGAGATTGATAGTTGTAGTAGAAACTCTACCATAGAGAAAACTTTGCTGGTTGAGTCTCACACCTCTTCTGAAAGTGAAAAAGGCTAAATGTGTGCACTCAACAAACTAGCCATCAGAATCTCACCTACAGATCAAGTTCTCTTTATCGCAGAACTGGGATCCTGGTCACGCTACACATTGTAGCTGAACCCTACCCTACAACAGACGAGGACTGGGGGTGACCAAAACTGAATGGTGGTTAAAGGCCAAAGGAAAAGCCAAAAGAGACATGATGATTCAGGAGATGAGAAAGAAGCAGACCAAAAAAGACTTCAAAAAGCAGTCCAGCAGAGCCAGCAAGGGCAATGGACAATGTAGGAGAATGCACTCCAAAGAAGTCTCACTTGGAATGACTTTTGGCACATGGCCCCTCTCAGGATCAGCTTCACTCTCAGATCTGCATATGACCTTCTGCCCTCAAATGCAAACCTGGTGAAGTGGGGAAAAACAGACGATCCTGCATGCCCCCTCTGCCATGAAAAACAAACAGTGGAGCATGTCCTAAGCTCATGTAAAGTAGCCCTGGCTCAAGGAAGGTACACATGGAGGCACAACCAAGTGCTCAAGGAGATTGTACAAGTAGTCTGGGCTAGTACCAACACCGCAAAAGGGAAAATGAGGACTCCAAAAGCACCCGCAACATTCTTCACAGCAGGAGACGGCAAATCATGGCCAAGAACAACAGTGCCACTCGGAACATGCAGGCAGAATCTGCTGAACGGGGCAGATGACTGGGAGTGCACTGCAGACCTCCCAGAATGGAAGAGTCACCCAGAGATCATCAGCAAGAGTGGCATGAGACCAGACATAGTAGTCCACTCTCAGTCAACCAAGCAGCTGATTATGATCGAGCTCACGGTGCCATATGAGAACAGAATGGAGGCAGCTCAAATCTACAAGACTGAAAAGTATGCTGATCTGGCAAACAGCCTGAGGAGAGAAGGCTATCAGGTCAAAGTCCTCACTGCAGAAATTGGAGCTAGGGGTTTGTAGGAACGTCTGCATGCAGCCTCATGAAACAGCTCTCAGCTGCAGGGAGGGAAAAAACCAGAGCCCTGAAAGCAATGACAGAAGCGGCAGAGAGGTGTTCAAGCTGGATCTGGTCAAGGAGGAACAAAAGTGAACTTCATAAGGCTTAAATTTCCTACAAATATCAGGTGTCCCTGTGGCTCAGTGGTTAGAGTGCGAGTCATTAAGTGGAAAATGAGCATGTCCAGAGGGTCATGGGTTCGAATCCCTGCCATGGCTCATCCAAAGATGGAGAAAAAAGGGGCAGCAGAGGGACATCTGGAGTCATGAACCGGGTGTGGCCCAACCCCCTAGAGAGTCAGGAGATAAGGGCCGAAACACTTGCTTGAAGGGGGCTTCTCTTCTGTGGACTCTCTGCTGCCACGCTCTCCACGAGTTTCTTTCTACTATTGTAGTAGAAACTCTACCATAGAGAAAACTTTGCTGGTTGAGTCTCACACCTCTTCTGAAAGTGAAAAAGGGTAAATGTGTGCACTCAACAAACCAGCCATCAGATTCTCACCTGCAGATCAAGTTCTCTTTATCGCAGAACTGGGATCCTGGTCACTCTACACATTGTAGCTGAACCCTACTCGGGGACTACGCCAAAAACCGGGCGAACCCCAGGCACCATGGCTTCACTTTAAACCAGGGCAACACCAGACAACAGATCTACAAGGGAGGAGCCGTCACCATCCACAGGAGAGATCAACTACCCTCTCCAATATAAGCTAAGTTAGCTAAACACCTGGACTCAAATCCATCAGACCCTTACCCTCACTTTATGATGAAACAGTGAGAACCTGTCTATGAGTACCACTTTGGCTACTGCACAGGGTGTGCGCAAGTGAAGTGGATATATAATAATCATATGCATTCAGAGTAACTTAGACAGGCCCACTGTATTCCAGCTGAAGCGGCTGCACGTAGTGCAAGCAAGTAAAGTAGGAGTGAGGAAGGGCCCCTCATTGTGGTGATTCAATGAGAACTAAAACCTTGCCTATTGAAGTGACATGCAAATAATTACCTCTGTGTAAGCAAGTAAAGTTGATGTGTGAAATTGCACTTAACTTGTGTCAGTTCTCTGTTGTTTGATCAAATGTCGAATGTTTGAACTTCTCTCTTCAGTTCTGTCTCTCGGAGCTACAAGTACTTCTAAGAGTACAGGCCTAAGGAAAATTATCTCAGAGCCACTCTATCCTCCAAGGTAGCTGTCTCACTGCATGGAAATGATTCCTTTAATGTAGAAAGAAATGGTAAGATGTTTGAAATGGTTCAAAGGTTTATTCTTCTCACAAAGCGTTTTGAAACTAAACTAACAGCTTAAAGGATTACAGTTTCCTTGGTATACTTATATTTTACCTCTTCAATTAACGATGCTTTCATCTTTTT
>CM031607.1:57810606-57813106 GCA_018398815.1 Conus ventricosus | reverse complement strand
TACCTTCAGACATGGTTCTCTCGGTTGTTTGTGCATATGGTTCTCTCTGCTGTCTGTGCATACAATTAGCAACACGGTAGGATTTTATAGTGTGAATGGGGAAGTATATATCGTTTGCTTTTTTTTCAACGAGGGAGAGCATACTAAAGCATGACTTTTTTTTTTTAAAAATAGATTTGCCATTTTTCTGAATTTAAACTCAAATGCTTAACAGCTTAATACTGTCGTCCTTCTCAAAACAATTACCACCACACCACCACCACCACCATCATTCTCATCATCATGATCGTCGTCGTCCTTATCTAGGAGCACATTGTCAGACATTGAAGGGGTGTGCAGTTTTCTGAGGGCACAGTGGATGTATGGCCATGCTGCCATTTGAGGGCACAGTGACAGACACTGTAGGGGCTGTAATCATCCAGGGTGTATGCAGTCTGAGTTCCCAGTCATTTGAGGGCACAATGGCAGTCACTATAGGGGCATGTAATCGTATGAGAGTACAACAACAGTGCTGCAGGAGCATATAGTCAATTGAGGGCACAATGACCGTTATTTTAGAAATGTTTTGTCAACTGAGGGCACAATGGCAGTGGCTTTAGGAATATGTTATCAACTGAGGGCACAATGACAGTCGCTGTAGGAATATGTTATCAACTGAGGGCACAATGACAGTCGCTGTAGGAATATGTTATCAACTGAGGGCACAATGACAGTCGCTGTAGGAATATGTTATCAACTGTGGGCACAATGACAGTCGCTGTAGGAATATGTTATCAACTGAGGGCACAATGACAGTCGCTGTAGAAATATTTGTCAACTGAGGGCACAATGACAGTCACTGTAGGAATATGTTAACTGAGGGCACAATCACAGTCGCTGTTGTCAGCTGAGGGCACAATGACATGCTGTAAGGGGTCTATAGTAATCTGAAGGCACAATGACAGTCGCTGTAGGAATATGTTGTCAACAGTAGGCACAATGACAGTTCCTTTAGGGGGTCTATGATAATCTGAAGGCACAATGATAGTCGCTGTAGAAGTATGTTGTCAACTGTGGGCATAATGACAGTTCCTTTAGGGGGTCTATATAATTTGAAGGTACAAGGACAATCGCAGTGGGGTTCTATAATAATGTAAGGTCACGACGACAGTCGCAGTGGGGTTCTATGATAATATAAGGTCACGACGATAGTTGCAGTGGAGTTCTATAATCGTGGGAGAGCACATCAACAGTTGCTGTAGGGCTCTGTAATCATATGAGGGCACATTGACAGTCGCTGTTGAGTTCTATGATAATATGAGGGTACAATGACAGTCACTGTACAGCCTATATTCATATGAGGGCATAATGACAGTTACTGTAGGGATCTTTCGCAGTATAAGGGCATAATGACAGTCACTGTAGGGGTTTGTGGTTAGTTAAGGGCACAGTAACAGTCGCTGTGGGAGCTATAGTCATATCAGGGTCACGATGAGAGTTACTGTGGGGTCTGTGGTAATCTGAAGACACAGTTACAGACTATGCAGGGGTTTAAAACTATCTGTGGGCACAAAACACTGACCTTGAGGAAACCATGGTTATATGGGAGTACAACAAAAAACACTGTAGAGTCTATAGTTATCTGTCCATACACTGACAAACACTGTGGAGGTCTGTGGAGACATAAAGGTACAATGACGAACTTTGTAAGGGTCTATAGAGATCCAAGGGACCATATACTGACACTGTAGGTATTTAAAGAGATCTGAATTCACATTGCAAGACACTGTAGCCGTTTGTGCTGATCTAACGGCATAAAGACAAACACTGCAGGCATTTCCAATGATCTGAGAACACAATGGCAGGCAATGTACGCGTCTGCCAATATTTTACGGCACGATGACAGATACCGTGGGTGTGTGTGTAAATATCTGAGGACGCAATGTCAGCACAATAGTCCTCTCAGACAATGGCAGACACTGATGGGGGTCTGTAGTTATTTGAGGGTACAATTGCAGGCATTATAATGATCCGAGATAACAATAAAGACAGGCACTGTATGGATCTGTAGTGATCTGAGTGCACTATGGTAGACATGGACGTGATCTGAGGGCATCATGGCAAAACATTGTAGTGATCTGAGGGCATGTGACAGACACTGCATTAATCTATTGATCTGAGGGCACAATAACAGACACTGTTGAGATATGTAGTGATCTGAGGGCACAATGACGACAGTTGAATATGTATGATCTGACGTCACATGACAGACATGTTGAGATATGTAGTGATCTGAGGCACAAGACACTGTTGAGATATGTAGTGATCTGACGTCACAATGATATGCACTGTTGAGATATGTAGTGATCTGAGGGCACAATGACAGACACTGTTGAGATATGTAGTGATCTGACGTCACAATGATATGCACTGTTGAGATATTAGTGATCTGGGGCAATGACGAACTATGAGTGATCTGATGAGTGTCTGACAAATGACAGACACATTGAGTGAGACGACA
>CM031607.1:57752263-57809606 GCA_018398815.1 Conus ventricosus | reverse complement strand
TGTTAAGGGCCCACAGTAACAGTCGTGTGGGGAGCTATAGTCATTCAGGGTACGATGAGAGTTACTGTGGGGTCTGTGGTAATCTGAAGAACAGTTACAGACTATGCAGGGGTTTAAAACTATCTGTGGGCACAAAACACTGACCTGAGGAACCATGGTTATATGGGAGTACAACAAAAAACACTGTAGAGTCAAGTTATCTGTCCATACACTGACAAACACTGTGGAGGTCTGTGGAGACATAAAGGTACAATGACGAACTTTTGTAAGGGTCTATAGAGATCCAAGGGACCATATACTGACACTGTAGGTATTTAAGAGATCTGAATTCACATTGCAAGACACTGTAGCCGTTTGTGCTGATCTAACGGCATAAGACAAACACTGCAGGCATTTCCAATGATCTGAGAACACAATGGCAGGCAATGTACGCGTCTGCCAATATTTTACGGCACGTTGACAGATACGTGGGTGTGTGTGTAAATATCTGAGGACGCAATGTCAGCACAATAGTCCTCTCAGACAATGGCAGACACTGATGGGGGTCTGTAGTTATTTGAGGGTACAATTGCAGGCATTATAATGATCCGAGATAACAATAAAGACAGGCACTGTATGGATCTGTAGTGATCTGAGTGCACTATGGTAGACATGGACGTGATCTGAGGGCATCATGGCAAAACATTGTAGTGATCTGAGGGCATGTGACAGACACTGCATTAAACTATTGATCTGAGGGCACAATAACAGACACTGTTGAGATATGTAGTGATCTGAGGGCACAATGACAGACACTGTTGAGATATGTAGTGATTCTGACGTCACAATGACAGACACTGTTGAGATTTTGTAGTGATCTGAGGGCACAATGACACTGTTGAGATATGTAGTGATCTGACGTCACAATGATATGCACTGTTGAGATATGTAGTGATCTGAGGGCACAATGACAGACACTGTTGAGATATGTAGTGATCTGACGTCACAATGATATGCACTGTTGAGATATGTAGTGATCTGAGGGCACAATGACAGACACTGTTGAGATATGTAGTGATCTGATGGCACAATGACAGGACACTGTTGAAATATGTAGTGATCTGAGGGCACAATGACAGACACTGTTGAGATATGTAGTGATCTGAGGGCACATGACAGATACTGTTGAGATATGTAGTGATCTTAGGGCAGATAGACAGACAATGTTGAGATATGTAGTGATCTGACGTCACAATGACAGACACTGTTGAGATTATGTAGTGATTGAGGGCACAATGACACTGTTGAGATATGTAGTGATCTGACGTCACAATGGCAGACACTGTTGATTATGTAGTGATCTGAGGGCACAATGACAGACACTGTTAAAATATGTAGTGATCTGAGGGCACAATGACACTGTTTAGATATGTAGTGTCTCTGAGGTCACAATGACAGACACTGTTTAACTATGTAGTGATCTGAGGGCACAGTGACAGATACTGTTGAGATACGTAGGGATCTGAGGGCACAATGACAGACACTGTTAAATTTTGTAGTGATCTGAGGGCCACATGACAGACACCTTTGAGATTTGTAGTAATCTCAGGGCACAATGACAGACACTGTTGAGATATGAAGTAATCTGAGGGCACATGACAGACACTGTTGAGATTTTGTAGTGATCTGAGGTCACAATGACAGACACTGTTGAAATATGTAGTGATCTGAGGGCACAATGACAGACACTGTAGTGATCTGAGGGCACAATGACTGAAAATTGTAGTGATCTGAGAGCACGGGGGGACAGAAAACCGTGGGGCCCTTTCCCAAATCACCAGATCAAAAAGGGGCCCTTTTGTCAGGTTCGGTAGTGCAAAATTTTGAATATGTTTTATGTAGATTTAAAAAAACAAGGAAAAATTTGATGCCCCAAAAATTTTTAATAGTTAAACCCAAAGGAAAAAAAACCCCGGTATCGGCTTCTGGGAGATTCTTTTTTGTTTATGATATAAATTTTTTTCCCGGGTTTACCAATTTACCCCTCCTTTTTGGGAAAAAAAAATTCCCAATTTATTCGAAGATATTTTCATATAAAAGGGAGTAGATAAATTACGTACACCGCCCCAAAAGGAGAAAAGGAGAGAGAGAGAGGGGAGAAAAGAGGAGAGAAAATGAGAGAGAGGGGGGAGAGGGGGGGAGAAAAGAGGAGAGAGGGGGGGAGAGAGAGACAAGACAAGCCCATGAAAAGACAAAATTCTTTATTTTCGGGAAAATTTGATAAGCACAAAACGTGTTTTTTAACCCAAAGCCCTCGCCCTGAGTGGGGGACTCCAACATGCAGGGGAAATCAATTAATGAAAGAAATAAAAGAAGAAAAAGCAAAGGGGTTTCATGTAATCATAGAGGAACATCAAATAAAAATAGAAGGGTTTAAATGAAAACAAAACAAAAAAAAAAATAAAAACAATAAAAAAAACAACACCTAAAAAAGATAATAAAAAAAAAATAAAAAAAAAAAAAAAAGGAAAAATAAAAATTGAAGGGGGAAGGTGAGAGGGGTTTTTGTGGGTGGGGGTTTGGGGCTGGGGAAACATAGGAAAAGGTTTTACTAAAAAACGTACCCCGATTGGCTGTAGGGGAAAACAGACGTGAAGTGAATTTAAACAAGGTGCGTCTTTATTTTGAAAAACCACAAATACACGCAGGGTTTGCACCCCAGAGAAGGGGAGGAGAGGTGAGAAGGAAAAGGGGGAGAGAGGAGGAGAGAGAGAGAGGAGAGGAGAGAGAGAGAGGTGGGAGGAGAGGGAAGGAGAGAAGAGGGAGAGAGGGGGAAAAGAGAGGAGAGAGAGGAGAGAGATAAAAGTGGAGGGAGAGAGAGAGAGAGAGGTAGGAACCCCATGCATTCATTTTTCCCCAAGGCATGAAAATCGTCGAAGGTTTTTAAAAGCAAAGTGAGATGACATTGGGGGGGGGGGGGGGGGGGGGGGGGGGGGGGGGAGGAAAAAAAAAAAAAAAAAAAGAGGAGAGAGAGAGAAAAAGAGAGAGGAGCCCAGAGAGAGAGAGAGAGAGAGAGAGGAGGGAAAAGGGAGGGGGGGGGAACGGGCATGAGATGAAATGATTTAAAAAAGGGAAACCTGTTAAAACGCCAAAAAATAATTAGCCGGGTATAAAACGGGACAGTAAAATAAACCAGGAAAAAAATTTTATACGAAATTCGGAGCATACCAGGGAAACGCAAAAGAAGGAGAGGGGAGAGAGAGAGCAGAGGAGGATGGAGAGAGAGAGAGAGAGGGGAGGAGGAGAGAGAGAGAGAGAAGGGAGAGAGAGGTGGGGAGAAAAGAGAGAAAATTGAGAGAGGCAGGGAGAGAGAGAGAGGAGGAGAAGAAGGAGAGAGGGAGAGAGAGAGGGAGAGAGGGGAGACTTCCGGGCAGGGGAGAGAGGGGAGAGGAGGAGAGAGAAAAGAGAGGAGGGAGAGAGAGAAAGGGAGAGAGGAGGAAAATGGAGGAGAGAGAAGAGGAGAGGAAAAGAGAGAGATTTAAAAAAAGGGGACAACATATAATCTTTTTTATAAGTTTTTTCCCCTAGGCAAACACACCCCACAAAACACACACACACACCACCCCCAAACCACAAACACCCCCACAAACCACACTAATAAATATTAAATAAAAGGGAATTTGGGATACAGGGAAAAAGAGAAGAAAAAAAAAAAAACTTAGAAAAGAAAAATTTGGTTTAAAAGACTTTGAAAAAGGGATAAATTTTTGCTTTTGAGATTACTTGGAAATTACTTATGGTTTTTTTATTTTATTTTTATTTAGGGTTTTTTAAAAATTATTTTTTTCCGCAAAAGGGTTGGGGTAAAGGTTTTAAGTTTTTTTGGGAAAAGTTGGGGTAAAAGGGTTTTGTTTGATGTATTCTGGGGGGGTTTCCCACAAAGGGGTTTCCCGAGTACTTTTTGGGACTCGATTTAAATGGGTTTAAAATTTTCTGGGGTTTGGGAAAGAGGAGTTTTTGGGAGTTTCTGCCCGGGGATTTTTTGAGAATCGTCTCTTTTAAAGTTGTTGGATTTTTCCCCGGTAGAATCTTGGGCATTTTTGCCCTTTGTTGTTTTGGTTTTGGGCTGAATGGAAAAATGTGAAGATGTTTATAATCAGAGCTTTCGAGGCTAGTTTTCTTCGGGAAGGTTTTGTTTTGGCGTTTTATGTAGGCTGAACAATGGTTTTTTGTGTGTTTGCACTTGCAGAATCCTTTTTGTCGATGCATAATCAAAGGGGGATGAATATGAGCATGGAAAAAAAAATTTTGTGGTGGAAAAGGGCAAGAAAGTGTTTGAAATTTTTTTGGTGATAGACTTTCTGGGGAGCTTTTTTTCATAGGAACGTTATGTGGGGATTCCCGCTGAGACTTTTTTCAATTTTTTAAATCCTTAAACTTTTTGATGGTGACTTGTTTCACAAGTACTTTTTTTGGGTGTTTAGGAGGGGAAAACCCTTGGTGAGCTTTTGTTTTTTTTTGGGTAGTTTAATGTTTTCGGGTTTTTTTTTTTGAGGGGTGAAAGGGGCCCTTTGGGTTTAGTTCGGGCCCCTTTTTCAAGGGCGTTGGTACTCTCTTGCAAATGTTTTGAAAGACTGGGGGAAAGGGAATTTTGGCTGGTGGAAAGGGGGTGTATTGCAAAAAGGTGTAGTGTAGATCCCCACATGTGGGGTAGGTCATTAATGTTGATTGGGAAGAGTAAAAAGGGCCCAAAATGGAGCCTTGGGAAAAAGCCCTTCTTAAGGTTGTTTTTAGAAGAGACAGCCCCTCCCCGATAAGCGCCTTGTTGTCGTTTTGGGAAAGTATGGAAATTTTTGAAGGTAAGGGCGGGGTTTTTAAAGGGCCGTATTCTCCCGGGTTTTGAAAAATGGAGATTGTGGTCAATGCATCGGGAAAGCTTTTTTAAAATCAACGAAAAAAGACACCACAATTTTCTGTTTTTATTAATATTTTTTAAAACCCACAAACACAAAAATTGATTAATGCGAATGGCGGAATTTTTTCTTCTGAAACCAGGGTGTCGGGGTGGAGCAAATTTGTACGTTGAAGTGATGAAGGATGTTTTTTATTTAAATGCTTTTTAGAGGTTTGGAAGGTAGATTTTGATTGATTTGGGGCTGTAGGGTTTTAAGGATCGTACTTTCACCAGATTTATGAATTTGGATAACTTTTTCTTTTTTGAACGCCCTTTGGGGAAAAAAAATTTTTTTATGCCCCAGATAAAGATAAAACGTTAACGTGGCAGTTTTTAACTGGAGCGAGAGTTCAGAAATTTTTCCCTTTGCCATTAGTCCCCCCGTGTTCCTGAGGGTTTTAGATGAAGGGAGGTACGGATACACCCGTGACGTTATGAGTGGAAAGTTTAGTTTTAGCGGATTTGTTTTTTCGTGGGCCAAAAAAATTTATGGGTTTTTTAAGGTTTATTAGCGCTTGAAGGAAACAGTAGTAACAAAATGTATCTGGAAAGGTGAGAAATGAGTGTTAAGTTGTCAGCAGAAAAACCCTTTTATAACGTTTTATTTTAAAAAAAAAACTGTTTTTTTAAGCCCGGTTTATTGTTTCCAAAAACCGTTTTTTTTATTTTGGTTTTGGAAGTTAATAAATTTGCGGGTAGTATTTTGGTTTTTTTTCCCCGCGCTTCTGGGGGGTTTTTTTGCCCTTTTTTTAGGGAACTTTATTCTTCTTCATAGCCATGTTCTTTCCAAAAAAGGGTCCCCCTAAGGTTTGCACGGCCCTGTAATTTTTTCGTGTACCCCGGTGGTTTGGGAAAATTTTCTTTACTCTGATTTTTTTTAAAGGGAAAGTTGTTTTAGATTCTGTAAAAATTTTTGTTTCCCAAAAATCAATGCTGTCCGGATCAGCAATATTGTTTTTTCGGGATTAAGGTTTTGAGGTTCATTAAATCAAGCGAAAATTTGTTCGTTTTAAATTTTGGGAAAGGAAAAGATTTGGTTTTGGGGGGTTTTTGGCCCGGTTTTGGGATTTTCACTCCCGTTTAGACCCTGTAAAAACAACTGGGTAAAGATCACTAGAAGAGAAAACGGTACCAAAGGGTTCTAGTTTTGTTAATTTTTTATTTTATTATAGTATGGTCAATGATTTTCTTTTTAAGTTGGGTTACTTGGTGGGTTTTTTGATAATCTGATGTAAATTCAACCCTTATCGTTTGGGGTCCAAATTGGGTGTTTGATTTTTTTTAAAAAATTACATTTAAATCACCCAGTAAAAACAATCTCTTTACATTCCCAAGGAAAAAAAGCGTCCCTATAGTAAAAAATTTTTTCAAATCCGCTGACCCTTTTTTCTGTGGGTTCCGATAGCCAAAAAACCCCATTAAAAAAAGGATCGGATTTGTTCAGTGTGATTTGTATCCCACTGCTTCCGTCATTTCTGTTCTAGGTTTGGGGAAAATCTCTTGAAGTTGAAAAGATTCACTGACATACACAGAAGGGCCCGTTTCTTTGTCTTTTGTAGGGCTTTTGAACGATATTTTAAACCCGGGTTTCTACTCTTTTTCACAATGTAGGTATTTAGTCTTGATTCGGAAAAAGCCCCCCGAACAAAGGAATGGCTTTTGGGGGGGGGGTTTTTGAATTTTTTTAAAGGGGGTTTTTGGATTTCAGAGATCTTATGACTGCACTTTTATTTTTTTAAAAAGGGAAAAATTTTCATTCCATCTTTCGATGGCCATGAGTTTGGTTTGTGGTATGTTTTGGCCTGAGTGCCGTAAAAAGGAAAAAAAAAAAAAAAAGGGGAAGATTGGGGCCGTTTTTAAAAAAAGTTTTAAAAAAAAATAATGAAAAAAAACAACAACAAAAAACAACAACAGAACAACAAACAGCAAAATAACAACAACAACAAAGGGGAAAAAAAAAAAAAGAGAGGAGAGAGAGAGTGGAGAAGGGGAGGAGAGGAGAGAGGAGAGAGGGAAAAGAGAGAGAGAGAGGGGGAAGAGGGAGAGAGAGAAAGAAAAACGAAACACGAATACGAATACGGAAATGTTTTAAAACATAAAAAAAAAAAAGTTCATTGGGATCGACATCAAAAGTACTTGTTTATGTTGAAGCAAATAAAAAAGTTTTTAAAGTTTTTTAAGGGGATTGGGGCTTCATTAGATAATACGCTTTTCATTTCTACATGCCATAAATAAAAAATTAAACCTTTAATTTACATAAAAATGAGGGGTCACTTTTACTTGGGCTGAATGTATCTTATTCTCAAATCATGAAGAACAGGGCAAATAATATGAATTGGCATCTTCCTTAAGGAGAGAGAGAGAGGAGAGAGAAAGAAAACGATATATACTTGGCAAACGGTGCAATGCGACAGCGCAAAAAAAGCTGTGACGGGTCGATGACTAGATCGACGTTTTTCAGAAACGCCATGACTCGACAAGAGTGGAAACACGTTGGGGGGCTGGGGGCTGAATGGGAGAATGAACAAGAAATAACACAGACAGGGTGGGAGGAAGGAGCGGGATTAGTTGAGGGGGTGGGGTGGGTGTACTGGTGGAGTGGGGTAGTGGGGTAGGGCAAAGAGCTGAGAAATGGGAGGGACGTTTCCAACGTGCATGTAGAGTGGGCCTGCTGCTGCGTGTGATAAAGCTGCTTTCAGTTCGTTAACACATACGTACTCACATGCACACAAACTCGCGTGCGTGCATGTACCATCCTCTCCCCCCCCCCCCCACCCACCCACACATACATATGTACATACATATATGTGTGTGTGGAACTAGGCAAATTGTGTCCATTCTTCGAGGCATTAAATGGAAATACACGATAAGGCCGCATTGAGGTCTAAAAAATTGACCCCCCAAAGCAGACAAAAAGTATATACATACAAAGAAAACAAGAAAGAAAAGAGACAAAAAAAGTGTGTGTGTGTGTGTGTGTGTGGCGGGGAGAGGGGTCAGGGGAGGAGAGCACACAAGTTAAAGTGACCTAGTCAGCACAGTTCCGTACAGGGGAGCGGCCCTGATCTCATGCCCAGTGGGTGTGCATCCGTTTGCGCTCAGTTTGGGTAGATGTTAATATTGCTTATAGCCCAGCCAACCGCAAAGGGCCATATCAGGGCTGACTTGGGTAGATAAGCGACTGTCTGTTTGAGCTTCGTTTTCATTGTCTTGAATGTTGTTTATATTGCCTGCAGAAGACCAAAGAGGTCGAAGTGTGTCATGTTTGTCTTGTTATTTGTATATTTCTTTCGTTCGGCAGCACAGTGATTTTTCAGTTAAGCTTGTTAAAATTTCCCCGTGCAGTCAGCTCACTATGAAACTGACTTGTCACCAACTGAGCTTAACACGAGAAGTCCAAAGAAAGCCGTGGTTTAGTAATTGTGTATAGAGTAACAAAATAGACGAACCGAAAACCCTTTTGAATAAAAAATGATGAAATATCTAGCTCATCAAACTAAACCAGTAAAAAAAAATGCTGATTTCTCATTTCTCAGAGAGAGAGAGAGAGAGAGAGAGAGAGAGAGAGAGAGAGAGAGAGAGAGAGAGGCTAGATTGAAGAAAGTAAGAAATTAAACATAAAAAACAAATAATACAAACGTTCATTTTAGTTTTTTATTTTCAAAGCAATATACAGTTAAGATGCACTGCGCACGTGGCCATGTGTACTGGACTGTCTCAAGAAATAAACGGCGTCTCTTGATTTCACACTGATCGGGAAAACCCTAATTTGCGGCCTCATGCAACAAACGTGACTTACTTGCTGTGGTTACATGTGCCGTAAGATTTTAAAAGAAACAAGCACTTTATTTTCCCCCATTAAAGGGTCCATTGGCGCCTGAGGAGTGTTTTCAAAAGGAATTATGTACGTCATGACAGGAGCCCTGCAAGTTTTTGCCAACGGTGTGTCAGTTTACCATGAACAAGGGAAAGAACTCGCGATTATTTATCGATCAGCAAACGGTCATTACTCGTGTTGGCTATAAGAACGTTGCAATTTCTACGTAAACTGATTTAAGGTACGATTTTTGGTATATGGGAACAAAGTAATGGACAAACAGAATTCTGACCCTTCGCCTTTCTAAAGCAACACCCATCTTGCTAGTTGTACTAAGTTAAAGTGGATTTTCGAGTAGAAAGCTGTGTCAGAAACAAGATTGCTGATGGTCGAGTTCACAGTCCTTACAGCATATGCTTCTGAGGATAAGTTGTGCGCTGCAGCAGGTTTAAGTCAGTTGCCCGGTGGACTTGGCAGTTGGCAGGCTTGGTGATCGGACGAACATGGTATGACCGTTGGCAGAGAGTCATGCATTTGGGAGGAGGACCCAGAGTAGGCGGTTCCCGCAGGCAGAAGCCTGGGCCCAGTTGTTCGTTCGTTGGTTGTCGATGTGTTATTTCTTTCGTGGTAAATCGTAATGATGATGATGGTGTCCTCTTTGTCATGAAATAAAATAAAATAAAATAAAAAGACGAACGATTCTTTCGTCTATGAGGTGAAACCAGTCTTCTCAATATTAAAATTGTGTTGAGGTTCGTAATTCGTCCAATTTTGCAAACGTCTTCGCGATTGGGCCACAAGGTTTGTCCCGCAAACCTGCGCTTCCGTTTCAGCTTTCCTTTAGATGGATCAAGTAAACAAGCTGAACGAATGCTACGTACAAGTTGCTGGTCTGGAACATAGTACGATTTTTAAGGTTTTGCTTTCTTTCACTTTTCCCCCCATTTATTTACTCTTTTAAGTACTAACAGTGCTCAGTCAGTTGATTTATTGTAATCGGAGGTTCGCTCAGAAACCGCAACTGTGTCTTTGGTTTAGCATGCTCAGTCATGAGCAGATACTGGATGCTAAGCGCACTGACCACAGCGGCATTACCATCGGCCAGGCAAATCACATGTGTTACTGAGGCAAGACCATCCGTCACGATGTAAACAATGAAAAGTATAGACCTGTTACTGTCGCTTCAATGTTGTGTAAGGTTTGTTAAAGTCATCAGAGAGATGTTTTAAGTCAACGACCCTTCCAAGAAATTATTATCCAACTATCCCGTAACCGTGTCCGTTTGTAGTAGTAGTACTTAGTAAGAGGACAGGCTGATATACGTAGCCTAGGCCTCGCGGCCTTTCTTGAATCCCCATCCATGTATTGTTTAGTATTCTGAATTGGTTTGTTGCGTATGCGCATATTGGTTTATTAGGTCTAATCAAATTCAAATAACAATTTAGTGAATTTATTATCTGCATCAAGGAGATTTTTAAATGAGTTAGTGGATTGTGCAAACTTGATGTTAGTTGGTAGATCATTCCAAAGATGTGTTATTCTTTTTCAAAAAACCATTTTACGTTTATTAGTCTGACAGTGTTCAATGAAGATTTTCCCATCTGGCTTCCTTGTAACACTATCAGTATATAATATGAAAAAATCCTTTATTTGTACATCCACCAAATCGTTAAATATTTTGTAGACTTCGATCAGATCACCGCGGATACGTCTACCTTTTAATGAGTGTAAGTTTAAGTATCTTGGCTGTTGTTCATAATTCATACTTTCGCATTCCTGTAGTAGCTTTGTAGCCCTTCTTTGTACTTTCTCAACTGCCTTTGACTGCCTTTTGAGTAATGGAT
Organism: Conus ventricosus; assembly: GCA_018398815.1. Taxonomy (NCBI): domain Eukaryota; kingdom Metazoa; phylum Mollusca; class Gastropoda; order Neogastropoda; family Conidae; genus Conus; species Conus ventricosus. The sequence goes on along the minus strand of CM031607.1, from coordinate 57,799,012 downwards.
ACCATATGATATTTCCATATTCAAAGTGCGGTCGTACCAGGCTTTTGTACAATTTCAATAATATATCTTTATTCAAGTATGTGAAAGTTCTCTTTATTAGTCCTATCATTTGGTTTGCTTTATTGGTGATTTTATTGATATACATGTACATCGAAAGAAAGTAGTGGGTCAAAAATAACACCAAGATCTTTTTCTTCCTCACACTCATTTATTTCATTTTCTTGTCCATTTACCTTCATATAATATTTATGATTTGGGTTCGTTTTACCATGGTGCATAACACTACATTTGGATACGTTGAAATGTAAGTTCCATTCATTAGACCATTCTTGTAATGAGTATACATCCCTTTGTATTTTTGTATGATTGGTAGAATTTCCATACAGTTTCGTGTCATCAGCAAAAATCTTACAATTGCTTGGGACCGATTCTGGAAGATCGTTTATGAATATAGTGAAAAGTATGGGTCCTAGGATACTGCCTTGAGGTATACCACTTAGTACATCTGATCTTTGTGAAGTGGCGTCATTTATCCTTACTTTTTGTGTTCCTCCAGACAAAAAAGCCTGGATCCAATTCAGTACATTTCCTGTAATCCCATAGCCCTTCAACTTCTCCAGAAGCCTACAATGCTGTACAGTGTCGAAAGCTTTTCGTTTGGTTTTGCATCATGCAGGTCTTTTACAACCCAGCTACTTAGTACAATAAATTACTGGATGATGATTGCAATTGATAACACAACGTCAGATATAGATCTTAGATCTCCAGAAGGCATTTGACAAGTCCCCCATACACATGATACAGTGCACAAACTGAAGGGTTATGGCTCCCAAAAGCAAAACAGATTGCAAGTACTAAAGCGAATTAAAGATTTCCAAACCGATGGAACCCAGTGTGTTAGCACTTCTGATGCAGAATCAGACTACACAGTGGTCAAGGAAGTAATTTCGGACCCACATTGTTTAGTTAGTTACTTATTGACATACCAGATATTGTTAACTGCTTTATAAATGTGCAGGGGACACAAAGGCTTATTAACTTTTTACAGTGTTCTTGATGATGGATGTATTTAAAGTAAATTACAGGACTGCATCAAAAATTTATGAGTTTGTCTTTAGACTGGAAAATCAAGTTCAATTGTCAAAAGTACACAGTGCTTCAGGTCAGTAAAATAACCCTAATTTTATATATACTATGGATGACTTGGAATGGAAGCCACAGAAGCTGTAAAGGATTTAGGAGTGATTTTTGATAGTAGTCCGCTTTTTGACCACCACATTACTGGTCCAAATGTGGCTTGACAAAATGCTTTGTATAATTACAAAAAAAGTATCTTTATCTAAATAAGTAAAACTTCTTTTTATAATACCTAACATTTGGTTAGCTTTATTTACCATTCTCTGTAGGTGGGGGTCAAATGACAACCTGCTATCAAAGGTAACACCCAAGTCGTCTTCTTCAGTAAGAACCTCTATTTGGTAATAAACATCATTCTCCATCATTTTATATTCATTATTCTGATTATTATTCCTGACATGCAGCACACCACAATTGGTCATGTTGAAATACAGATTCCATGACTCAGACCACTCTTGCAGTTTGTAGATATCATTTTGAATAAAAGTACTCTTTGATGCACAATTGTAAATCTTTGTATCATCTGCGAATATTTTACATGGACTGACAAGGTTATCTGGTAGATCATTTATAAAAATTGTGAAAAGAACCGGTCCCAGTGTACTACCTTGAGGGATACCGCTAAGTACATTGCATTTATTTGATTTGGCTGCCCCTACTGACTTGTTGAGTTTTATCACTCAGAAAGTTCTTGATCCATATTAATAAGGTGCCACCAAACCATACACTGCTGGCTTTATGAGGAGTCTCTTATGCGGAACCGTATCAAAAGCTTTTCTAAAATCCATGTAGTATATATGATATCAATTCCTTGTCTGCCGTTAGCATTGTTGTTATATCCTCCATAACCTCCAACAGCTGTGTGACACATGATCGGTTTTTTTTTCGAAAACCATGCTGACATTTATAAATTATTATCTGTAAAATAGGAAACCATTGAATCTCTGACAATACTTTCTAAAACCTTGCATAAGATACAAGTAAGACTTACAGGTCTGTAGTTGCTCGGTTCACATTTTGTACTTTTCTTAAAAATCACTGTCACCTCTGCCGTTTTCCAGTCTTCAGGTAGTACACCACTTTCAAGTGTCTTATTAAAATATAAACACAGTGGAACAAATAGTTCCTCACATAGCTCTTTTAGGACCCTTGGTGGCAATAAATCAGGACATTGTGCCTTATTTGGGTTTAGTTGTTTTAATTTACTCTCCACAGCTTGTAATTATACAAAGCATTTTGTCAAGCCACATTTGGAGCAGTAATGTGGTGGTCAAAAGCGGACTACTATCAAAAATCACTCCTAAATCCTTTACAGCTTCTGTGGCTTCCATTCCAAGTCATCCATAGTATATAAAATTAGGGTTATTTTACTGACCTGAAGCACTGTGTACTTTTGACAATTGAACTTGATTTTCCAGTCTAAAGACAAACTCATAAATTTTTGATGCAGTCCTGTAATTTACTTTAAATACATCCATCATCAAGAACACTGTAGGGAGTTACTCGAATTTCTGATAACATTGCCTCATTTGAATAACAACCTTCTCTCAAGTCCGGAATGTTGCATAAATTTTCTTGGGTAAATACACTTGAAAAAAAAAGTATTTAACGTTTGAGCCTTATCCATGTCGTCCACCGCAAATGTACCATCAGGTCTCTTTAATGCACTTATACCTGTACTCATTTTCATTTGCTGTTGCACATGCCTCCAGAACTTTTTGGATTTATTTTGCCTTCTTTGGCAATCTGCTTCTCATAATCTCCTCTTATTCTTTTTAACAACTTTTTACATTTGTTTCTTTCCTTTATGTATTTCAGATAAGCATAGCCTGATTTAGTGGTAAGGTGTCTTTTGAACAGTTTATATTTCTTTTTGATAGATCTGAACGCTGTCTTATTCATTCATACAGGTTGTACTTTTTTAGTATCCCTAACTTTAACTTTAGGGATACATTTCTCCATACCATTATGCAGTAATCTTTTTATGTACTTTCCAACTCTCTTTGCTATTCATTTCTGACATCACAGACCAGTCATGATCTTTAACAATCTTTCTAAGCTTTTGATAATCACCCTTGCTAAGTTTGTAAATATACTTAATCTGTTTTTTAAATTTTTTTGGTTGGAAATGTTAAGCTGAAATGCCAAAACGTCATGGTCGCTTTTACATTTTGTTTCTCCTGTCCATTTTCCATCCCAATGGATACCTGGAAAATTAAAGTCGTCCATAATGCACACCTTAGTATACTTTGATACCATATCAGATTTAAGTATTTGAATATAATATCTGATCATTTTCTTCACTGCTAGTGTTTGGGCTTCGGTAAATCTATCCAAACAAAATTTTACCATCTTGAACACTTTCGACTGAGCACCACACACTTTCCTGAAATTCACACACATATATTTCCTCACATTCTCGCGCATTCATTGACTTCTCAACATATAATGCTACACCTCTTAACTGATTTTTGTTCACAAACATGTCATAATTAGGGATGGCAAACTCCCATTCATCCAAAACGGTTGGGTGTGTCGGTTTTATTTCCGTCAGTGCTATAACACTAGGTTTGATCTCTTCTATTCTTGTTAAAAACTCATATTTTTTATTCAGTAAACCATCAACGTTAGAGTAGACGACTGTAACCCCTTCTTCCTTTCCCTGAAAAAATCTTCTTTTCTTCTGTCTAGATACTATTTACACCATTTACTTGGTTTGTATTTTTTAGTCGGTTATGTTTTGGTTTGGGGTCTGTGGCAGACTCTGGGCCTGTTCGTTGGTCGTTACCAGCCCCCTTTGTCAGAACCACAACTTTGCCGTTTCTTATTGACAGGTTTTGTTCGCCTGCCTGACTTAGACTTCTTTTTTCTCAGCTCTGAGAGCCTGATTGATTTCTCTTTGTTTTTTGGTGTAATCAGGATTGACATAAATTCTGTCTCTGCTGTTTGGGACGTTCTTGTTCAGTTCTGGAGCTTTTCCAACGATCTCTCTCCTTTTTTCTTCAGTTTTGAGTGTAACTCTCAACATCCTTGGTTTATTTCCCCCCTCCCTTCCCAGCCTGACAGGTTCTGAAACATCATCTGCCTCATCATCAACAAGTTTGGCAAGCAGGGATTTGGCAGCTTCTAGATCTTCCTCTTTTCTCTCTGAATTGACCGTTTTAGCGCTCTCCTTCAGGTTCACAATAACAACGGGTTTTTAAAAAATCTTCTCCCCCTCCAACTTTCTCCAACATTTCACCTAGTTTCCTGTCTACAACCTCCTTAATCTTTTCGTCCAACTTTTCGCCCATCAACCCCTTTTCCAGACTTTCAAGCCAAGCACTTAAGGAGTAAACCAGCGGGATGAGATCAAGTAGTTTATCTGGTCTGTTATATTGCCGGTAGTTGATTTTGTTTTGATCATCAAGACACGGCGGACATACCCATTGTAATTTGGGCTGACAGGGATCGGATAACATCCCGAATGCTGATGCGCACAGTCCGCTACACTTCTGATGTGCCCAATTCTTGCACACAAAGCATTTAATACAGTTTTCATCTTCATCGCAGGCCACATCACAATAAATGGACTGCCATGCGGCTAACACTGACGTTTTGCCGGTATTTCTTCCCGTCTTTCCTGCACCGTTTGGACCTGCATCAACAGAACTCGAAGTCGATCCTCTCGAAGGTCTAGCACGTGATCCGTGTTTGTTTGCCATGGTCATGACAAATATCAGAAAAATACAAAGTAAAAAATAAGAAGAAGAAATAATACTTACAAGAACGTGCAGTTTGATGATGTAGATACATTTATAAGTGACAATGAAAGGAACTGGAAAATTCAAAGTGAAAGTTCGTCAGTGGGTGAGTTGTCAACACAAATGTCAGTGATACTAATATAAACACTTGGAATAGTTTAAGAAATTTCTAGAACATCACTTATTCCAACATACAAAATATTGCCCGTTATTTTTGGCACCAATATGTGCACACAAAGCCAAAATTAAGGACTCTTTTGTCGACAACGTCAATAATTTTCCTATCAAATTTCGTGAAGCTCAGAAAACGCCACCATCTTGGTGCATGCACTGCAACTATTAAAAAGGCAAACATGATTTCCAGGACATTGGAAGTGTTTGATAAAATGTTATAATGACCTGGAATTATATATGAAATTTTCATTAACATCAGTTCAAAACCAAAGACATAATGATACTAATTTTTAAAACTTTGCTTCTAAAAAGGCCATTTACATTAACACTATGTTTATGTGGATTGGTCTCCTAATGTGAAGAAGTTCATAACTCTTCTAGAAATGTACAAAGAAGATTCTCCAAAATTTTCCCAGTTACTTAGGTGTCAATAATAAAAAGTCAGGTAAATTAAAGTCATATTCTAAAAATACTTAATGAAAAATTGGTCAGGAAAGAATTATAACATTTGGAATATGAAATGAGACGTTCATGTCCATTTAACCTTTGCTTTTGTCAATACTATTATTATTGTTGTGTTTGAAAAAGGAAATAAATCTTCTGTTACTAATTATTCATTTAGTTATGGATGTAATAGCTGTTTTAATGGAAATTGAAAAGAAAATAAGCTTAACATCTGAATTAGTTCATTGTTCACTGCCATTTATAGCCTCTCAGAAGTCCACAAACCTGCCACATGTGAGGCAGCAAAGATAATTTCGCATGAGTGAACAAATCGGAGTTGCATTTCTTTAAAAAAAGTGGTCATTTTTATAAAGCACCACTTTTCTGTATGTCACTTTTAAGAATCAATATAAATATGTACACTTTATAGAAAAAAGTTTATTTCCAAAGCAAATGTTTAATGTTACATAAATATCCATTGGTTTAGCACGCCTTCCCACAAACAGTTTTGTGATCAGCAATCATATAGTACAGATCTGAAAGTTGTGAGTGAAATCAAATCGGTAATGGCATATCTGCATCAAATTTTATCAATGATAGAAAAATCATTTGTATACGTGGCATTTATTAACGATTGCAAAAAAATCAAGTTGGTCTGTGAAACATTTTCTTCATTTAAACCAAAGACCATTGCTTTTGCACAGATGCCTCATGGCAAACCAAATGCTTACACATCAGGGGAAAGTGTGAACAACACATTGAAAATCTTACATTTTTGTGGGCATGAAGTGTAGAATAATGGTGATGGTGTTGTAACTACATAGAGGTTGTGTAATTTTACAAGTAAGAACATGATTTGGGGTCAGCTGGACAAACACAGACCGCCCCTTTCAGACATTTTTCTTTGTCTCTAGCTTTGCACAATATGTGGTGTGCTACCTCCACCCCTCTTCTGCCCCCACCCTTTCTTTCTATGCTCATACCTTGATCATCCTATCTCCACCACCTGCTTCCCAGAGATGAAGGTTTGGAGCAATGTTTCCCTACAGGAATCAGGGGATCAGATCCTCTCCTGCATGAAGATGCTTTGCTGTTTTGTCTGATGGTGATCAAGGCAAGGTGAACAGTATTAAATAGGAGACAAAGAGAGTTGCTATGCTGTTTTTCTGACAAACGATCTTAAGCAAGATTAACAAAATTAAACATTGCACAGAGAGAGAGTTGCTTTGCTTTCTGACGATGATCTAGGCAAGTTTAAGTTAACAAAATTAAATAGGAGACAGTGAGAGAGGAATGATAGTAAAGTTGGTTCTAGAAGTGATCCTGAAAAATGGGGAGGAAATAAAAGGAGATGTTCTTTTCATTGAAGAAGGCATTTGATCCCTTGGTGATTTAAGCTTGGCTTATTTATAGTCTTGTGCAGCAAAATGATAAACTATGTAGGCATGCTGCAGGTGCACAGATAGTCACTTGCCTGCTCAAACTATAGTAATGGCTGCCTCACCCTCTTCAACATTCAAAAATAAACTTTTATGGACCTATCAATACTCCATGTATCATGGCGATGTAGTGGATTGTCAGTCTCAGTGTCATTCTGTTTGTGTCTTGACGTTTTGGCTGCTTTTATTTTATTTTATTATCTTTTTTTTCAAGGTCATTTGGAGGTGGACAGAATTCCAGACCACCTCAGGGTACATAATCACTAGATCCTGACCTTTGCTTCACAATGCTGAACGCTGTGAAAATGCATGGTGATGCTGCAAAGTCATCGGATCAATCTTCTGCTCACAATGTGGTGTACAGACTGAGAGACTACTCTCAACAGATGGTCACTGCCTGGAAAGATGCCTTTGCACAGCACACAGACAGTGTTGAGGTACTGGGTGCAGACTCCCTTCAGTCTCTTCCAACTCATTCTGTAGTTTTGTTGAATTATTTGAAGTTCTAGCAGAATATCACATACACGCTCTCACACACACGTACACATGCCTGCATGTAATGTATGAGTGCACACACACACACAGTCACACACACACTAACACAAACGCACACACACACACACACACACACACACACACACACACACACACACACACACACACAGTCACACTCTCTCTCTTTCTCTCTCTCTCTCTCTCTCTGCCTGTCTCTCTCTCTCTCTCTCTCTCTCTCTCTCTCTCTCTCTCTCTCTCTCTCTCTCTCTCTCTCACTCACATACATTAGTCTGTATTTAGCATTATGGACATACTTAGTTCCATTTTTACTGTTAAGTTTCATGCTGTCATTGAAATGCTGATAAAAAATATGGCGTTCACGATAGAAAATGTAGCTGTCACACTGTATGACTGACAGGGATTGTATTAGGAATATGCATTCAGTAAGATATCCCTATTGAAAAGTTTGTCCTAAATCAGCATGAAAGTAAATGAGTACAGTTGTATGTCACTCCTGTGAGTGTTATGCTTTGGTATGTAAACTGTATTCATGATGAAGGATTAATCCCAGCAGTAAAACAGACAAAGATTGTGTGTGTTGAGATCAAAGAATTTTTGGTTTGTTCAGCTTTTCCAGTCCCATGGACTGGTTGGTGATTTCATAATGAGAAATGACTCAGTGCTTTGATTTATGCGAGCAGATTTTTGTATCACTTTGCAGGTCTTCAGACCCATCCCCTGTTTCCCTCTTCCCCGGCTACCCACCCTGTTCTTTTACCAATCATGTCATTGAATTGTTGCTGTGTTTTTGCAGATTTCATGTGGAGACATATTTAAGGGGGCCCCTTCTGCAGATGCTATTGTGAGTGTATGTTTATCTATGTGTCTGTCTGTCTGTATCAGTAGCTATCTCTCTGTATGTATCTCTTTTTCTGTGTCTTACCATATCTTTAGTGGCATTGTAAGCTTACTGCAAGTAATGACCTGTATGTGTGTGTGTGTGTGTGTGTGTGTGTGTGTGTGTGTTTGTGTGTGTGTGTGTGGAGAGAATGAGACATTCCAAAAAAGACGTAGAATCATGTAGAATGACTTTCATCATTCAAAATTTTGAAATGACACCTTTCATTCAAAACCTTCAATGTTGCTTGAATGCCTTTGTCTTTCTCAGGACATGCAGTTCTGAAAGGTTTATGCAGGTCATTAATGAGAAGTGGTGTGTGTGTGTGTGTGTGTGTGTGTGTGTGTGTGTGTGTGTGTGTGTGTGTGTGTGTGTGTGTGAATCTACAGTACACCGAGTTCATGCAGGTCATTAAAAAGTATAAATTGAAAAAAATAATTTTTCAGACTGGGGAGTAATGCAAGTCAGTGCCTTTGTAGCCCAAGTCATGGGGTAGTCATGGAACTAGCCTTCAAGAAACAAATGATTAGAGTGGGTTTCACTGAAATGGTTATTTCAGTGATTTTGATAATAGTAGGAATACCTTTTATGGGTGAAAAAAAGAGCTGTTTAAACAGTAATTTGCACTCATGGAAGTGTCTCGAACGGGCACGGAAAAATTATTGAAATTTTGAAGTGTTCCAACCTGCTTTGCCCCAGTACACTTTAGAATTTTGTCTTTCATGAGTATAGAAGTGTGGGGTTATTACAGCTTCCTCTTCCATCCTTCCCTTCCCTTTTCATCCCCTTCCCAGTCACTCTGTACCGAAACCAATTTGTATGGTACTGTGGTTTGCGTTCAGGCTGCCAGCTAGATGGTTGTGAGTTTGAATCCCATTGAGATACTGGTAGGATTTGTCCGCACCAAGCAGAGCTTACACAGTATTCTGTGTGCTATAGGGTCATGTTGGGAAAGAGAAACCCAAATCAAGTTTCAGCCAGCGGTCTGGAGAGTGTTGCTTAGATTTCCTGACCAAAACTGCTAGATTCTTCCAAAGTGGCCTTGTGGTAACTGTGAAAGGAAGCAGATGGTACAGCCTTGGCCTTCAGACTCAGGTGAAAGTGGACCTTAGTAGCATCATTTTCGTCAAAAGTATGGAGCCCTTTATTAGTAGATGACCTGCTTTAGCTGTGACCTCAGTTCTGATTTCTTCTCCATTACCATGTTTGAGTTAATGGTGAGTGTCAGAAATGTTAGGAATGGGAGATGAGACTGCCAAAAAAAGAAAAAGGGCAGAGGAAAAAAAGTTGAAAAAAGATGGAAAAAAAGAAGAAAAATCAGGCTTTGTTTCTTTTACCTCTTTTTTTTTTTTTTTAAACTTCTCTTGATATCCTGTCTCCACTCAATCCCCTGACCCTCTCCTCCACACCAACACACTTCCTGCTGTCACACACACTTTAGGGGAAAAAAGTTGATGATTGGCTCTGATGATGGTACAGATGACAGTACCATTGGTTGTTCTGGCCAGGTGTCTCCAGCCAACAGCTTCGGCTTCATGGATGGCGGCATTGACATGACTTACAGCCTGCACTTTGGATGGCAGATGTGAGTACCCACTGTCCCTTGACTGCTGAACTTTTATTGGAAGTGGGGGGGGGGGGGGGGGGGGGGAATAACTCAGTGGTAGAGAGCCGGACTTGTAATCTTGGGGTTGCGGGTTCGAATCTCCGCTGGGCTGTTTCGGTATAGGGGGATTTTTCCCTTGGAGTTAACATTGGTTCTGACTCCCATTTCCCATGCAGTCCTTTGAATGAGACTGTAAACTGAGGTTCCGTGTGTGAATGCACGCATGACATCTTGCACACACGTAAAATCCCATCACCAACTTTCGGAAGAGAAGGCCAGTTTGGCCATTGGTATGGATGACAGGTTACACATAGCATGCACCTTCCCGAAGTTGGAGTATTGCTGCCTTAATGGTGGGATAAAAAACAGTCATACACATAAAACTCCACTCCCATTGTTGGGTAGATGGGATTAATCCTTGCCTTTCTATACAGATACAGGGGGTGTCCGCAGGAGTATCAGCCTTCCAGAAGAAGGAAGAGGGAGTAACTGTCCTATCCGTATTTGCTTCACTTGAGTAAACTAATAGCCCAAGTCATGTTAACAGAATCTCTCCCTCAAGTCTCGTTTTTGAGCTCACTTTTTGACACTCCAGAGGGATGACCTCCCAGAAGAGTGAGCACAAGCCTGAGTGCTTGCCCAGTTAGGGGAAGTTGAACATGTTGAACTTTTCAGGCAAGATACTTACTTGCCCAGCTTCCATTATCACCCAGTCTGTGCAGAGGTGAAAAGTGGTGTGTTGTCTTATCCACAGTCTGCTGTAGGTATGATTTTTCTTTCTTTTGTCCTTTTTATTATTTGTTTTTTTTTCATCGTTGTTCTTTTCACTTAATTGCAGTCAAAATCTAGAATCCATATCTGCTTTCAGATTCTGTGTCAAACATTATTCTACTAGTAATGTAGTATTCTGCACAAAAGCTTTCAAGTCAGAACAGCTGCGCATGCATTGAAGAACGACATTGGATTTAGTCACCAAAGGGTGGAATGAGCTCCATGTCCGAGACATGTGACCAGCCAGTCTGCTCGCCACGTTCCTGCGAACTCTCACCACTGTGAATGCGACATGGTGAGAGGAGCACAAGGCCAAGCACAAGAACAAAGTCTTTGTCTTGTGTTTAAGAGAAAGACTGGCCAAGTATGATGACGATTATACTGTCACGTTTGAATGAGGACCATAGCAGTATCGTTTGATACAAGAACCTGATCTGTCTGCCCTGTTACATTACAAGGATGCCAGTCTTTCAGTCAACAGCAGTCTCATTAGCTCTTTCATTCCTACTTTTATATGAACCATTACTTCCTCTTGTTCCTAGATACGTATAATGCGAACATTCCCTTCATTCCTGGATTTAAAGAAAAGAAATGAAGTGTAAAGTGAGACCTGCCACCTGTGCAGTAGCAAACCGGCCAGAATAGAGCAGCAACAACTTTCCCACTCTGTAGGGGCCATCTGGCATCCATTCCATTCATAAACACTGCCACGCGAGTGACCCGGTCATGACGTGTACCGATGACGCGACTCGCGCGAAGTTCAAAGCGCTTACCGCAAGAACCGATTTTCCGGGCTGCAGGAAGGAAAGGAGGGATTTTGTGCTGCCCGGTTTTCCGGGCTGCAGGAAGGAAGGGTAGGATTTCTGCAAACCGGAAAACCGGGTTGTAGGGATGAAAGAGTTAATAGCAGTCCGAGTGTTAAGTGATGGTTTGGTCATATTTGGCTTCTAGTCTTTAAAAATTTGTGCCGACATGGTTCTTCAGAAAGAGTAGGATTGGTTGTCCTTTGCAGTGATGTTGAGTGTTTTTTCCCCCCAAGATAACTCTTTGATTTAACGCTGTCGAATGAAACAAAGAAAGCTGTCTGAAGAATGTATTCAAACTTTTTAGTCCAGTCGCAGTGTATGATAGTAAATGCCATTGAGAAAAGATAATCCATGTAATATTTCTGTGTTGCACTTGCAGACATACTCAGATTGAACACCTTTTTTTCTGATAGTTTTTTGCTTATTGACTTTTTATATGCTTATCCATTCATTTGTATTGCTTACTTTATTTCAGTAACTTACTTTTGAATTCATTTATTGTGTATATTGCTTTTGTTTTAAATTCATTTATTGTGTTTTTGTTAATTCATTTATTTCTGTTGATTTTGTTAATTAGTTCATTTATTTTGTCCAGATTTTTAGCTTTTTTTAATTTTTTATTGATAACCTGGTAAACTTTACTGGCATGTGTCAACTTTTGTTTTAATTCAGAGAGAGAGAGAGAGAATTCATTATTGTGCCTGACACCTGCATTTTCGTGGCACCATGTGTTAGTTTGTGTACATGTGTGTTCATTTAGGATGAAGAGACTGCAGAAGGAAATAAGAACAACGAAGGACGGAGAACTGCTGGTGGTAAGTACCATGCGTCACTAGGAATCCTGTTCTCCTACCTTTATGTGTTAAACATTTTAACTTCTGTTCCGCCCTATACTGTCTGTCCTTCGTACTCCACTTCAGAACAGATTTTGTGTCACTCCACCTTCAGAGGGTGGCCCTACATTTCGTTCTCATGTGGGACATTTGGAAAGCTTTGAGCAGTAAGATATGCTGTTAGAGGACATCAGAGGTTACAGAAGCGGTCATCATTTGCTAAGTGCTTTGATTCACTTTTAGAGAAAAAATAAAGTTTTTTTTACATTGATCTGATGGAGTTGAGTGTGACTGTGAGTGACAGTGATAGGTGACTGTCCATCCAGTTGTTGGCATTCTAGCTCGATAAGCATCCCTGAACAATGATGGCTCAGAGAACTGTGTAGACACTAATGGTGCACCTGCACTCACTTCAGACTACAACGGCAGTGTATAAGATGAACACTACGTGGGGATTTTAGACTTTCAGAACAAAGGTGAGAGACCGCATGGTCGGTTATGAACATGACTAATACAAAAGCAGAAACTCGTGCAGCCAACTACATCCAGTACTAGATATTTTTTTCTACATTTACTGTGATTTAGATCTGGAAGTTTTGTTCAGTGAGTTTCTTTGTTTTACCTTTTTTATTTGTTGAGTACTCGAGGTTCATAAGTTCAGTTTTAGATGGTTTGACCTGTACTAAAAAGGTAATTTGGTGGGTATAGAAATGATGAGTTAAAAAAAGAAAAGAAAAAAAAAACGCAGCAAGGGGATTAATGATCTTTTTTTGGGGGGGAAAGGTGGCAACTTTGTAAGCTTTTGAGAAGCACAACATTTCTTTTTTACCCATTGACTGTCTCAATATGTTAATGGTATGTAACTTTTTGTATTGTCGGTCGCACAACATGTAATTCACATGTTGCAGTTTGTGGAACAATTTCTCAACAAACCAGTGCTGGAGTACTCCAATACACTTCATGTAGATAGTTGAGCCCCTTGCATCTATCATAATTGGCTTATGAGACCCAGGTACAGCCTGACAGATTCCTGTTGTCGCTTGAGGCCCCAGCCCCTGTTGTCTGTCATGGTTTAACTTTGGCCAAGAGCCAGTGGCTGTCTTCTCACAGGTCTCATAACACATGCACATTTAAGTGGGCGTTTCCTGCTTGTTTTGCCATGGAGCCATGTGTGTTAAAAGTTGACTGATGTAATCAGTGGACGTTTATCTTGATGTGGCATGTCAGCAGAGGGCTTGATTGGTGATCACGATTTGGGTGTATGGGATGGAGGGAGGAGAACATGGCGCAAGCGTTTCAGTCGTTCACTGGCGTCAAGGAGGGTAGAATAATGGTTGTGCAATGCTTTCGTTTCAGTTCTGTCTACAGAATGTAGGAATTTGCTGGTTTTCCATTATCTGAATTGTTTACACAGCAGAGGGGTGGAATACAAAAAAGCTTCTTTTTTTTCTTTGGGGGGATATAGTAGTTCAGAAGGGCAATAACTCTTCAGCAGTTTGCAGGTTAATGCATGAGTTAGGCACCTGCTTTAGCTTGGCTATGAGCTTCCCAAAACTAATTCTATTTCCATATTTATTCATTTGTTATATGTTTGTTGTTTACACAGCACACTGTAGTCTCATTATTCATCAGATATGTGGAAGAGTGTGCATGGACAAGTCCCACATGATTTATCCTGATGTCAACCAGGCTGGATAAATACAGACGCCTACAGTGTTTGTATGAAAAATAAAAAAAATCAGCAGCACTGTCAGAGACACATCCATATAGTGGATGAAACTTAACTGTGTGGTCCCAGTCTTTGCTATTGAGCCCATAGAAAGCTGTACTATGGGTGAAAGGCAGTCAAGGCCGAAAAGTCCCACAAATAAATGGCCCCAATGGGAATTGAATCCAGCCCAGAATCCGAGACACCACAGCCCTATAGTGACAGAATAAAACTGAGATTTGTTCAAGACTTGCATGGCCCTTTGAACGTGAAAATTGTTGCACAAAAAACAAAAATATGTAATAACCCAGGTGATTAAGTTTTTTGTCCGGCAGGTGGATGTAAATGATAAAGAATGAAAAAGGAAGATAACTTTTGCTTCCGTGAATGAATTAGAGGAACATAACTCCAAACTGTTGTAGAAAGCAGCACCCATTGACATATCAGAAGTGCAGAAAAGAGAAAACTGGGACAAACAATGAAACTTCCCCTGAAAACAAAAAATGATTCTGAATGGCACATTTTTCTCATAAATATTACATGTAATCTTAGGATCTTTTTGGCTTCTCTGTTTGGCTTCATGTCTATGTTTCATAAAACACTGCCTTTACCAAAAAAGTGCTCTGAAATCTATTTTCAGCTACGTTTCAATAAAAAAGAAAATGTCCAGAAGTGGTTTGATTCTGTATGTTTATCATATTCATTTCCAGGAAGTCAAATTTCTGATAATAGTAGTGTAAAATATTTTAGAGGTCAGAGACAAAAGACGTCATGAAGTTTAGGTTGAGCAAAAGGTGAAATCACTGTGACAGTTGGTAGATACTTCAAATTGGGGCAAGAGACGGGTCATGGAAATCTGGGATAGTTGAGGAATTTTTAAAAAGTAATCTTCGTAGACTGGAAAGTTTAAAAATATATCATCCAAATCTTAGAACAGTCATGAAAGTAAAAATAAAGCATTCCTGAAAACACAAATGGTTGGTGAAGGCGCATAGTGTCGGTGTGTAAATTTCAAGGGAATGTTTAGATCATTACGGTGTCGCTGAACAGCCATTATAGCAGTAAGGATACGTTTTCTGGTATGAAAGTAGTTGGTTTGCAGTCATAGACTTTTCTCAAAATAACATGGGAAAAGTCATGGAATTTTGAACTTTGCCATCTTTATGGACCCAGTAAGAGAACTGTCAAATGTCTCTTTACCTCTAGTAAAGAAAAAACAAACAATAAAACAGATCTTTTTTTGATTTTGATCTCATAATTTTCCTGCATCTGATTTCCCCCCCCCCTCCGGGGGGGTTGCGACCTTGTCGTGGTCGGAGGGTTTGCGTGGTCCAGTGATCCCTTAGGCTTTGCTGGCGGGGGCATCAATACTTGGCGATAGGCTGTTTTTTTTCACACTGCTTCTAGGCCTGAGAGGTGCAGATGCTGTTTGGCCTAAGCGTAACGTGGTAAGGAGTTGATGCCCCTGGTAGGGCTTCCCATGTCAGATAGGCTAGGGTGAGGATCCTGACTAAGAGTAACCCACCTTTCTCCTTTTCTTGTTTTCTGCCTCCCTTATTTGGCCCTTTTCTATCTTCGTTCCCCTTCAAGTCTTCTTTTCCACACTCCTTTTCTCTCTGTGGTCTCCTTAAGATCCGCCGCTTTTTGCCGTGCGGTGCGACCTGTGTCGGAGGGGAATGAGATCCTGGTGATTGAGAGGGCCAGCGCTCTCAACACATCACTTTGGCTCGGACCTCACTCCTAGACAGGGAGTACACTTGGCCCGGGTGTACTAATCGGCTCCCCTTCTTGGGGCTGGGTCAAGACGGACAGTTCCCCTACTGGCCAAGTTAACCCCTGCAGTGCTCAGCTCTCTGTCCCCGGGAGTTGAGCATGATCAGGGGGGATAGGGTTGGTAGTTTCTGTTTGTCGTATATCCTCTCCCGAAGCCTGGAAGGGGTCAAGACATTGGTTTCTTGGCCCTGGCCCCTTAGTTGGACTCCAAGGTGGGTGGGTAAGGGAGAGATGAAATAAAATAAATACATCATGGCTTTTTTCAAAAACAATCCCCCCAAAAAAGAGGAAGGCTGCATCCCCTATTTCAGGGAATTTTGATTCAGATAGTGATTCCGATATGAGGTACGACAGAGGACAGGATTTTGGGCTTCCTGGCTCGTGATTGGAAGGGACGGAGCAGGAAAGACCCCTTTCAGCTCTGAGCCCTTTCGCCATACAGAAGGCTTTCAAGCTTTAGCAGGTGACCCTCGGTCCATCGAGAGGTTGAGGAAGGTTCATTTCTTATTCAGTGTAAATCACCAAAACAATCTGAACAGCTGCTGAAGGCAAAGAAACTTGTGGACAGGGAGATCAGGGTAAACTCCCCACAAACAGTTGAACTCATCAAAAGGCGTGATTCGCTGCAGGGATTTATCTGGTGTATCAGAGGCAGAAATTAAGACGGAGCTGGCATCCCAGGGTGTGACGGAGGTGCGCAGGGTGACAGTAAAGAAAGGTTCAGAGAGAGTGGCCACCAACACCCTCTTTCTGACCTTCTGCAACCCTGTGCTGCCTCCGGTCATCAAAGTTGGTTACTTGAATGTTCATGTTCAGTTATATGTTCCGTCCCCGTTGAGGTGCTTCAGGTGCCAGAAGTTTGGCCATGTCAGGGACCGCTGTTCAGGGCAAGAGGTATGCGTTGTTTGCTGCAAGGCAACCCATGATGGGCCGTGTCAAGATCCGGCACATTGTGCTAACTGCGGTGGCGACCATCCCTCCTCTTCAAGAAACTGTCCTCTTTGGATTCAGGAATCCGCAATTCAAAGACTAAAGACTGAAAAGAAAATTTCCTTTTTTGAAGCCCGCAAGCAGGTTGTGGGCAGTCAGACGCCGACAGCCTCTTCCTATGCTTCGGCTGTACGGAAAGTTCCCACAGTTTCCACTCGATCATCTGCTGTCAGACTGATGACTTTACGTTCTCGAAGACACTGCAAGTCCGAACTGTCAACTCTGGTGGAAGCAGGTCCACCACCTCTCAACCCAAAATGATTGCCCCTGGTGGAGGCGAAAAATCCGCCACCCCTCAGACTGCCCAGCAGTCTACAACATCTGCTGCTGGGCAGATTAAAAAACTAGCAGTTCCCCCTCGAACTCCTCTGTCCAGTGCCCATGCGGGCAAGGGAGTTCCACCCAGTGTGGAGATGGTGGAGATAAGGAAAAACCCTCCACCATCTCCCAAATCCAGACCTCCACCTTCTCCAAACTCCAGGCCTTTGTCACCTGCGGGCAAGTCTGCCAGCAGGTCCAAAGACCAACACAGTCCAGTGAAACTACAAAATAAATTCACTCCATTGGCGGCAGATGTCGATGAGGAGATGACCTGATCTCTCTCCTTTTCGCCCTCTGCACCATGGATAGTACACAATATTACATTGGAATATCCGTGGATTAAATTCCAACTTTGAGGAGCTGCAGCTTCTGTGTCAGTCTATAAAACCCTCCGTCGTGGCTCTTCAGGAAACTCAAATTCAATGCCAGAAGACCTTTACTCTTTCTGGCTTTAATATTCTTTCAATACCTGCACAACCATCCATGTTGGGACTGTCGGGCGGTGTTGCCCTTCTCCTACACAAAACTTTGCTGTATAGTCCTGTCGCTCTGTCTACCTCGCTTCAGGCTGTAGCTGCGAGAGTCACTCTCCACAAGACTGTGACAATCTGTTCTCTTTATCTACCTCCTTCTGTCCCGGTTTGTCGTCAGGACCTTGTCAGTCTGATAGGAGAACTTCCTCGACCTTTTTTGCTGTTGGGTGACTTTAACGGTCACAATCCTCTTGGGTAGTGCCGGTACGTCACCCAGAGGTCTGCTGATTGAGGATGTCCTTTCAGACTTGGATTTGTGTTGTCTGAACGACGGATCTGCAACTTACCTCCACTCTTCCACAGGTTCACTTTCGTGTTTAGATTTGTCGGTTTGTGACCCCTCGCTGGTCCTGGACTATGAGTGGTCTGTCCATGACGATCTGCACGGAAGTGACCATTTCCCTGTCCTTCTACAACCTGTATTAACTGAACACGTCTCTGTCTCTCAACATCTCAATTATAAAAAAGCAAACTGGGATCTATTTGCAGCACTATTTCAAAAGAATTCCAGACACTGATTTTTTTCAGAGTCCAGACCCAGCAGAATCTCTGACTAACACTATGATCAAATGTGCTAAAGCCTGTACTCCAGTGTCTTCCGATAAACTTCAAATGCCCAAAACACCCTGGTTCGATTCAGAATGCCAACAAATTTCCAAAGTTAGAAAACGGGCTCAGCGTCAGTATACCAACGACCTTCGGGTCCCAACGCTCGAGCCCATCAGAAAACTCCGTGCTAAATCAAGACACACTTTTAAAATCAGTAAACGTCGGTCCTGGAGAAGCTTCTGCTCCAGGCTGACATCAAAAACTTCTAAGAAAAAAGTGTGGAACATCATTAAGAAAATCAAAGGGAAGAACACCTGTCCCACTGTGAACCATCTCAAGTTTTTCAGGATTCTTTAATAACAGAAAAGAAAGCAGTTGCTAATCTGCTTGCTTCAACCATTGAAAAGAATTCCTCCCTTCTAATAAATCAGTCACTTTTGTCAAACACAAAGCCCTAAAAGAAAAATCTCCCTGCAACTTTCATCCGACAACATGGAAGACTACAATCTTCCTTTTACATTAAACGAGCTGAAATCTGCCTTACTCTCTTGCAGTGTATTCCTCCCAGGTATAGATACATACATTATCAACTATTGAAACATCTTCCGCAAGAAGGTCTGAACATCCTGTTACAGGTATACAACCACGTGTGGACTACAGGTTGCTTTCCACCCTCTTGGCGGACAGCCTCATTATTCCCATCCCCAAACCTGGAAAAGATCTTTCTAATCCATCTAACTACCGTCCCATAGCTTTGACCAGCTGTGTCTGTAAATTGATGGAAAAAATGGTCAATGCTAGGCTCATGTGGAAACTCGAAACCGATGGCCTTTTGGCGAAAGAACAGTGTGTGTTCCGCAAACATCGTAGTACAGTTGACCATTTGATTCGTCTGGAATCTACACTTAGGAACGCTTTTTTAAACAGACAGCATGCAGTGGCAATTTTCTTCGACTTGGAGAAGGCCTACGATACCACCTGGAAGTCGGGGATACTTCATGATCTCCACGATCTGGGTTTTCGAGGTCATCTTCCGCTTTTTATTCAAAATTTTTTGGCAGAAACGACAGTTTCAGGTCCGGGTTGGCACCACTCTCTCTGATGTCCACGAGCAGGAGTTGGTGTTCCCCAGGGGAGCATACTGTCTCCTGCCCTCTTTAGTATAAAATCAACAACATTGTGAAATCAGTTCAGCAGGGTTCAGACTGCTCATTGTTTGTGGATGATTTCGCTGTCTACGCAACTGGAAGCCTGTACCCGAGTGTCCAGCGCAGGCTCCAGCTTTGCGTAGATAAATCCATCGGTGGGGGGATGAAAACGGTTTCACCTTTTCTGCACAAAAACCCAGTGTATTCACTTCCATAATTTCCGTCAGTTTTTCAGATCCGGAACTTCAAGTAGGGAAATCTCCCATTCCAGCTGTTAAAGAGGCCAAATTTCTGGGAGTCATTTTTGACCAAAAACTTAACTTTCTCAGCCATATTAAAAACCTCAAAACTGCTGCCAGAAGGCACTGAATATTCTGCGGGTCGTAGCACACACCGACTGGGGCGCTGATAAGAAAACTTTGTTGCCACCTCTACAGAGCCCTGGTCTGTTCCAAACTGGACTACGGCTGTGCTGTCTACGGCTCCGCAAGACCCTCTTACCTCAAACTCTTGGACCCTATCCACCATCAAGGGCTTCGTCTCTGTCTTGGAGCATTCCGTACCACCCCTGTGTACAGCTTGTACGCAGAGGGCGGTGAACCTTCATTGTCCAACCGCAGGCTGAAACTGTCTTTGAATTATTACATCCGACTGTTCTCAGAACCCACAAAATCCTGCCTATGACTGTGTCTTTGACCCTCCGTTCCAAGTAAGTTTGCAAACAACCCGAAATGTATTCCGCCGTTTGGTCTTCGTATGCAGCCTCACGTGCGGAATGCAGGTGTAGACCTAGGAGTTGTGTCCGATTTTTCCAAGTTTCCGGATCAACCTCCGTGGACCTTTTTCACACCAGAGATTCGTTTTGATCTTGCAGCTTTTCGCAAAGAGTCTACCAGCTCTCTGGCGTACAGGCATTGTATGCTGACCTCTGTTCGAAATTTCCATCCTATCAAAAAGTTTTCACTGACGGTTCCAAGTCTGAGGATGGAGTGGCCTGTGCAGCCTACTGCCCTGGGGCTCCTTCTCAGATACTGTTGGAACATATTCATTCAGATGCTTCTGTTTATTCTGCTGAACTTACTGCTCTGGTACTGGCTTTGAAGATAATCTCCCATTCTTCAAGAGGGACTTTCTGGTTCTGTCGGATTCGCTGTCAGCTTTGGAGGCCATAGCTGGCCGCAACCTTCAGCATCCAGAACTTTTACTTTTTTTTAACTTTTTAGCAAGTTGAAGGCGGACGGTTACAACATTACTCTTGCTTGGGTTCCTGGCCATGTTGGCATCGGCGGGAACGAAATGGTTGATCGTTTAGCCAAGAACGCCAAGAGAGAAACTGTCCAACACTTATATCCCCTGCTCAGATGTGAAACCCAAAATTAACGATTATGTGAGAGACCTCTGGCAGGAGGATTGGAACACACAGACGAATAACAAACTCTTTCAGATCCGTCCAAACCTTAAAGACTTCCTCCCATCTACGTCGGGTGGTCGTAAAGAGGAAACGGTTCTGTGCCGGCTGCACACCGGCCATTCGTATTTTACCCATTCTTACCTTTTAAAGAGTGAAGAAGCTCCGTGGTGCATTCCATGTCATGCACCACTCACAATGAAACATGTTCTTTTAGAGTGTTGGGACTTGCACGATGTGAGACACAAACATTTTACAGCGGAGTCCATGAAGATCCTGTTCAGGGATGTCCCGCCTGACGTGATCCTTGGGTTTTTGAGAGAGATTGACATTTTTCATCTGATTTGAGATTTTATGGAGGAAGGATTTTTAACAGAGTTTCTGGTTCGTTTGTAGACGATGTCATTTAACGAGATGTGTGAAAGTTTTTTTTTTTTTTTTTTTTTTTTTTTTAAATGACTGGTGAGTTGATTTTAACGTGGTGACAGCCCTGATGTGGCCCTCTGCGGTCGGCTGGGCTATAAGCAACATTATCTTATCTTATCTTATCTGATTTCCCCCCCCCCCTTTTCTTCTTCTTTTTATGTGTTAGCATTGCACTTTTAAAATGATTGGACAGGAGCTGCTAGCCAAACTGTTGATGACATTTGCTAAGTTTACAAACAAAGTGAAATCTGAAGGAGTTCCTATTGAAGCGGTTGGTTGTAGGAACACACTTCTGTAATTGTCAGCACTCAGTAGTTATTCATTCAGGGTCTTTTCTTATAAATCTATGTGTGATAGTAACACGCAAGAGTTTGATTCTCTGATGATGTAGTTATGAAGGAGACTGTGACAGGGTGATGCATTGATCATCCCAGCCTACAAAGATGAGGAGTCGGAGGAAAAATTCCGGGCCAAAGCCGAAGAGGTCCCTGAGATGGGCATCTACAATGAGGGCAAGCCAATCAAGTATCTCATCTCTGCCCCCACCATGCGCACACCTCAGGAAGTCAGCAACACCGTCAATGCCTATTTGGCATTCAGGGCCGTTATTTTGGCAGGTGCTGTGCAGGATTGTGTTAGATAGTGTGTTGTAATGTTGTGTTATTGTACTCTGTGTTGTGCTGCTCTGTATTGAGTTTTATTGATGGTGCCCAAAACACAGGCTTCGCATTGAAGGCCCTTGTAAAACACATGTGTTGCTATTGATGGCCCGTTACATGACATGCTTTGTACTGATTGTTCCTGGAAAGACACATGCTTTGTACTGATTGTTCCTGGAAAGACACATGCTTTGTATTGATTGTTCCTAAAAAGACATGTGCTTGGCTTTGATTGTTGTTGAAATGACATACTTTGCAGTTGTTCCTGAAAAGACACATGTTTTGTTCTGATTATCCCTAAAAGGCACATACTTTCTGATTATTCCTGGAAAAACAACAACAATGCATTGATTGTTCTTGGAAAGAACTATGCTTTGCATTGATTATACCTAAAAAAGATACATACTTTCTTGATTGTACCTGAAAAGATACATACTTCGCATTGATTGTTCTTGTTCCTGGAAAGAGACATGGTTTACATTAATTGTTCCTGAAGACACATACCTTCTTGATTGTTCCTGAAAAGATACATACTTTGCATCGATCATTCATGGAAAGATACATACTTTCTTGATTGTTCCTGAAGACTTATTCTTCTAGCATTGATTGACAGCCTCTAAAACTATTTGTGTTGCATGGACAGCTCCAGAAGATAAATAGTCTTAGCACTGACAGCCCCCAGAAGATGCTGGCTTTTCATTCACTGCCCAGATGATAGTCTTTGCTTTGCTGATTCCAGAGACTACATTAATAAACCCATAAAGATGGTCTTTGCTCTGTTGACCCCAGAAGATTGCATTGGCGGTTTAAAGACAGTTTTAATATTAATGCCCCCACCCTCCCAACTCTCGGACTTCTCTATGGTAAATCAGATACATAGGATTTTTCATTCATAGGCCAAAAGAGGTTTTGGATGAGCAGATCCCCGAACCATGATCTACATATTGATGGCTCAAGACCGCTTCTGGTTTTATGGCCCAGAATGGTACAAGCTTTGTATAGGTGGCGTAAGAAGAAAGGCTTTGCATTGATGCTCCCCTACCCCTTCCTCCACTTGTTTGAAAAGATACAGGCTTTACATGGTAAGTCCAGTCAAATGTTGAATTGATAGGTTAACAAGGAACATGCAGGGTTTTTTTTTTTTTTATAGCAGCCAATATGCTTTATTGATCTGGACAAAGGGAAGTAATCTTTTTTCAGCAATATATGGATAAGGAGGGACCGCTGTCCTTGGGGTAGGCCACTGTGATTGTGTGTGTGTGACTGCCACTTTCTGCACAGACTGTGGCTGTGAAGTCCATGGGCTCAGTGTTGAGCAGTCTTTACTGTCAAATTTATAGATAGAAGGGATAGATGAGTGTCGTCAGTTGAGACACTTGATGCAGCATGAGGGGGGTACCACCCACATGTGCAGAGACATTTCATGTGGTTTGGATTGATGCACGATTCATCATTTATAACCACAAAGAATAACTATCATGGAACTTGGAACTGGCATGAAGCAGGGAGGAGGAGGATTTAGTGCTGTGACGATGCAGAGAAGGATTAGTAAAATCTTACACACAGCTGTTTTTCTCTAGCTGGTCTTTTGGAGTTGTTTTCAACTTCCAGCACCTTCAGGCCAAGCGATAGTTGATACTTGCAGTGCTAAGGTACAGCTGTGTGCTGAGGTAAGCTCACTAAAGTCGACAGCTTGAAGCAGCATTATGTCCAGTGACATGATCTTGTGGTTTTGTAAGAGAGTCCTGTGTCTCTTTAGGACAGTTGCATATTGCTGCTTGAATGAAGTTACGTTTTGATACAGCATAGGACAGTTTAGAACAAACACACATGCACTTGTGTGCATGCACACACATGTGTGTGCACATATGCTTACATGCACATACAAGTAAACACATGCACACGCATACACACACTGTCTCATACACACGTACTCACAGAAAGAACAGATATACATTTTCAACAAAACTGATGTTCTTACCCTGTATAAGAATGGGTATTTATTCATGTATGTTGGGAATTCAGACATATGTACAAACATGTGTTGAGAAGTTCTGATAAATCAGTCACATCTTCAACTGTACCTCTCTTGAGTGCTTTATCTTAGTGTCAACATATGTTTCTATTGTTTTAAACATGCCATTTGATAGTGTGTGGTCTTGACAATGAAACCTTGGAGCTCTTAGACATATCTGAAGTTTTTTCTGTAGTCAAAAATGAGTTTTTAAGTAGACGGACAAAGACCATGCCAACAGAAATCAGTTTTGTTTGTGTCATTGCATTGTGAATCATTGTTCATTGCGTTTATCTTCACCATACTGTGTTTGGTTTGAGATGCCTGAAAGACGTGGGTCTGACCGATGGGGTTGTGTGTTTCAGTGAATCGTCACAATGCTGACAGCAGCAAAACGCCCATTCACAGTGTCTTGTGCCCTGGACTGGGCACTGCGGTTGGCAGACTGCCCAAGCCTGTGTGTGCCAAGCAGGTCAGTATTACATGGTGTTGTACTGTGATGTGATGCATTATCATGTGTTCTTTCCTATTTTGCATCAGTGTACAGTGCTGTGGTGTATTGCATTGCATATATATATATATACAGGGTTCGCGATAACCGGTAATTGCCGGTATTTTACCGGTTGTAAACAGGAAATACCGAAAATTTTCGAAGCTGCCGGTACCACGGACCGATTCTGTTTGCCAGTGACCGATTAGATTTCCGTCTGAAAAAAAAAGAAGTCTGACGTGACAATTTCGGAAAGGCACTAAAAGTCATGCGCCTGTACCCACGCACCCACCCTTCGCATCCCTTCCGACGAACTCTTGCAATCGCCCGACACCTCTTTGGCGCCAACCTCTTTAGCGTGCGGAACAGCAAGCTTTACTGTCAAAGAATAGAGCGTTGCGCTCTTCTCAGCACTACAGTGGCTTCATTTCACAATGACTAATCGGGGCCTAGTCTCCTGGTCAGCGCTACCCTCCCTCCACTCCCAACCCCGGCCCACTGGATGTTTATGCAGCTGATGATATGAGGGTGCTGACTCGCCACTTTGCTGCTGTTATCAATGGCCCCCGCGCACAGGCTGGATTCAGCCAATTCAAGCGGGCCCTTGGTGGTTACGGTGGTGATGATAGCTTCTCCATGTCCTGTAGAATCGCCATCCGAAACCTGGCTATACAGTATCCAGACTTTGCCATGCTGGCAAAAATTGCGCTAGCTGTGCCTGTGTCCAGTGTGACAGCTGAGAGAGGATTCAGTGTACAGAACATGGTCAAGACAGAGGGCAGGATCCGACTGAATGAGGAACGAGTAACAAGACTGATGAGACTCAACATCCATGGCAAATCTCTCAGAGACTTTGACTGCCGTGCTGCTGCCACTCGCTTCTTGGGCATGAAGCCACGCAGGAAATAGGAATTTATTTATTTTGTGTGTATGTTTTTTTTTCTAGCGCCTGTGTCACTGTCAGTTTGTTGTTCTGCAGGACCGTCATTCGTGTGACGTAAATTCATGCTATTCTTCTTTCTTGTTCCTACGCTTAGCGCTCATATAGGTCTTTTGTTCAATTTAGATTTAGTTTTGTTGCCAAACAATCCCCCCCCTCAATAGTTTCGTTCTGTCACAGTGCGTACCGGTTTTGATTTTCTGGGGACCGATGTTTGGGGGGTTGGTCAAGATATCTCTGAAATGGCAACTCACGGTACCGGTTTTCAAAAATCCTAGCGCGAACCCTGTATATATATATATATATATATATATATATATATATATATATATTGTGTGTGTGTGTGTGTGTGTGTGTGTGTGTGTGTGTGTGTGTGTGTGTGTGGAATAACCTGTATAGTCTGTGCTGTCTGGCCTATATTATGTTGTGCTGTGTTGTATTATAATGTTAATATGTTGTCATATTTTGCAGTGTTTATGGTGCTGGGATGTTTTGTGTTGTATTTAGTGCACAGTTTACTGTTCCTTTAATGTATGGTGTGTTGTTGTATTGTAATGTTGATGTGTCATATTGTGCATTGTTGTATAGTGCTGTGATGTGTTGTATTTACTGCGCTCTATGGAGTTCATTTGCATGGTGTTATGTTGCATTGCTTTTCATTTTGTTAGATGAATGTATTATGTTGTTTTTTATGCATTGTATTACTATTCTTTCATCTTAAACGTTTTATTTTGTCTTAGTGTGAAATTAAGCCTGCCATCCTATGGGGGATCAAAGTTGGTTGGTGTTGTTTCAGCAGTGAACAGATTTTTCATTTCTTTCTCTTTCAGTATTAGTATGTCAAACAGTTTTTCTTTTTGTCAGACAGGACTTTTCTACCAGTATTCTTTTTTTTTTCTTTTTGAAGGGAGGGAGGGCTGGAAAGAAGCAGGAAGAGGGGCAACTGTCATAAGATCTCCGCTTTCTGTTGCATGTGCGAACTTTACAAAGGGTCTGTGTAAATCATCTCACTGACTCCAAAGCCTTGCATGGCAATCCCTGTTCGAGGTGTAGTGGAGGGGGCTGTGTAAAGCAGATCACAAGATTTTGTGCGACTGTGACCATGGCTCAAGGGTATTCTGTCGAAGGATTCCTGACCGTTTTATTGTGGAAGAGAAAAGCTGTTGGTATGACAGGGTTTGCACGGTCATTAAAAGTTTGGGAAAAGCCTAGATTTTTTTTTTCCAAAGGCCTTAAAAGTCTGAATAGATTGGTTTGGGTTTGAACAAGTTTGCAAATCTGTCATGCTCCCGCCTTCCTACTCCCCCCCCCCCTCTTCCCCCCAAATCCCCTTTAAAAAAAGTGGTAAATTGCAAGTGAATTCAGTTTTCAGCATGGTGGAAATTGGTCCTGTAAATAGAGCACAGTTGGGTATGCAAAGCAATACAACGCACGATCATTGCATTATGCACTGGCTTGATAGATATCCAGCATCCCCTACATGGTCTCTCTCTCTGTGTCTCATTCTCTCTCTCTCTGTCTCTCTCACACACACATACACATACACACACGCATGCACACATACATGCATGCACACGCACACAAACGCACGCACACACGCACATGAGATACCAACTTTAAGATGAATTGAAAGTATTGAAAATATACAATACAAAGTTTTTATTTTTAGTATGACAATATGTACACATACGGATGTGTACATGAATGCATCGAACATATCACTGTAAACATGTGGTTGTGCATTTTTCCACATACATGTGTACTGCTTTTTCAGATGGTGTTTGCCTATGAAACCTTCCATCTTGGTGGGCACAAGAATCGACGAGAGCCAGAGTCGCTGCGTGCTATGTGGATGGACGAGAATGACATGAAATGTGCGACGGTGAATGAGTGACCGCTCCCCAGCCAGTCTTCAGTTTGAAAGACATGCAGTCTGTTGCCCAATCTCGAAAGACATGATCAGAACACATGCAGGTTCACTCTAGTGTAAATCAAAACAAGAGCTGTGGCTTAAATCTGTGCTGGGCAAACACTCTGCATGGGCTGCTATGTAGATGCCAGTTGAGGAGTGCAACAAGGAGCTGCAGTGGTCGCGTGTGATGACCAACATTGAAGAGTGTGCCAAAATCAGTTTAATATGATTTTTTTGTATTTCAGCCGGAGTTAACGTCATAAAGAAAAATTATCCATGGAAGAAATAGTGGCCTCCAAACAACAAACTTGGTTAGGGGGGAAAAAACCCAGGAAGGTAGGTGTTTCTTGATTGTGGCTTTTGTGATGAAGGAAATGTTAATCTGCAGAGTCCAATGCACTGTCCCCGCCAACTGCCACTATCTGAGAGTCTTAGCAACCTGTTACAGATTGCCTAATATTCCTCATCGTTTGTTGATTCACATCTAAACATTGGGGATTCGATGTGTGTAATTTCACATGACTACCAAAAAATTCAGGTGGATGAAACTATTTGGAAATTTCTTTCTTTAGAGTCTCAGAATTGCCCAGAAGGTGCAAGAAGCTTCCAGATGGTTCCAGAAGTTGTCTCCAGAATGCTCCATGTGTTTTGATTGGCTGTTCTGGGTCATTGTTCTCCAACTATCTTCAATGTTCCAGCCAGTCTGATGGCTGTGAGATAAAATGATTCTTGAATTTTCTATGAAGTCCCATGCATTTTGAGTGGCTATGCTACATCATGATTCGCAAATTCTCTAGAATATTCTGTGTTTGTTAACTGGCTGTGCTACTGCTAGGCCATCCTGATTTTCCGTTTCCATAACTATAAACAATCGGGGTTTTGGGGGGTGGGGGTGGGGTTGAAGAATGCAGTTACAGAGTGATTTGAGAGATGGTCCTGAGTGTGTGTTGAAGAACATGTCCCTGTTGTGGGACCCAGACAATCATATTATGATTGATTTGGGAACCATCTGCTGGAACTTGAGGAAGTAAAAGACTTTGAACTTGTCACTGAAGTTGACCTTTCCCTGTCTGAATCAATTCAGTAGAGATTAAAGCACTGTGACCACTCATTTTAGTCCAGTGCCATGTGTCCACTGAAATGTGGAGGAACAACGTTTGATTCTTCCTCATGACCCAGCCAGCTTACATAGTGCTGTGTTACAGCGTCCCTCATCCTCATTCTCCGCCTTTTTTTTTTTTCAAGCTAAAAATTCACTGTTTTCTTTTCTGTTTTTGCTTCTCAGCTTGAGTTGGCTGCTGAAACTCTTGAGATGGTAGTAATAGATGGTAAGGTTATATAAATTGCACAGTGCAGAAGAATTTTTTCTTAACAGATTGTGGTTTGGGAGTGTTTGTAGTTCAACTGGCTGAGACCGTTAATTGGTCATGAGTGATGCCTCATGTGGTTCTGGTGACTACTCTGTGATATCTGTGTTGTTTTTATATCTTTTGTTCTGTGGTTTGTTGTGGAATGTTTGGCGGGTGGCTGGTTACACCCAAAGATAGGTGCAAGTGATTTGTTTCCATGGGTTTTTCCTGGTGTTTTGTTTTTGCTCTTTTTTTTTTTTAAAACCAAGAAACATGTTTGCAATTTTTGACAATTGAACATACACACAGAGACTCTTCTCTCTCTCGCATACACACATTTTCCAGTTTAGAGTATCGTGTAAATATTTCACCAGCTGTCGGCGTCATCTCGGTCTGTTCTGAAAGGAAAACAATGAAACTTCCAAGTTGAAATTAAAAAAATGGAACGTATAAATGAGTTTTCCTTTTTGACAACCTGCCTCCACCCAGTTAATGCTCATGCACATGTTAGGCAAGGTTTTTTCTGCTACACACGGGCTGGTCCCTCAACTAGGGAGGGTTGCATCTTGCAAGGGTTGCAAGTTTTCTCTATAATGGGCAGCTAGAGTTAAGAAAGCCTGTAGAGTCCTGCTAATGCAAATTTATCCTTGGTTTGGTGCATTCACATAATTATTGTTACTGCCTTGAAGAATTTGTTTTGGTTTCGATCTATGCTACAGAGGTTATGTCTTCACCTACAACTGTTGGTTTGTTTGTCTGTCTGTCGGCAAGATTGCATAGAAACTACCTCATGATTTTAAATGAAACGTGTGGAAAGATGAAGTGTAGTCTAAAAACAAACCAGTAAATTTTGTTGAGGATTTTTGGCATCAATCAGAGCCAAAAGCTAATCTTGGGTCTGTCAACAAAAATATGTACATGGGAAGGAAGTGACTCCCTTAATTCATACCAACAATTGCCAGGAATTGCTCCCTTGGTGAATTGCTGTGTTCAGATATCTGGGCTGCCCCAAGTGCCATGTAGTTTCTTAACAACAGAAATGTGAGTGGTATTCTTTCCGCTTGTGCTGCTTTTAGCAGGCTGACAAGGTTCCCAAGATGGAAGAAACGTGTCAGGGCCCCAGAACAAGGATGTTTGGCTGCAGGTGTAGCTCTTCACACATGGGCAAACTTTGTGTCAGAGATTGACCATAGAATATCCCTAAAGGCCTTTGGGGCTGACATGTACAGATTGTTGCCACGGCAACCAATTCTGAAGGCTCTCTGGACTAACATTGCAGATGGTCACAATTGTAACAAACCCTGAAGGCTTTAAGGACTGACATGTGCAGATGGTTGCAATTGTAACAAACTCTGAAGGCTTAAGGACTGACATGTGCAGATGGTTGCAACTGTAACAAACCCTGAAGGCTTTGGACTGACACATGCAGATGGTGGCAATTGTAACAAACCCTGAAGGCTTTGGACTGACACGTGCGATGGTTGCAACTGTAACAAACCCTGAAGGCTTTGGACTGACATGTGCGGATGGTTGCAACTGTAACAAACCCTGAGGCTTGGACTGACACGTGCAGATGGTTGCAACTGTAACAAACCCTGAAGGCTTTGGACTGACTAGTGCGGATGGTTGCAACTGTAACAAACCCTGAAGGCTTTGGACTGACATGTGCGGATGGTTGCAACTGTAACAAACCTGAAGGCTTTGGACTGACAAATGCAGACGGTTCTATTTGTAACCATCTGTGAAGCTTTTAAGGACTGGAAAAGTTATGCAGTCTTGTTGTGGTAATCAACCCTGAGAGCTTAAATAAGGATTAACCATTATTTGAAGATCATGATGATGTTCAGCAACCCTGAGAGCTTAAATAAGGATTAACCATTATTTGAAGATCATGATGATGTTCAGCAACCCTGAGAGCTTAAATAAGGATTAACCATTATTTGAAGATCATGATGATGTTCAGCAACCCTGAGAGCTTAAATAAGGATTAACCATTATTTGAAGATCATGATATGTTCACCAACCCAGAGAGCTTAAATAAGGATTAACCATTATTTGAAGATCATGATAATGTTCATCAACCCTGGAGCTTAAATAAGGATTAACCATTATTTGAAGATCATGATAATGTTCACCAACCCTGAGAGCTTAAATAAGGATTAAGCATTATTTGAAGATCATGATAATGTTCACCAACCCTGAGAGCTTAAGAAGGATTAAGCATTATTTGAAGATCATAATAATGTTTCACCAACCTGAGAGCTTAAATAAAGATTAACCATTATTTGAAGATCATGATAATGTTCACCAACCCTGAGAGCTTAAATAAGGATAACCATTATTTGAAGATAATAATAATGTTCACCAACCATGCGGAAGCAAGATCGGTGTCGGGTAAAAGTATGTTTACTGATGTATTATCTTATGAATACAAATGCTTTGTTTGACCTAAGTTTTTTGTGCCTTTAAGTAGTCGAAGTATGTGTTGTGTGTGGTTTTTGACTTGCTTACTTCTTAACTCTCTCTCTCTCCTCTCACATTTGATGTGATTTTTGCCACTGGCTGATCAAGGTTGATTTACTGAGTAATGGTGTAATGTCGGTGGTGGTGGTTCATCATTTTTGAGGAAAACATTGCCGTACAGCTCCCAGTGGGTGCGAGAGCACTCTGCTGGTCATTATGAACGTGAAGAACCGAGAGCTGACGGGGCTCTGGAAGTCCATGGATGGCAAAGGGGCAGATGTTCTTTGGTGATCTTCCCATGCAGCCTTCACCTGGACCCAGCGTTCCTCCACCAGCAAATTAACTGCTCTATCGTTGATTGCACTTCTGTTGACAGTGCACCACTGCTGTCTGTCTTCAGCTGTGCAACCAGTTCAACAGGTGTGGTGTTGCGTCACAGCATCCATGTAATGCTTGCAGGCGCAACCTGTTGTTATGTGCATTTGCCAGTTCTTCCAATAGCAGCTGCTTTGGCACATGACTGTCCTCTGTCCAAATGACGTGGCCTGACCATGGTCGGGCCAATACGTTGAATACAACTTTGAAAACCTAGAGGTGTCTTTCTTATTTGGTGTGGTCTTCGTATGCATGGTCCTGTGTTGATATTCTTGTTCCTGTGGCAATTGTTATTCTGAATGACAAGAGTGGCATACACTATGGTGATCACAGATGTTAATCTGTATCAGTTTTATTAACATGAAAAAAAGGTACTTTTAACATATTTTCAAGCCTTGTAGTTTAATATATTTTCAAACCTTTTGGTTTGAAAGAGTTTTACCAACACATTTTTTTTTCAAATTTTGATTAGAGGGAAGAAATATAAATTGAAAGCAGAGTTTTTCTGTTAGCAGAAAGCGTTAAAAACATACCTCTTCAAAATGCATGCACAAAGTTAACACCCAGCCAGGTACATAAGCATCTGTATTGTTTGACCAATTTTGAATATATTGATTGGGTTGTCTCTTTTTTTTTTCTTTTTTAAGTACATTTTTTAATTTGGTTGTTTTATATGTTATTGTGCCATTTTCTTTGAGTTTATGATTGATGCGATATGTGCGTGATGACCATTTTTATATAATTTCACTTTCGCTTCTCAACTTATTGATTCTGAGCGTTATTTTTGTTTTTATAAATGAAAAGAGAGTGTGTATTTTGTACCTAATATACTAATTGTCTCATTCCATTTCACTTTTACTTGTCTCCAATGTAAAGTGCAAAGAGCATGCCCACTGGATGGGTAACAGCACTGTGGAAGTCCCCACATATTACTAGCACTACGGAAGTCCCCACATATTACTAGCAGTACGGAAGTCCCCACATATTACTAGCAGTACGGAAGTCCCCACATATTACTAGCACTATGGAAGTCCCCACATATTACTAGCACTATGGAAGTCCCCACATATTACTAGACCCCACGACATATTAATTTCCTCCACTGCTCACTGAAATGCTGTAATGGACATGCAGACAGTGGCGACAACCCTGTTGCACCTGTGGGAGCACAGTGACTTTCGCAGCACCCCAGCCATCCCTTTGGTGGTGAATGGTATGATGGAATGGACAGAGGATTGTTTCAGATGGTGACATGATGCCTATGAGAAGACGACTAGAGAGGTCAGAAAGGTATCATAACGCACTGCATTTGAAGTATTGAGGATTCTTGTGTCAGACAGTCGGTGTTGGGAGAAGATTTCACAGCACTATTTGTAACAGCAAACCTGCGATGGGATTTTTGTCACTGTTTATAGAATTTGTAACTTGAACCAGCTGCTGTGGCTAAGGGTTTTAGACACATCAGTAGTGTGATAATTTGCAGACTTGCAGTCTGAATTTACCTAACGTTGAAAGTGCCATGGGCTGAAATGAAAGATTTGTGATCTTGCTGTCAAATGTAGCATTCACTCATAAATGCATCTTTGAGATGGCTAAAATTTCCTGACCGAGACTATAATTGTTTTACTCTCAGTTTAGTACTCACATTTTTGTTGGATTCCATTGCTTTTAAAGTGGGGTGGAATTTTAAATAGTCTGGTGAAGAAAAAAAAAAGCCCATAAATATTTAGTGTGATTGCATTAAATTTCAGAGAGTTTAAAAGACGGGGGAGAAAAAGCACACAGAAAATGACTACCTTTTTTTTCAAATTTCAGATAGTTTGGTGGAGAAAAATTTTTTTCTCAGAGATTGACTGACATCGTTTCAAATTTTCCATTAAAATTTTCTTTGCGCGAACTGTTTCCAAGTTCCGGAGAGTTGAGTTTATAAAGGAAAGTTTTGTGGAAAAAAAACAAATTCATTACTGACCAGACCAAAATTTGTAAAAGAATATCAGCAAATTGATATTAAATACAAGTTATTTTCTTAAAATGATGTGTAGCAGCCAGGAGATTGTTTCAAGATAATTTCAATGCATTGAATATTGTGTACATAGTAGTGCAATGAGAAATGTAATGAATGTTGATTGATGTATCAAATTGTGAGCAATATTTTACATGACCAATGTGTGATTGTTGACTGAAATTGCTAAATTGAGGCTATGATCAACATGATACTGAAAATTGTTTCTATCTCATCAAATGCTTCAGTATGTGTGAGAATCATTGACCACAGATGGTATATAATGATACAGTATTATTTACAGTCTGATATAATCTGTGATCAAGAGATATTCATGAAAGGTACATGAATGAACGATTCATTGTGTCACATCATTACAAACCAACATAGTTCTCCCACCCTCTGGAAGTTCTGTGCAGAGAACTTCCTCTTTTCTGCTACTGTCTTTACTGCCGCTGCCTTTATTTTTGTACTTTTTTTGTGATGTTGTATACTGTTTTTCTACCTTTGTTAATCTTTTTCGTTGTCTTTTTTCTGGAAATGTTTTACTTTTTTCTGATCAGTAGTCATGAAACACCTACTTTTTTTTTTGACAATGTGGTGATTGATTAATGAAAATTGTACACACCTGTCCAGAGTGAACTCTAGATGTCCATTCTGCCGTCATCAATATGCTGTATGACTGTGTTATTTATTACAATTATATTTTTGTGTGTGATTTTTTTCAGTTTAGGAGTGAAGTCAAATGGAATGGGTGGTGCTGTTTGCACAGCTCAGTTATATCCCGCTGTAACAATGTCAGTGGTTTACCTGCCATGTCATAAACTGCTTCTGTTGTTTCTTTTTCATGATGAAATCTTTGGTGATCCGATTTGTAAAAGATGTTACCTTTTTTCCTGTTGGAGTTTGACAGCCCAGAAAAGACCCTGTGTGGTCGGCTGGGCAAAATAATAATAAAAACTATAAACAGGATCTCCATTGATTCTCATCAGTGTATGCATCAATCATCATGAAATAAAGCAAATCTGTGTCAGTGGACCTGTTTCTGTTTGCCTAAGATGATTGTGTGTCAGTCATAAGTTACGGTGGTGACATGGGGGCTGTTTGGGAAGGATGTAGTGGAGAAGGTGGATCAGTTTTCAGAGTTGGTGATGACACAGGGACTGTCAGTTAAGGAATGTAGTGGAGATGAGGTAATTGTCAGTACTGGCGATGACATAGGGAATGCCACTCCTTGGATATAGGGGAGGTGTGTTGGTCTTCAGTATTGGTGGTGACATAGGAATACCATTGATAGGACTATGGGAGGTAGATGGTCTTTGGTATTGGTGGTGACATGGGAATGTCATTGATAGGACTATGGAAGGTAGATGGTCTTTAGTATTGGTGGTGACGTAGGAATGTCATTGATAGGATTATGGGAGGTATGTCGGTCTTTAGTATTCATGGTGACATAGGAATGTCATTGATAGGAGGTATGTCTGTCTTTAGTATTGGTGGTGACAGGGATGTCATTGATAGGACTATGGGAGGTAGATGGTCTTTAGTATTGGTGGTGACGTAGGAATGTCATTGATAGGATTATGGGAGGTATGTCGGTCTTAAGTATTGATGGCGACATAGGAATGTCATTGATAGGAGGTATGTCTGTCTTTAGTATTGGTGGTGACATAGGGATGTCATTGATAGGATTATGGGAGAGATGTCGGTCTTTAGTATTGGTAGTGACATAGGGATGTCATTGATAGGAGGTATGTCGGTCTTTGGTATTAGTGGAGACGTAGGAATGGCATTGATAGGAGGTATGTCGCTCTTTGGTATATGTGGTGACATAGGAATGTCATTAATAGGAGGTAATAGAGGTGTGTCAGTCTTTAGTATTGATAGTGACATAGGGATGTCATTGATAGGAGGTATGTCGGTCTTTGGTATTGGTAGTGACATAGGAATGTCATTAATAGGAGGTAATAGAGGTGTGTCAGTCTTCAGTATTGGAGGTGACATGGAGCCTGTTGTTGGAGGGATTAGCAGAGGAGCATCAAAGTCTTCAGTATAGGTGTTGACAAGGGGAAAGTTTTAAGAGGAGTTGTGCCAGTATTCAATATTGGTCATGACATGGGGGCTACCATTGAAGCTATGCCATGGAGGTGAGAAAGTGTTCAATATTGGCGAGATGTAGTGGAGGTGTCCACACCTCGATGCGTGGGTTTCTCAGCCTGGCCGTGTGACCAGGCAGTTGCTGTCATCAGGGAGAAGTTTGGCTGGTTTTGTCCTGCATGGGGTTGCTGCTGTAAATCAGATGTTTGGGGATTCCCCCAGTTCCTTTTTGTCAGCCATGCATGACAGGACAGTGTGGTGTCAAAATCAGTTCTGGCATCCAGGACTTCTCCAGTCTGCCTCCGGGACGTCCACGTTTTATATTCAATGTGCCCTGGTGGATTGTCATGGCGATACATACAACGACCAGTTATTGTATGTATTGATCTGCGGCTGCCTGGCATACTTGTGCATCTATCTTGCACAAGGTATGGTGAATCCATCTGATTAATTCGAGTCTGGAATTCCTGCTCAAGCCCTCCTGCCAGTTTCTAACTTGAGTATGCATACGAAATGATGGATACTACCTGTGATTTGCATAATTTAACTTCACCCGGAATCTTGCAGACCTGATTTTCTAGATAATATACTAGCCGTTCTGGCAGACATAGCGGGGAGATGCTGTCTATGCTAAGAACGAATCCTAACTGCTCACATGGCTCACTTCTAACGCTCGTCTATTCAGTGCCTATGGCTTTGTTATCTAATACTATTAGTCAAGATAGATTCTGTTTAATCAACTGATTTACATCCCATAATTTTGGTGCTTTCAGCAGTCTGGTAACTTATTCCTTGAATTCTGTTTTGCTTCTTCCCACTAAACCGAGTCAGTCTATTTTATGTAAGACTAGGAACTTATCCATAACTCTAGGCATATCCACTCATCAATTATGACCCGATGGAATACATACCAATATCTTTGAAGACATTTACAAACGAGAAAGTAAACAAAAGCATAACTTAAAATACACACTATTATCTTACTTTCACGTAGGATGGGTTACACTGTCATTTTGATGTTTACATTCAGAATTGACACTGATGCAAAATGGGGAACACACTCACGAATTTGACTCTGTACAAGGAACTCATTGAAAAAAATTAACTCGGGGCAAGGAATACTGACAATACTGATGCAGAAAAAAGAACACACTGACAATATTGACGCAGAACAAGGAACACACTGACAATATTGACTCTGTACACGGAATTCATGACAACATTGACACAAGACAAGGAATACAACAACGACACAAAATGGGAAACGCACCCATTATTGACACAAGATGAAAGCACGAAGTCATGACGTGATGAAGGACATGGAATACACCGAGACGTGACACATTAATGACAGCACTGAAAACTGAAGGAGTGCGCTCACGATGTTGATAAAGAAAAAGAAACGTGCGATACCGACACGGAACAAGAACATGCAAGATTCACACAGGACAAGGATTTTTTCACACAGAACAAGGAAAGCATTGATGATACAGACATAGGACAAAGGATAACACTGACGATATAGAACAAGGGAAGCACAGATGACACTGACATAGGACATGGAACTATGAATACACTCATGACAACACACTGACGACATTGACATGGAACAAGGAACACACAGACAATGCTGACGCAGAACAAGGAACACACAGACAATGCTGACACAGAACAAGGAACACACAGACAATGCTGACGCAGAACACAGGCAATGCTGACGCAGAACAAGGAACACACGGACAATGCTGACACGAAACGGAACATCCTGACGGCATTTAGACTGGACAAGGAATGGCGATGATGTTGCAGCCCCAAATTAATAGATAAAGAGAATGAAAATGAAATAAATAAATAGATGCAAAAACAACAACTTGAAATAGGAAACCATTGGTACACCAGTCAGACTAATGGACACAAAGTGGGGATGAGTAAGCAGCGTGCTGCAGGTGGGTGGTCGTGATGACGGTGGTGGGGATGCATGTAACTCCTGCACAGTCAAGTACAAAATGCTTTCATGTATGAGGTTTTCAGGGAAGGGCTGTCCGAATCCCACCTCAGACGTTGGAACTTGTTCATCACTGATCGCATCGCGAAATCAGATTTACAATGAACTCAAACCGACAGAAAAAACGATAGTTGTTGATAAGTGTGTGTATGGTTTCGAGAAAGGAAAATCATTAACTCTCAAGTTCTGGAAAGAACCTGTTTAAACATGGCACATCTCACGACAGCTCCTCTCAGTGTTGAGTGGGTTCCGTTAAGTTTTCATGGCTGGAATGATGGCTCCCTCGTTGAGATTTTTCTCCACCACTGGTGGCACACACACACACACACACACACACACACACACACACACACACACACACACACACACACACACAGAGCAAGCATAGATCACACATTCCATCATAGTCACAGTATACACATCTTTGGTCTGATAAAATCCTGCTTATTGTATCTCAATATAGGATGATTTATACTCTAATTATCACAAGCACATCAACTGAGCACTTATGGTGTTTCTGCCTGTGCGAAACCCTGCAGATATAAACACCACATAGCTTGTTCACCAAATTTCGACTCACAGGAAAGTTAGCTTCGTTGTATGATAAATCTTGAAGACACCATGGTTTAGTCTAAATATGCTACCCTTGCGGGTTTCCAGTTGATACAATTCAAATGACTCGTACAATTATATGAACATTGGCCATTTTGAAACAATTGGTCATATATTATGCTTCAGTTAAAGTCTTGCACATAAACCATCTTGTTCAGCATCTGTCACTTAGACTTTAGTCTCATAAGGTTCCTTATGTTTGGAACATTAGTTGTGGATTTGAGAGAAGAGAACGGAGGGGTTGGGGGCGGGGAGGGGGGGGGGGGGGGGCAAGGGCGGGTCAGGGATGGTAAAAGGGAGGGAGTTCTTGGTGTAGCTTCCCCATTAAATGAAAGAAACTAATGGCAGGGCGCTACCTTTTGTTGAATAAATGAGCGTTATTCAAACATCGATTTTTTTTTCCCCCCTCTCATTCAGAAATAGCAACAAAACACCATCTTTAGGAATAAATGACTGCCCACAAAGTCAATGTCAATCCAGTCTCACCAATTCCTGTTGATGATGTTAGGGCAATATCACAGGCAGCAGTCTAAAAAGACGGAGCTACCGCCAGCTTTCAGGACATGGAGCCAGGGTTTTATGTCGCATGCCGGAACAAAATCACTTGAATAAATAGGAACGTTTAGAGGATGATAGAGTCTTAGTAAGTAGCACTTACACAGCTATGTACACTGTCATAAATACGAAGTAAAAATGCTGTTTCTAGTAAAAGATGTGACAATTTACTCGATCCTACGACAGTTCAGTCATGTGGAATGCTAACGGACTGTCACTGGTCAAGTGAATAGTAGGGAAGGGAAATCAACGCACAGTTGTGACACAACGTTTCGGAAGACTAGCGGACTTGTACACTATATCAGTACCGAGATACCGTGCGGCCACTCACTTGATGGCCTCAAAAGGTTTTATGTACAATCGACACAGCCCTGCGCAAATCACAGCTGTATACAGAGTGTGCAATAATAAACTCTCTCCACTCGCTCGCACGACAGACAAAAAGAAAAGAAAAAAAAAGCCATTAAAATTAACAAACGGCAGAACTGTACAACAGAGTGACGCGTAGTGTGACGGTCTTCGCTGCTGCCTGGCGTTTTTTTTTTGTTTTTTTTCCCCACAGAATGCAGTACGTACTTTGGTGCCATGGTAACAGGTTTCACAACACTGCCCTCCAGAAACCTGTGCCGTGCAGCACTTAACCATCTTTGGAATGACAAAAGAAAAAACAACTCTTTGCTGCCGGTGAACAGATTTAACATTTTGCACGCTGGTTCCGTTCGTTGCACAGATCAAATATACCAGAGATAACTGATGATGTTCCTTTCTTCAGCCAGCTGCTCTTTGAACACTTCATGCTGGGCGCACAGATCAAGTTTATCACTACCACAGTGGATAGTGGAAGCGTGATTATCTTCTTGCGTAGTAGGTTATGAATACTGCATATCGTTTCACTTTAATGCATGCACTGCCGAGTAATGCTGCATGCTATTTTAATTTTGGCTGGCTTAGAGTCTGTGGTCCACAGATTAATTAATGATGTTGCATGATATTGCAGACACTTGCGTACCTGGAACACTTGTGCGTGAGATTTTGGATAATTGCGTACAGGCAGGATATTGCATATTTTGGATAGCATTTGTTTATACTTGGAATGGTGAGCTGTTTTTCTCCAGGCGGACACGAGAACTTGCCACAATTAACGCACAGATGTGAACGGTTTAAAGCACATCAACGTTGATATTCACGCCGGTGAGGAAACTTCCCACCGCTAAAAGTACGGTTGGGGTACAAATACTGTACAGTCTGCGCACCAGCGGTTTTCACCACCCTATTCACCAATCACAAGTCATCCAGACATCTTGCCACACAGAAGTACTGAGAAATTCACACCACGTCTTTTCGCTGCAGAGACTGGAACACTCCACGTTCTCTGTTGCCTGTTCTGGCAGATCCCACGGGTCATCCGACACTTCACACGTCGCTGCCATGCACAGGGTCGAACCGGACCCCCGGCGTAGAGGAAGAAGCGGCCGGGTGGATGTTGTGGCTTTCTGTGGGCTGTCTGTACTGCTGGCTGTTGCGCAGGCGTTGGGCAGCCTCCAACAGCTTGTGCTGATACCAGCCTTGCACTTGCCGCTGTAGGTTACCCGCCGCAGGTGGCCCAGCCTGGGAGCCGGGCCTGAAGCCCGCGTTGCCTGCCTGCTGGCCTGGATGTCTGTTGTAACTGACAACGTTCCTGGCCTCTTCTCTGGGCCAGTCCGGCGTAAGGCCTCCATTTAAGGTCCTGTCTTCGGGGCCACGACTGAACGAGTTGCCTTGATGAGTAGCATGGCTGCCTCCGCCCATGGGGACGTAATCGGAGTAAGAGTGACCGGACAGGTGCATGTAGGGGGAGCCGGCCGTGCTGGGAGTGCCAGCTGACAGGCTGTGGTCCGTGCTGAAGGAGGAGGAGGGGGTGGTGGAGTCTGCCCCCCTGCCCCCTCCCTTGCCGTGCATCAGGCGGCTGCTGTAGCCCGAGTCCTGGTTACTGCTGCAGGTGGAGTCCTCCTTGCTGTCCGCCTGCTCCACGGGGCTGTAGGAGGGCCCGCCGGTGTGCCGCAGGCAGGCTCCACTGACCGAGTAGTGGCCGCTGGACACTGGGTCTGGCGGCGAGGGCTCCCTGTCCTGGCTCAAACTCACGCTGGATTTACTGACACTGGTGGTGTACGTTTGGCGAGGGCTGCTCGTCCTATTTGAGCTGGTGCTCACGTGAGCTGTGCTGCTCAGAGGAGCGCTGTTGCGACCAGTGGTCTGGTCTTTGCCCTGTCCTCCCCTCGCCCACACACTGGCAGCTGGGTTGTCTGTGTGCTGAGCACAGCGCGTGTCCTGCAGAACGACACGGTCAGACAACGGTTTGAAGGTGCTGAAGTGCTGGGCTGGCGCCACACTGTCGCCAGCGCCCTCTGCCTGGGGATGTGCACGGCCGTCAGAAGAACTCTGACTGTTGAGAACTTTGATATTACTGCCCGAAGGCATATCTACTTTCCCTAAAAGCTTTGAATACGGTGGTGTGTCTTTGTCCGTGGGAGTCTTTGGTCTCGGTCTGTCGTAAGGATTGCACTGAGCACCACCGCTGTTCACGGAACGAGTCTGCGCAGAGGGCGGGTGGTAGGACGAGGATGGGGGCCAGCCTTGCTGCTGGGCTGAGGGGGCATGCCGAGATGACGGGGCTTGCTGGCCATACCCCGTGCGCTGATCACCAGCACCAGCCCTGTCACTGTGTGCATGTGCCATGCCGTACTGAGCCTGGTCTTTCCATGACGGGTGTATCCCAGCTGATCGGGGATGTCGTAGCACCTGGTCTCTGTTCCCACTGTCCACATTGTCCCTTTGGGACGAATTTGGCGGGAAGTTGCTATTTGAATTCCATAAGCGTTGATCACCCATAATGAGGTCTGTATGATACAGATGAGTATTCCTCATGGCGGAATCTGTCACATACCCTGAATGCTCCTCTAACGCTGCTGGGAGCTGCTGCCTACCGGTGGCTGAGTCTAACACCCGTTCCTCACTCCTACTCCGCCGCTTTCCCACCTGCGCTGTCCACCCCCTCCAGCAGACCCTCAGTGGAGCGGGTTCGCACGTGCCACCGCTCACCCTCTGGCAGGGGACTGTGCACGCTGTGGCGGGGGTGCGGTGGGGCATAGCCAGCATGGGGGTGCTGGCCGGCACCCCGCTCCCCGTTGTACAGTCTGCTGGGGGACACCGCCCTGGCAGGCCCCTTCTCCTCCGCCGCCTCGTGTCCACGAGTCCTGTCCACTCGCTCCCTGACCTGCACTGGGCGCAATCGCGATGAAGAGCGAGAACGTTCATAGATTCCGTTCTCTCTTGCGTTACCGTGAAGGACTCCATGCTGCCGTTGACCGTCCGGAGGGGTCTGGCTTGGGTCAGCCATGGATGTCCCCCAACGGTCGGCATGATGGGAGGAGAGGTTTCCATGGGAGTGGGGCTGCCGGTAGTGAGACAGGGAAGTGTATGGAGTGGGCTGTCCGGGGTGGACGTGCGGAAGGAACTGGGCAGGGTGCGGAGTCGCGCTGCTGATGGAAGGGGAGCGGCGGCGCCCACCTGCACCGGTGAACGGCTGTCTGTTGGCGTTGTCCTGCCGCCTGTCCATGCCACCCTCCCTCCCCTCCCCGTCCTGGCCAGCGTGTCTGGCAGAGGCCAAGTCCGCCAGCTGGTCGGACGAACGATGGACATCAGCAGTCACGGTGATGGCCTTGCCTGTGCTTCCCCCACCACCAGCCCCTCCCCCTCTGTCCACCTTCTCCTCCTTGCCTTCCCTCCTGTCCAGGGTGTCGGCGCTGGGCCGCCGGTCTTTCCGCCTG
Source organism: Conus ventricosus (assembly GCA_018398815.1). Taxonomy (NCBI): domain Eukaryota; kingdom Metazoa; phylum Mollusca; class Gastropoda; order Neogastropoda; family Conidae; genus Conus; species Conus ventricosus. Next base: position 57,756,531 of record CM031607.1, on the reverse strand, counting down.
CTGGAGGAGACCTCTTTCCTGCCCCCCGGCACCTTCCAGCCCCGGATCTGCTCCATGGCGGCCTTGCGGGACTCGTAGAACTGTCGCTTCCTTCCCCGCCCGCTGTTGTCCGACGCCGAAAGTGTCTCGTCGGAACGTGAGCGGAACAGTCGGCCCCCGTTGGGGCCGTAGTGAACGTCAGAGAAGATGTGGTTGGGCGGGAGAGCGGAGTCGTCGTGGTGATGGTCCAGACAGTGGCCGTATGATGACAGGCGATCCTCCAGCCAGTTCTGCACCTGGCTGTGCAGCCCCTCGCCGTAGGACTGGACCAGGAGCTGCGCGCGTTGCCGCTCCTGCTGCAAGCGTTGGTCCAGGGCCGCCTGGCAGGCCCGCCGCTCTGCCTCCAGGCGCTGTCGGGTCCCGGGCTCCAGGAAATGAGCCTGCTGCGAGGTCTCCATGTCCAGCTGTCGGATCCGATCCTGCAGCACCTGGGGGGGAAGACAGACACTGCGTGGACATGATTAACATAACTGTGTGTATCTTCTCTCTCTCTCTCTCTCTCTCTCTCTCTCTCTCTCTCTCTCTCTCTCTCTCTCTCAAACCTTGTTCAGAGATGTCCCACTTCATGTGATCTTTGAATTTCTGAAAGAGATTAACATTTTTCATCTGATGTAAGATTTCACAGAAGAAAGACTTTTTAAAACAATTTTTCCGGTGTTTTTATACGATGTAATTTAAAAGGTTGTTTGAATGAGCCTTTATTTTCAATGACTTGTAAGTTGACTTATACGCGGTGACAGCCCTGATAGGACCTTTGCGGTCGGCTGGGCTATAAGCAACATTACTACACCCTATCTCTCTCTCTCTCTCTCTCTCTCTGTACGCGCGTGTATGTACCTGTATGTGTGTTTGCATGCGTGTAAGAGAGAGAGAGAGAGAGAGAGAGAGAGAGAGAGAGAGAGAGAGAATCTTTATCTCACTTCAGTAAGAGACTTGCAGGTGTACCATCAGTAAAGACTTATAAAACATCAGATTTTGCTTTCCTGTCACTTACACCGTTTGTCATTACTAGATGTCAAACGACCGTGTGGATCCGATGTTTCTATTTAAGCACTTCCAGTAATTTTAGGACGGAGAGAGTCGATACCGAGGAATTCCACAGATATGGCATACTCCAGACGGGATTTGAACGCACAACTTCAAAGTATTGTCACTATTGCAAAAATGTGACTGGTCATGCTGACTGATCAGACGTAGATGGTGGACATGGTGATACACATCAACTGGTGGGAAACACGGATGTGAACGTACCGTTTGTGCACTGACCTGTCACGGATGGTGATGGATATGGCGATGCTCACCTGGTAAGAAATGGATGTGATCGCATAATTTCTTCACTGACCTAAACATGGGTGGCGGACATAATGACACTCTCCCGGTACGAGGTGGCCGTGATCATCTCCTTTCTTCACTCACCTGACAGGTGGCGGATATATGGTGACACTCACCTGGTGGGAAGCGTGGATGTGATCGTACAGCTTTTCCCTGGCGTCCATCATGGTCTGTTCAATGTGCTGGAAGACAGGTCTGCAGTGACACACCGGCGTGTACCCCACAGGGCCCTAAGGACGGTAATGCAGAATACATGACAATCCATACCTCTCCAGTGAACGGGGGCACGATATATTACACACAGAAATTTTAGGAGACAGGTACACGTAATGATGTCTGTGTTGTGGACCCTGGAAACGGTACGGGGGAGTGTTCCGAAAGGTAGTCGCACTGGAAAATCACTTTCAGACCCTGGTAAATCAAATCTAAGGATCCATTTGTCACCTCTAGTGGTTAAATGTCAATTCAGAGTGGTATAACACGCGAACCGACCATGACATGGAATCTCACTGACTCACTAATGCGTTTTGACTCGTTGCTTCTTTCTGAAGTTCACAATATTCAAATTCCACCAAACTCACTGAAACTTCTAACTGAAAATATCTCTGATGCAAACGTTTATTTACTGGACGATGGCTCTATTGCCAGAACACCAGATCTTTCACTCACACTGGTACCAGACTTTAATTGCCTTTCTTGTAACCTAAACTAGCTACGAGCTGCAAGTGGTCATTTAACGAAGACTGCCCAGGACGTGATCATCTTCTCAACGAGACCAAATTACGCGAGAAAGCTGACACAGTTGTAAAAGAAAAAAGAAATAAATAAACAAGACACTGTCAATGTAAATATGCTGTCAGAGCGGCTTTTCAAAATGTACTTATGTTGTTTAACATTCATCATATGAAGTTACTGAATTGATATATTCTACTCTAGCCTTACCAGGGTCATGTAAAAACAGTTGCCCCTTCCATTCTATTGTGCAAGTCAGTCGTACAAATAAGACAAGACATTGTGGTGGTCGATAGAACGGGCGAACTGTCGGTCTGGGGGGGGGGGGGGGGGGGGGGGGGGGGGGGGGAGAGACATGAAAAAATGTATATTAAAGGAAAAAAAAAGCAATTCAGCAAACCTTCATTGCTTGTAATTTTCTATTCACGGCCTGAGAACTACTGAACTAATTCTGTAACAAAGAACTGTCTGGCTCCCAGGACTCACATAAAAAAAAGTTTGGAAAAGAAAAATGGCCGCACATTAACACTACTCTTTCCCAGGAAAATACGAGAATTTTCAAACCTCCGAAGAAAAAGCTGCAGTTTTCCTGGATACATCTACCATCAACTGCTTATCTTGGAATGTAAACCTTAAGTACACTCAGTACAGAAAAAAAAAGAACACACTGACTACATCTTGATCCTGTGCCCGACAAGACTTGCCACCTTAAAACTCTAATTTAGTTTGCAAGATGTATCAAACTGCTGGAGCCCTTTCTGCAGAACTAATCATCGGTAGGCTAAGGAAGGAAGCATTAGCATCAGCTGCCGACTCCTTTGCCAGCGGTTTGGAAAAAAGTTACTGCCTCATTCTACCAAAATATCGGTCAGATGGAGAACTCCCCAAAATGGGGAAAGAGTCGACTGTGATTCCAATTGTGAATAATGTTAAACCACGGTCAACACTTAATAATAAACCGATAGCCTTAACATCTCAAGCAGGGAAATTGTTGGAAAAAATAATTCTGAAAAGATTACCACGGTCAAAACTTAATAATAAACCGATAGCCTTAACATCTCAAGCAGGGAAATTGTTGGAAAAGATAATTCTGAAAAGATCACTACAACTTGTGCAGGTCAAGCTGGGTTTTTAGAAGAAAAAAAATGTTGCACCGCCGATCATTTACTAAGATTTACAACTCAAAAAGAAAAAAATTCGAGAAGAAAATGTGCAACGGCTTCTTTTCTTAAGGTGAGCAAGGCATACGATAGTGTCTGGCACATTAGACCATGATATTAGTCGAAGAATCTAAAATAATAGGAACAGTGTATCATTATATTAAAAAACAAACAAACTTATTTTCGATGCGCACACGTTCATTGGTTAAAAATGATTGATATGGTATGCCATAAGAGCATGTAATAGCACCTTCGCTGTTTAGTTTTGTTCTTTCACAATTTACAAAAGCGCTTTTAAAAGATCACAAATACTGTGCAGTATGCGGGTATTACTGTTTGGATTAATAGATCTTCTCAAAAAGTACGAACAGCAGATTTGTTAACCATGTTGAAAACAATGACCAATTTACTTGAATTTAACTAAAGAAAGAAAACGGCCTGGAGTTATCAAATGATAAAAAAAAAGTTAAGATCGTAAAACTTAACTATTGTCAGTATTGAATGATAACACACTTGTTTAAGGCATGCTAGGAAATATCTGAGAGTATAATTTATCTGTCGACAAAGCTAAATTGCACAGCTTACCTTTAAAAGATTGATTACAAAAGCCAGAAAAAGACTTAAGTTTTTGAAAATACTATGTAAACAGCCAGGGACCCAAGACATCCGAACTCTGTTGCATGTTGGACATAAGCAGTTTCCCTGATCAGTCCTAAGTTATGGGAGAGAGTATCCTAGTGCCTCTGATGCACTCATGAACTCGTTACAAAGCAGGACAAGTTCAACATTCTATTGGAACTCCGCTATGGAGGGTGGAGCTGTGGGGTTGTTGGCACATCTGGCCATGGCCCCACGAACCAGCTCGCTGTGTCTGGGACGAAGAGGATCTGAGCGCCAAAGGCTATGGCAGAAGCAACTGAGAAGAGGTTCACTTCGATATGTGCCTTGAGTGTGTCCGTTTAATGTTATTAAGACAACTAGAAAAAGCAAAATAGCATACTTGTT
>CM031607.1:57734763-57742263 GCA_018398815.1 Conus ventricosus | reverse complement strand
CCAATTGTCCTGTACCAAGCTTGGCCTAGGTGGAAATGACAACCTTTGACTCGATTCCAGGCCAGACCGCTCTCACTGCTTCTTGAGCCCCAAGCTCAAAATTCCATGTGTATCACATCGGGCTGCAGATGAAGATCATGCGCTGCGCACACATTCTGTATTTCTCTGAACATTTGCTCATATGTGTTGCGAGTTTTGGATGGAAGAAGCGTAAAGACACATGGTATGTATTGGCCGTTTTTGAAAGCATGTAGAGTATAGATCTGCAGGAAGTGCTTGGGGCATGTCTTAAAAGTCCATCGGAGAATAATTCTGCGCGCCTGTCGCACAGAAGCTCCAGGTTGATTCGAGTCGTAAAACATGATCTGTCCTGTGTCGCTAGAATTGACGTATATCATTGGTTCGTCTCTATTTGAAGCATTTTCGTATCCTCTTACACATTCGTGGGTTTCCGCTCTGTTCTTAGGAAGCTTTGGCATATGTTTTCGTCTCGCAATGTACATGGCTTTACGTACTCGCTCCAAATCCCTCGAGTTGGGCGGTGTTGATGCACTCCTCGTCGGCTTGTCGGAGTTCGAGTCTCATCACTTTTAGATGGTCGCTGGAACAGGTCATCGGCACCCTTCTTTTGCACTTTTTTCTGAATTCACCGACGGTGATGTCTCTCTCGCTCTTGGCTGCATGATCTTTGTGCTGCGTCAGCTTCTCAATGACATTGTTAGTTTTGTCGTCGTGCAGCGATGCAGAGCAGCCTCTGTTTGTGCATCTCCAAGAGTTTGCACTGTTCGATTGTCGATCCACTCGAAATAAGTAGCCGTCGATGAGCAGGCAAGTTTGCCCTGGTTCGTTGTTGTCACCGTTATTCTCTGGTCCCTCTCTGCTATCTGGTCCCTCTCCGCCATCTTCTCAAACAAGTAGTACACAAGCAACAACGAACTGGAAAATGAATGACTTCTGGCAGACACAAGCAACAATTCTGGATAAATGCAATCCTTCACAATGTAATGTCCAACTGACGCGTTTTAATAGCGTGTAGAGTTCAGGAATGCAAATCTCCGTATTTTTTAACTGAGTAAATCTCTCTATTTTTTATCTGAGTGAATTCAACTAACATAAAACTATTTCGTGATTCCATTTCTTGCTGATAAGCACGTGATATCTATCCATGCAGTCATCGTGAATCCGAAATGCAACGCAATCAACTTGTTTACTATAGAAAACTATGCGTGAATTCGTGTATTTATATACCAATTGCATTTGCGCGCTAAACGGTTGTAACCGGGGCCGTGACCGTGCGCGCTTAATAGCGGAAAATGCGCGCTTTATAGCTTTTTTGTCTGCGCGCTAAATAGCAGTGCGCGCTTTCGTACGCATCCTATCAAAGCCGCCCTCAATACATTCATCATTCCATTCATCTCATTGCTTCCATTGCCGGAGGCAGGATGGAGGGGGGGGGGGGGGGGGGGGGGGGGGGAGAAAGGGAGAATCAAAAGAAAACAGAAGTAGAACAATAGTGAGCGAAAAGATAGTTGGAAAAAAAAAGAGAATGAAGGAACAGCGCCCCACACACGACCACAGAGAGAGGAGAGAGAGAGGAGAGAGAAGAGGAGAGAGAGGAGAGAGAGAGACGTCGAGGGAAACGAGGGTAAGCTGAAAAAGGACACGAAAAGAGAGAGAGAGAGAGAGAAGAGAGAGAGAGAGAGAGAGAGAGAGAGGACGTCGATGGAAACGAGGGTAAGCTGAAAAGGACACGAAAGAAAGAGAGAGAGAGAGAGAGAGAGAGAGAGAGAGAGAGACGTCGAGGGAAACGAGGATAAGCTGAAAAGGACACGAAAGAAGAGAGAGAGAGAGACGTCGAGGGAAACGAGGTAAGCTGAAAAGGACACGAAGAAGAGAGAGAGAGCACTTGGAAAGAAAGGAAAAAAAACCTTCGGTCCCGGGAAGTGTCGTGTGTGTTCTTCACGCGTCACTTCTGCTTGAAACCCGGTCGACAAAGCGATCTGGTACAGACTCCAGTCTATGGACAACTTGTCTCCGTTCACACACCTCTGACCCTTTGGACGTGATCTTACCATTCACCAGCCCAGTCGGCTGCTGTGGTCATACAGGGCAAACAGCATCCTTCGGTTTGAGCAGGTCTTCATTCACAGAATGAGAAAATGTTACGATGTAAGGACTGTACAACAATAAGCTGACAGCTTGTGGTGAAGTTCTCTTTCTTCGTATCTCTCTCTGACCCTGAATCGGGGTTGCTGGCGCACCACCGATGACTCCCAGACAATATGTCCCCATCTACAACGGTTCTGTGGGGTAATCCTCCTTTCCTCAACCCCAAGGTCTCTGTCCTGGGAGCAGGCGAAGGACAGTCATATTCACTCCTTGATGTTGTCTCCTCCATTCTCTTCTTCATTCTGCTTGCATCCGTTTCGTACATCTCAAACCATAGCCTGCAGAGTAAGCAGACTTTGTCAAGCGGCTGTTCTTAAAACACATCCATTGTTCACCCTGAGTGAAAACTTACACACTCACACACACACGTTAAAAAAAAACCAACTGAATGCCACCATGTTGTTTCCAGCTGATAAACTAAATGCCGCGGAATACTCACTGTCGCCATAACATCTTGGTCAACTTCCAACTGGGAAGAAGAAGATAAAATTCCAACTTTTCTCATTGTAAACTGTCCCAATCTCTACGAGTAAAAAAATAGAGAACATTCTTCGTCCTTTCCCAACACTGCTCATCCTCAAATGATAGAGCCGACGGCTACACAATGCATCTTATAGCAGAGTTTATCCGCATACTCTGTTTCATCTACACAGCGTTTATCCTAAATGAAAACCTACAGGAGTTTGGAACGCTGTTCGTCGTATCTACACACTGTTTATCCTCAAAAGAAAACTAAACGGTTCTATGATACTGTCTGTTGTGTCTGTATTCTGCTTAACCTTAGTGGGAAATTATAAGGCTGTTGGGTTCTCTCTGTCATATCTAAATGGCTTTTACCTACGATGGAAAACAAGGTTATTGAATACTCCGTTCTGTTTCTAAGACGGCCGGTGAGCTAAAAAGACAGCCAGTGAACCAGCGAGGTAGCCATTGAGAAAGCCACTGAGACAGGTAGTGAAACAGGTGACAAGACTCAAAACCAGAACACCAGTGAGCCATAGAAATAAAGGACGAGAGACCAGACAGCCAGTAAAACGGCCAGTAAAACAGCGCGTGAGACACAGGACAGCCAGTCAGTCAATGAGAAAGCCAGAGATCCAGCGAGGCAGTCACTGTGAAAGCCACTAAGGCAGGCAGTGCAACAGACGACTAGACACATAAAAAGCTGGTAATACTGCCAGTGGAGCAGCCGACGAAGCGCAAGACAGCCAGTCGTCTCAACATGGGAATTCTGACAGAGCCTGCTACCATGGCATAGTCCGACATATAATATGCACAAAAAGAAACGCATATTTTTATTTCAGTCATTTCATGCGTCATTTAGCATTCAAAATATTACAACCACATGAGAAATAAGACATCAACCTACTGTTATGTCTATTAATTATGTCTGACTATTTACACTGGACAGAGTTCCCTGCTATACGGGGCATGTTTCTGTCAAAATTTTCCTTAATATTTTCGGCGCAAAAAATATGCGTTTCTTTTTGTGCACAGTATATGTATCTTAAAACGTATTAAAACGTATTAATGGGAGAGACAATAAATCAAAACCAAAGACGACTAGTTCCTAATTCAGCGTCTGTCCACTTACAATCTATACTGACTTCCATAAAAAACGCGAAAATTTGAAAGACTATTTTTCGGGTGAAAAGGGGTGAATATACAATATTGAACCATTGTGGCAAGTTGTTTGGGTCCAAGACTCGCGTGCAGTGAAAAAATTGTGTGAGCAACACATCATTCCCGGCATTGGAGGGTCAACAAAAATGGCAAACTGGTTGCTGCATGTGAGGCACGTGCACACCATGCAGAGCAAAGTTAACCAGCGACAAGTACGCAGGCATGCAGCCCTAATAAAGTCGCGCTACAAGGTTCAGGTAACGACTTGCCGTCTGAGCGCTACAGAGATGCCAAGACTACGAGCAGAGGAACGCAATCGTGCCCTAGGCCATCTGGAAGCTGGTGTGGATGCCAGGCAGGTCGCCAACATCTTTAACGTCCACATCTCAACCATCTATTGTCTGCAGCACCGCATGCGAGTCACTGGTACACTGATGATCGTCCCCGGCCAGGCCGTCCTTGGGTCACCACACCAAGAGTGGATCGCCATCTTGTTCGAACCCATCTGCGGGACAGGCGGCAAACAGCCGCTAACGCTGCTCGACAGGTGCCTGGGAATCTCCAGCAACGAATTAGCCTCAACACTATGCGGCGGCATCTTCAGGAGAACGGGCTGGCATGTAGGCGTCCTCACAGAGGTCCGGTACTGACACCAAGACACCGGCAGGACAGGCTGCAGTGGGCACAAGCCCGAATCAACTGGCGCAGGCAGCAGTGGGGACGCATACTGTTCTCAGATGAGAGCCGTTTTTGTATTGACATGGCTGACGGTCGTGTCAGATTATGGCGTCGACCTGGTGAACGCTATGCTGACTCCTGTGTGGTAGAGCGGAACCCTGGGGAGGCCCGAACGGTATGATATGGGGTGCAATTGGCATTAACCACGCCATAGGACCAGTCATCTTTCAGAACATTGGTCCTGGTCACGGACAGGGTGTCAATGCACAGCGCTACATCAACAGGTGCTCAGACCCCATGTCGATCCTGTTTTTGCGCAACACCCAAACTGGACATTCCAACAGGACAATGCAAGACCACACACCGCCAGGGCCACCCAGCAATTTCTTCAGCATAACAACGTCAATGTGCTGCCCTGGCCAGCCCTCAGTCCCGATTTAAACCCAATAGAACATTTTTGGGATGAACTTGGCAGACGGTTGGACCTCCTGCGTCCACGACCAGCAACAGCGGCTCAACTTCACCAGGCCATCGTCCATGTGTGGGCTGGTGTGCCAAGGGGACGCATCAACCACCTGGTCCACTCAATGAGCCGCAGGTGTCAAGCAGTTGTCAACGCAAATGATGGCCACACACGGTATTAGGACGTCAAGCTGGTTTGTCACGTGACCTTGGATTTTCCACACAAAAGACATATTGCTGATGACATTTTCACACATTACAGGTGTAATGAATCAAATCACGTTGAATTCTCGCTTCCACTCTGTACAATTGTGACCAATAAAATTCACCCCCAACCTTCAGTTTGTTTTGTTTTCGCGTTTTTTATGGAAGTCAGTATACTTTATTTTAAATACAAATAAGACAAATGCTGTCTTTCTGGGCCAGAGGTAAAAAAAAAAAAGGGGGGGGGGGGGGGAACGTTCTAATTATGTTCAGCCATTATTTCTAAGCCCTCTCCCTTCCCCCACACCAAAAAGAGTAGCATCCTCAGGTTGGCAGGAAGTGACGTCACAACTTGCATCCTTCCCTACCTTGTTCTGTAAGTTCAGCTGGCATTTGGCGCTGATCAGGATGCGCGTGACGCCCGCGTGACCATAGCGTGCCGCCGTGTGCAGGGCGTGTCCCCATACTGTAAACAATGCACGCAGGCACATGCACACATGTATGGAAAAAAAAAACCCACGCAGCACGCGCGCGCACACACACACACACACACACACACACACACACACACACACACACACACACACACACAGTTCGCTCATGCCTCCCTTAAACTTATGGTTCTCATCACTTCACATCGCCTGTATGTCAACCCACACACATCATGACTAACATAATATACACAGCTTAACAATCTTATCCTCTGTACGTATTCACTGGAATATTGTACCCAAAATAAATCGTGTTCGTAACGTAATCATACAGTCATTATTTCTGGAATGTATTATGTTTATAACGAAGCCTACACTGTCATCGTATGTAAATGTATCATCTTTGTAACGTAGCCAAGCACTGTCACTCTTTCTGAATGTATCGTATTCGTAACATTCATACATTGTCATTCTTTCTGAAATGTATTATGTTCGTAACCTAGGCATACATCGTCAATATTTCAGAAATGTAATATTTTTGTAACGTAGCCACACATTGTCATTATAAAAAAACTCAAATGTATTGCGTTCGTAACATGGCTAAGCACAGGCATTCCTCCTGCGATGTAACATTCTCTTAACATATTCATACACTGTCAACATTTCTGAAAGGTACTCTTTTGTAATGTGACAGTACACCTACATTATTTCTGAAACACAGTATGTTCGTAACGTGACCATACACTGTCAGTATTTCTAAAACGTAATATGTTCGTAACGTGACCATACACTGTCAGTATTTCTAAAACGTAATATGTTCGTAACGTGACCCTACACTGTCAGTATTTCTAAAACGTAATATGTTCGTAACGTGACCATACACTGTCAGTATTTCTGAAACGTAATATGTTCGTAACGTGACCATACACTGTCAGTATTTCTGAAACGTAATATGTTCGTAACATGGCCATACACTGTCAGTATTTCTGAAACGTAATATGTTCGTAACGTGACCATACACGGTCAGTATTTCTGAAACGTAATGTGTTCGTAACGTAACCATACACTGTCAGAATTTCTGAAACGTAATATGTTCGTAACGTGACATACACTGTCGGAATTTCTGAAACGTAATGTGTTCGTAACGTGACCATACACTGTCAGAATTCTGAAACGTAATGTGTTCGTAATGCAGCCATACAGTCATTAGCCGTCATTATTTCTGTTTGTTTCACCCGCCCTGCCCTCACATCTTCGTCATGTCTGTCGTTAGTATCGCTTTTGCCTTTACTCCGTCATCGTCGACTTCATTTTACTACACATTTTCATAACGCATGATCATGGCTCTTTTGACGTCAGCACTTATCAATAACCTTACCTTCAGATTTTTCTCTTCTTACAGTCGTCACGTCTCTCGTCAACATGTATGTCGGTATTTGTGTGAACTGTTTTACGTATATATAACTACAAAACCATCTCAAGGCTGCTTCCCTGACTCGTCAAACCAGTACAACGGACAGTAAAATATTCATATCGTCAGCATAACCAAAACTGTCGTTGTCCCTCTTCCACATTAGGATTTCCACTCAACTCAAATGTTGTTTTTTTTTTTTTTTTTGCCGGGGTGGGGGATGTTAGGGGAGGGAGGGGGGCGAGATGGGGGCAGGACGGGTCCCGATACCTTACGCTATTTGTCTGCTTGGGTTTGTGTAAACATATTCATGCGCATGGCTGGACTTGCTGTCTGTACCGACGAGAGTTTTAGCTGAAGAGGTATGGCCTTGAATGTGTTTCATTTTACATCGTGAAAGGAGAGAGGAGGGAAATTCGAGAGGTAGGGAAGGAGATACGAGAAGGTCAGTAGCATACAGAAAAAAAAAAAAAAAAAACAAGAGGAGCAACAGGAAAAAAGACGATAACAGCATGGATAACA
>CM031607.1:57702263-57729763 GCA_018398815.1 Conus ventricosus | reverse complement strand
GACTGACAGACAGACTGACGGACAGACAGAGAGATGGACAGATGTACGGGGTAAGGTAAGTGGATAGCCAAACAGACAGAGAGACAGGCAGGCAGGCAGGCAGACAGACAGAGATAAGTGGATAGCCAGACAGACAGGCAGGCAGACAGACAGACAGGCACACTGACAGACGAGACAGAGAGATGGACAGATGTAAAGAGTACGGTAAGTGGATAGCCAAAGAGACAGACAGACGGACAGATGCACGGGGTGAGGTAAGTGGATAGCCAAAGAGACAGACAGACGGACAGATGCACGGGGTAAGGTAAGTGGATAGCCAAAGAGACAGACAGACGGACAGATGCACGGGGTAAGGTAAGTGGACAGCCAAAGAGACAGACAGACAGACAGACGAGACAGACAGACGGACAGATGCACGGGGCAAGGTAAGTGGACAACCAAAGAGACAGACAGACAGACAGACAGACGAGACAGACAGACGGACAGATGCACGGGGCAAGGTAAGTGGATAGCCAAAGAGACAGACAGACGGATAGATGCACGGGGTAAGGTAAGTAGATAACCAAGAGCTCACCTGATCCACCAGGTTGACGCCGCAGCCCCCCTGCACACACACCTCCAGTGCCTCCACCTGGCCTGAGAACAGGCTCTCTGCACGGCTGTGTACCCTCCCTGCACACACACACACACACACACACCACACACACACACACACACACACACACACACACACACACACACGCGCACACACACACGGGCACACACACACGGACACACACACACACGGACACACACATGCAGACACAGATACACACACGACACACACACACAGATACAGACACACACACACACACACACACACACACACACACACCACACACACACACACACACACACACACACCACACATACAGACATACAGACACGCACACACACACACGCACACACACACACACACACACACAGACACACACACACACAGATACACACACACACACACACACACACACACACACACACACACACACATACACACACACACACAAACACACACACACACACCACACACACACACACACACACACACACACACACACAGGGATAATAATGAATGCACGAAGATCACAATAATAACTTTCGTTCCTAACATACCAACAGCAGTAAAAAAGAGACTTCAACGTAGGGAGAACGAGTCAGAGAACGGGGGCGGTCAATTAAACTGGTGAGTGCTCTTTTTTTTAATATTTTTATATCAGTGACGCTTTGGTATTTGACGAAAACCATTTGAGCATACACAACGCGCGCACACGAGAGAGAGAGAGAGAGAGAGAGAGAGAGAGAGAGAGAGAGAGAGAGAGGGGGTGGGGGGTGGGGGGTGGGGGTGTGGTACAACATAACGTCGTGGGTGCACAGTTTCAATCACTGAAAGTTTACACCGTGTTCATGCCCTCTAGCGGAAGGTATCTCATTTCGTCTATTCAGGAATGTTTCACGCCGGGCTCTGCAGTGCTAAGCGAAAGGACCCAATGTTGATCAATGTTGCATTCATGTGTCTACCTACCGTCACGACCACCTGAACTTCCACACAACGCCCTCCCCCCCCCCCCCCCCCCCCCCCCCCCCCCCCCCCCCCCCCCCCCCCCCCCCACACACACACAATCCCCCACCCCACCCTCCCCTTACAACCCTATTTTCGACTCCCCTTTGACACCACAATCAATGAACAGAAGCGGTTTTAGAATTCTGTATGTTAATGCCAAAAGGTTCGCGTGCTTGCGCGTGCGCGCCCACGTGTGTGTGTGTGTGTGTGTGTGTGTGTGTGTGTGTGTGTGTGTGTGTGTGTGTGTGTGTGTGCGCGCGCGTGTGTGTGTGTGCGTGTGTGCGCGCGCGTGTGTGATGTATATGTATGTATGTGTGTGTGTGGTGGTGGTGGTGGTGGTGGTGTTGTGGTGTGGTGTGGTGCGGTGTGGTGCGGTGTGGTGCGTGTGTGTGTGTGTGTGTGTGTGTGTGTGTGTGTGTGTGTGTGTGTGTGTGTGTGTGTGTGTGTGTTTCATGTCGTGTGTTTCATGTCGTGTGATGAGGGTGTATAATGGCATTCTTTTGCGTGTTGCACATTCGTGTGAGCATGCGAGAACATGCTTCCGTTTGCTGTGTATTGTAGTGGTGTGTGCGTGCATGGGGAGGCGGGGAAGAGGAAGGGGGAGAACACGTGCACGCGAATGTGTGTGTGTGTGTGTGTGTGTGTGTGTGTGTGTGTGTGTGTGTGTGTGTGTGTGTGTGTGCACGCGTGTGTGTTACGTCTTCGTGTGTATACTGCTTTGCGTGAATGTGACTGCGTGTGTATGGGTGAATGCGAGTGTGCATGTGCACACATGTGTTCACGTTTGCGTAGAATCGTGCGAGCATGCGTGTCTGTATGCATCCGTACGCTTATCCGTGTGCCTGGATATGCGTGTTTAGGTGTGCATACATGCACGCTTCCATACTATGCGTATGTCCGAGCACTTCATGATACATATGTATGGGAACAATAATTATGTATGGATTTATGTGTGGAATGTCAGTGCAGATGATTATGACATTCAAAATCATGTTTTTCTGAAGGTAAGAAAAAGTATATAAACATTATATATTATTCACGCTTCAATAATTTTTTTTTTTTTTTTTTACAAGCAGCTTCGATCACCCGTTCTTGACAAAGCACTGTTCAATGCACCGAGATCGTCACGATCGGCTCCGCGAAGCAGAATATTTGTTCAATGGGTAAGACGATCACTGAACAACATGCTTTGCCTGGGCTGTTAACATATCCCTCTAAACCCCTCTCACATTACCAACCTTTTTCACACACACACACACAGACACACACACGGAGGTACGCATAAGGCATACGTCAGGATTGTATGGCGGCTTTGGAAATATCACTCCACACATTACAGATCCCATAATGCGCAGTGCTAAAGCCCCTCTATGCCCCCGGGGCGATTCCTCTGCCTCTCTCACTTCTTCCCCTCGCCCCCTCCCTGCCCCCCCCCCCCCCCCCCCCCCCCCCCCCCCCCCTACATTTCCTAGCCCCGACCCTCGCCAATCTACTCAGGCCCTGATCAAAGTTGGCGATAAAATGCAGAGATCGATGATGAGTCATGGCCCGGATCCATTGGGAAACACAGCGACTGTAGGACTGTAGAAGATTGAATTTCCACGTGCTGCTGGACCCGTTCATGGGTGGCCGACTGACCGTGACTGCCTTCCTCTGTGTGTGTGTGTGTGTGTGTGTGTGTGTGTGTGTGTGTGGTGTGTGTGTGAAGTCAAGTCAAGACAAAATCATCTTTATTGAGGGTTAAAGTATAAGCTTTCCAGCTTTTTCACATCCTGCCCTCATCCTGTGTGTGAATGTGTGTGTGTGTGTGTGTGTGTGTGTGTGTGTGTGTGTGTGTGTGTGTGTGTGTGTGTGTGTGTGTGTGTGTGTGTGTGAGAGAGAGAGAGAGAGAGAGAGAGAGAGAGAGAGAGAGACAGAGAGAGACAGACAGACAGACAGTGACAGAGAGAGAGAGAGAGAGAGAGAGAGAGAGAGACAGAGGGAGAGAGACAGAGAGAGAGACAGAGACAGAGAGAAACAAACAGACAGACAGACAGACAGACAGAGAACACTTGCCCTCCAGGGACCGCCAAATTGTTTCCACTCACCTTCAGCGTCCCTGAAACTTCAGACTGTTTCTTTCATGGATCTTTTTTTTTTCTTTCAGTATCACTTTACTAGTTCACGGTTAATGTTGCCTCCTAATCTTTCTGCCGGATCGTTCATGTTCCATTGACCCGCCTGTCCTGTATCTGATGTCGTCTCTAGACTCTCTGACCAGAAAGGCCATTTGATCTTTCCGGGCAATTACGTCTAGACTGACCCTCTACGACCCCCCCACCCCACCCCCTACCCACCCCTCCAAGACTCCCTTCTCCCTTCCAGTGTATATATATCTTTTAATCTATTGTGATAATACCCACCAACAAAAAGGCATTCTGAGTATACAAATGCATCAACCTGTTCAAAAATACTACTCAGCGTAAAGGACCTGTCGCAGACACAAAACCATTCACTTGACATCACAATCAACTTCTAAGTGCCACAAATTCTACTGAAAGAGGGGGGATGATCCCTCGCGCTGGCACCGCGATCGAGCTACTATTGCCATGGGCCTTAGTGGGTGGTGCCCTGCGCATGCTGGATCAGAACAGGTGTCACTGAACGTCACCGAAGTATGTCGACAACAGCGCAGTGTCTCCTCCGGTGGGTTGCCCTGTGACGACCCGACATGGATTGTTCCATGGGGACTGTCTGTGCTGGGTCGGCGACCACCTGGACGTACCTAGGTGTGGCTATGTACGGGGAAGCCGGAGTGAAGGGCGTGGGAGTCAAGCCACTGAGAAACTAAGGAAGATGAGACAATACGAAGTGTGTATAGGTGCGCGCACACACATACACTCTCTCTCTCTCTCTCTCTCTCTCTCTCTCTCTCTCTCTCTCTGCCAATCTATCTATCGACTTATGTATGTATGCATGTATGTATATACGCGTGCGTGCGTGCGTGCGTGCGTGCGCGTGCGTGTGTGTGTGTGTGTGTGTGTGTGTGTGTGTGTGTGTGTGTGTGTGTGTGTGTGTGTTGTGATCTTTCTGCACAGACGAAGTTATATGAGGGGGGAGGTGGGGTGGCTGGAGTCTCCGGATGGAGTCTGAGAGGGCCCTGGCTCATGGGACCACGGGGGAAAAGGGATCAAAATGATGTTTTTTCCAGCTGGGGACAGGAGGAAAGTGCGGGGGGGTGGGGGGAGTCCTCCGAAACCCTTCTCTATCGTCCACACATACATACATACGCCAACATGTGTTTATGCTTGATTCACGAGACGTTATAAAACAGTCGTTCGAAACAACAACAACAACAAGAAAAACATCAAACAAACAAATCCCAACTAAATTCAGTGACAGCGTTCTCAGAAGACTGTCACACATATGACTACTCCCAATATACGGCAAACACTTAACTTTATGGCGGTGGATCTGGATCACAATGATTACCAACTCTATACCGGTGACAAAGCATCTAACACCACATCAATAAAATGCCATATTCATATCCTCCCCCAGACCATTAGAAAAAGCCTCATAATCCACAAAATCATTATCACATCCTCAAAGCGTCGAAGATCTTTGTGGTAGTTGTTCTGGAATTCCTGAAGTTTAGTCCATTTTATGACGAGTCTAAGTCATGGCACAATGTGGCAACGATCTCCCCAAATCGGCGTGTCTCCCAGTCATGGTGCCACTACATCTAAATTGCCCAGCACTACAATGGTGACGGTAATGGGGTGGGTTCGGCTGGCCGACGATACATTAGTGACAGTGATATACTTCAAGCGTTGACGGTTAAAACAGGCAGGAAATATGTCTAATGGCGCAGTTCAACCGTGCATCATACTTGGAGAGGTGGTGATGACGATGAATCATTTTGCGTTTCAAGGACGCGCACGCACGCACGCGCGCGCACACACACACACACACACACACACACACACACACGCACACGCGCGCGCGCGCGCGCGCGCGCACGCACACATGCACGTACTTCGCGCGCACTGAGAGAGAGAGAGAGAGAGAGAGAGAGAGCGCTGTGCTCGATCAAGCGTTAAATCTCTGACCATAAACCGTTAAGGAGCAGCGCCAGCAGGGTATCAGAGGGATAATGCGTCGCTGCTAAACTCGGTGGGCACTGTGGGACGGGAGTAATGTGGTCTATGTTTGAAGGGTTGCGAGGTGGGGTCACATGGTTGTGCAGATTTTGCGTGCGTGCGTGCGTGCGTGTGTGTGTAACGCTGAACAATTTAGTAGTGGGGGAAATAGTCTAAAAACAAGTGCAGGCTGATTCTTCTTATTCTTATAGCGACATCCTATTACATTTAACATTGTATGCCCAAACTATCATTTTAAGGTCAGTCGGCTTCCCTCGGAAAGGGAAAAGAGCAAGCTGTCGGAAGTCTAGGGGTTGGGGGGTTGGGGGGGGGGGGGGGGGGTGGAGATGGGAGGGCAGGAAAGAGCGGAGTGGAGCGGCTGCTTGTTTGTCCTGCCCCTCGTGTTGTGCGCCATGTGAAGTCAGTACCCGCAAACAGCATTGGCTTTGGAGCTACATGCTCTTGGCTGTTTCATAATAGGAGAAAATGTGAAAGTTCTCGTTCGTTTTACAAGTAGAAGTTCTTTTCCAAGCCATTTTTATACAATGGTGACACATTGCTCGTTATCTTGATCGTGTTCGGTCACCTGCGGTAGTTTATGTGTGCAAACTTCTGGTTGCGAATGCCTCCACTAGACAGGATCCGGAATATTTGAGTGTATGACCACATTTTGTGTTTATCTGTTACCAACTATTCACACGGGGAGATGATTTCACGATGAGTAAATTTACTACAATAATACAGCCTTCTGACGCAGCCGTTCACATAAAGTTAAAAAAAAAAAGAACAGTTCGTCTGGTTGCTGAACGTGTTGACAAAATTCGATCCAACTTAAAGAAATGAAACAATTGTCTCTTTTTCGGACTGATTCTTGTCCAGATACGTGGTTGCGCTTTCTTCTCCTTTTTTTGTTTTTGTTTTGTTGTTTTTTCACAACTGCGGATTTGAAGTGCAGTAATTCGTTTAGGTGGCGAATCTGTTCGACCCCTACTCGTTAACGTTACTCCGGGTCGTACAGACTCTACGATAAATTGAACTGCAGCATCTTCAAAACCATTTACGACAGGCGGCACGTTAGTAAGTGCCCTGATCGTGCTCGTTCGACGACGGTGCTTGTCCAAGGGCATTGGTATCGTCAGTGAACATATTCCACTGCTCCCCATAAAAGTGTAATAATTCATTGCCACGGTGTATCCGGCAATACCTATCATTACCACGTTACAGCCGGCAATACCTATCATTGCCACGTTACAGCCGGCAATACCTATCATTACCACGTTACAGCCGGCAATACCTATCATTACCACGTTACAACCGGCAATACCTATCATTACCACGTTACAACCGGCAACAGCATATAATTGCCACGTTACAGCCGGCAATACCTATCATTGCCACGTTACAGCCCGCAATACCTATCATTACCACGTTACAGCCGGCAATACCTATCATTACCACGTTACAACCGGCAATACCTATCATTACCACGTTACAACCGTCAACAGCATATAATTGCCACGTTACAGCGGCAATACCTATCATTACCCGTTACAGCCGGCAATACCTATCATTGCCACGTTACAACCGGCAATACCTATCATTACCACGTTACAACCGGCAATACCTATCATTGCAACGTTACAACCGGCAATACCTATCATTGCAATGTTACAACCGGCAATACCTATCATTGCAACGTTACAACCGGCAATACCTATCACTGCAACGTTACAACCGGCAATACCTATCATTACCACGTTACAACCGTCAACAGCATATAATTGCCACGTTACAGCCGGCAATACCTATCATTACCCCGTTACAGCCGGCAATACCTATCATTCCCACGTTACAACCGGCAATACCTATCATTACCACGTTACCAACCGGAAATTTACCTATCATTGCAACGTTACAATACCGGCAATACCTATCATTGCAACGTTACAACCGGCAATACCTATCATTGCAACGTTACAACCGGCAATACCTATCACTGCAACGTTACAACCGGCAATACCTATCATTGCAACGTTACAACCGGCAATACCTATCACTGCAACGTTACAACCGGCAATACCTATCATTACCACGTTACAGTCGGCAATACTTATCATTACCACGTTACAGCCGGCAATACCTATCATTACCACGTTACAGTCGGCAACAGCATATAACTGCCACGTTACAGCCGTCAGTTGCTTATCATTGCCATGTTACATTCTGAAACGGTTCATCATTGCCACGTTATGGTAGCTGTCATGATCGGCCGAATGTTCTCGAGCATTTAGGCAAATTAAGGGTAGTTTTGCTGTTGTTGAGAGCAATTTCCTTGGGTTATTCAGGCGATCGTGTCAGGTGACCGTCACGGGTAGGTGACCGTCAGCCTGCAGGCAGAGTACAGCGACCATTCAGTCGTCCTTGTTCTGAGGAATGAATGGAAGGCTTCAGCCTATTGAGTGGTTTGCACCTTGTTGTCTATAGAGGTAGTAACTACTCGAAGCATCAGTCCTGGCGGGTAGAGAAGTCCAGGCTGTTAGTACACTGGGTAGCTTGGGGGAATCGAACATAAGTTTGAATAGGAGGTTATGCATTAACCACTGGGTACCCAAGTCTTTGTTGGCGCTAGCAGCTGGGTGTGTGTGTATGTGTAGGTGACTAGTGATTCCATTGGCGGAATAAAATAACTTGGGGTTTTATTGGTACAAATCGTGTGATGTGTGTGTGCCAGTGATTCCATTGGTTGAGCCAGTTAAACTCGGGTTCTCTCTTTCTTTGAGAACGAATATAAGCTGCTTGGAAAACCAGGAAGTGTGTGACTCACTTAAGGGAAAGTGAACTCGCCCGTCTTGCTGAGTGCTCAAGAAAATACAGCGTGAAGCAGAGGTTAGCTGTCGCCTCGTTGTCTCCTGGGTGGGGACGTATGACAGTGGAGGTTGCTGTAGCCTCGGAGCCGATGACGAGAAGAATTGGTCTTCCGTGTGGGGACGGTCGACAGCAGACGTGTCAGCCTGTTGGAGCCTAGACAGGGAGCTGCCAGACAACGGTGGGGTGTTTGCAGCCAGAGAAGACCTGTGGGAGAGGCCGACAGGAGCCCTTTCCGTGGAGAGGGCGAAGTACGGTGGAGTCCGGGAGACTGGGTGTGGAGGGTGCGACTCAAGCTACGTTGCCAGTGTCCCCAACTGGGATTTGGCCAATCGGGAGGACACAACAGTGTGGCAGCTTCAGCTCGTAGTCACACAAGTGGGATGAGAGAAACTGACGGCCAACCGAGGAGTGCTGGCAAGTTACGGATGTTTTATTTGTTCTTAAGTTTATAAGTGTGCAAACAGAATTGTGGAATATTGTCTTTCCTGGTTAATGAAGAGTTATCGAAGGAAAGGGGATGCGATTTATGAGATTGTCTGTATGCTGTTTACATTGTTGTATGATACAGATAGTTGTGTTGTGTAGTGACGGGTGGGGGCTCGGAGTCAAGTTAAATAAGTTGATTATTTTCATGAAATGTTATTGGTTTCCGTCACCTTTGTGCGGGCCGATGTGAGTGACAGAGTGCGTGTGCCTATACGAGAGTGCATTTTGGTTGTGAAAGCGTAAATACTTCTGTCTATAACCCCCTGCATCCCTGAATATGAAAATCATATTTTAATAACGAGGGGGAGGTCGGAGACCCGTCACAAATTGGGGACTGTCGTCCGGGATGAACATAAATGAGCCATAGTGATTTTGATTCTGGGTTTTGTTCAATTGCAAGGGATTTGAAATTTGTCGTAATTGTGGAAACCTAGATTTTGTCTTACCTGGAAAGACGTTAGTCATGTGTTGATTGTTTGATCTTTTTTTTTTTCATGACTGGGCCTTGTATTTGAACTTGCTTGATTTGGTTGCTGTTGAGGTTGATTGTGTGTAGCACAACTATTTGATCGCTTATTTACAAGTGATCGTGTGGATATCTCGCTTGTTACTGTGGTTGTATTAACTAGCTGATCGAGGGTTAGATAGCTTCAGAATGTCGACTGAAGAGGGTGCTGAGACAATGGGTCCGCTGAAAAAGATGGACCTCATAGAAGAAGGAAAAGCTTTAGGACTAAAGGGTCCGGAACTGAAGGCATATGTAGATGAGAACTGGCCCCGTGTAATCGAGGCCCAGAAAATACAAAGAGAAAGGCAAGAGAGAGAAAGAGAACGGGAAAAGGAGGAGAGAGAAAGAGAATGGGAAAAGAGGAGAGAGAAAGAGAACGGGAAAAGGAGGAGAGAGAACGGGAAAAGGAGGAGAGAGAACGGGAAAGAGAGGAGAGAGAAAGAGAACGGGAAAGAGAAGAGAGAGAAAGAGAACGGGAAAGAGAGAGGGAGAAAGAGGAAAGAGAGGAAGAGAAAGAGAGAAGATAAGGCAGTTTGAGTTAGAAAATTAAAATTGGAGAAAGAACGGGACGTGGACGCAAAACCTCAAGTGAACTTTGCACCACACGTCAGTCCCTTGATCAATATGCCAAGGTTCGATGATAATCCGGACCATTTAGAGGATTTCATTTCGCAATTTGAAAGGATTGCCAAAGATCAGGGCTTACCCGAAGAACGGTGGGCCACAAATTTGTCTGCGCTGCTGACACCCAAAGCTAGGGATGCTTTTTTTCTGCTTACCACCGGAAAAACAGACAGATTATGAGTCGTGTGCGCGATGCTTTGTTTCAGAGGTATCAAGTAACCGCCGATAGATATAGGAAATTGTTCAGAGAAACCGTTTGTAAATCAGGTGAGACGCACGTACAGTTCCTTTATGGGCTTTGGGCTCTCTTTGACAAATGGATAAGGTTAGGAAACATTGAACAAACATTTGAATGTTTGAGGGAGGAGATCGTTAAGGAGCAAATTCTCTCCACTTGTCGGAAGGATCTCACAGTATTCTTGGCAGAAAGAGAATTAGGAAGTTTAGAGGAGTTAGTGAAAGTTGCAGACAGGTATGAATCTGCCCATGATCAGCGTAATGGGATGAAGGGATCGAACCAGTCGACCCGTAATGCCCAGACCACACAGTCAGGGAGTGATTCGCCGACTCCCTACAAACAGGAGGCGAGACCGCAGTTAGAAACGCATTCTAAGTCCCAAGGCAACAGTGGGACTCAAGAGAATGTTAGAGTGAAACGCACATGTTTTAAGTGTGGGAGAGGGTCATATTGCCAAGGAATGTAGCGGAGTGCGAATACATTCCGTTGTTGCTGTTGATACAATTCAACAGGAAGGCAGGGTGCCACCACCAACTACTAGGGCAGTAGTAAATGGGAAGCCGGTGACCTGCTTATTAGACACAGGACTGACTCTAGCGGCAATGGTAGAGCCCGGTTTTGTGAGAGAGACAGACTATACCGGGGAAACCACCTGCGTGCGATATGCAGATGGAAGAACTAATCGGCTACCTTTGGCCCGTGTCAAAGTAGAGTCAGAGTTTGTCAGGAGTACTCTCACTGCAGCAGTGCAAAACAATCTTCCCTATCCAGCTTTGTTAGGGGGTAGGTACATCCTCCCGAAGCCTAACCAGGCTGCCAGTCAAGTGGGGAAAGCAAGGGCAGTGCAGGGTAGGAAAGTAAACAGAAGGCAGGTGGAGTGCACAGGCGCCACTAGCAGTAGAGCTAGCGTAGGCCATGAAGGTGGCCGTGGTGGTGGTGTAGTGGACCATGAAATAGGTCGTAGTGGCGGTGCTGTGGGCCATGGAGGTGGCCGTCGTAGCGGTGCCGTGGGCCATGGAGGTGGCCGTAGTGGCGGTGCTGTAGGCCATGGTGGCTATAATGGTGGTTCAAAAAGTTGTTGGCGTTGCCGTGGCAGTCAGAAATGTAGGAGCCACGGTGGCGGACCTCAGGGTTGGGGCCAAGATGGACCACAGAGTAACTGGAACCAGCAGCTGGGTTGGGACCAGGGAGGCAGAAATAACGCATGGCAAGAAGGTCGAGGTGACCAGCAATCGTTAGGAAATGCCAAAGACAGTCAGCTCAAAGGGGCAGATAATCCAGTGTCAGGAAAGGGTAAAGTAAATAAGGCTCATCAAGTAATGGGCATAGGCCATGAGCGGGATTCGAACCAAGGAATTTCCTCAGAGAGAAGGAAAATCAGTTCGGATAAGATGAGTGCGGGATCATCTCATAACATTTTGAAAGGGGAGATGATCGTCGTCGCAGTGAATGGTGCGACAGCCCAGTTCACGTGATCTTCGAACAATAGACCCTGAGGCAATGAAAGCAAAGGGGACTGAATGCCAAGGAGATTTTGCCGAACAGGCTAGAAGAGGATCGCGCAGATTTTCACGCGCTCCTTTAGGGACTAAAATATGTGAAAGGTGCGCTGACTCCCTTGTAAAGCCTGGAATGCGCAAACTATCTGCCCTAGGTACTATTGGCGAGCCACAAACGACGGTCAAGATTGAGAGGGGCGGAGTAGGTCAAGGGTCTTAGTAATACCTCCAGGGCGTTGCTGTTGTAGTGTGAACAGCAGAAGTAGAACAATGGTAGGAGCAATGCCTACGGGCTGCTGTTGTGGTGGTGGTGTGAGCAGTCATCTGTTACGGACAGCTACTGTGGAAAAAATGTAGCTGGCTGGTTGTGTTATTTTGATTGGCGTGCCCATCGTGGGGTGGGTTGAGCCTATGTTCATGTGTTATTTTTCATTTTGTGATATATGTTTACCTGATATATGCTGATGCTGATCTGGCAAACAGCCTGAGTAGAGAAGGCTATCAGGTCAAAGTCCTCACTGCAGAAATTGGAGCTAGGGGATTTGTAGGAACGTCTGCATACAGCCTCATGAAACAGCTCTCAGTTGCAGGGAAGGAAAAAACCAGAGCCCTGAAAGCAATGGCAGAAGCGGCAGAGAGGTGTTCAAGCTGGATCTGGTCAAGGAGGAACAAAAGTGAACTTCATAAGGCTTAATTTCCCTACAAATATCAGGTGTCCCTGTGGCTCAGTGGTTAAAGCGCGAGTCATTAAGTAGAAAATGAGCATGTCCAGAGGGTCATGGGTTCGAATCCCAGCCATGACTGTCCCAAGATGGGGAAAAAAAAAAGGGCAGCAGAGGGACATCCGGAGTCATGAACGGGTGTGGCCAACCCCCCTAGAGTGTCAGGAGATAAGGGCCGAAACACTTGCTTGAAGGGGGCTTCTCTTCTGAGGACTCTCTGCTGCCACGCTCTCCACGAGTTTCTTTCTACTGATGCATGGGTAAACCATTGACTTCCGGGAATAGGCCGGAGGACGTCCGGGAAAGACCGGAGGACACTGCAGTACTGGGAAAGACCAGAACCAAGGGCTCTGTGGGCTGGCTCTACTAAAAATAAAAGGAAAAGATGCTCCCAGGATTCACCGAAAGGGGGAGAGAATGATGAATCCATCGGTGCTCAACCAATCACGACTGCAAATCCCAAACGGACTATGAACATGGACCAAATGGAATATCCATGTGTCTGTGGAAAGCGTTTCGCTACCACCCATGGCATGAAGATCCACAGAACAAAGATGGGATGTGCGAAGACTCATCTGAATGAGCAGCAGCGCACTGCATCACCAGATAAGACGTCGGAAGACCAAGGCCAGGATTTAAACCACAGTGCCAAGGACATCCACGCTGTTGGTTCAGATGAGGAATTTGCACAGGCCCTCGATGCCAGGCGCCTGAAACTCAACCTGCCACGAGCAAACGAAACTGAAGATTGGGAGAAACTGGATGCAAAAATCGTCCAAAGACTCGATGCACTGATAGGGAAAAGCACCTGGAACACAAACTAGCCACATATGGGGACATTGTGTATGCCACATGTAGAGACGCCTATGGAGTAAAACTACCCAAAGAAAAACACCTCCAAAGAAATCCAGACGCCAAGAAAAGATGGACAAGATCAGAGTCCAAAAGAACAACCTCAAGAAGCAAATGAAGACCGCACTGCCAGCTGAAAAAACAAGGCTTGGAAAAACTGTGGGAAGACCTGAAAGAAAAACACAGCGCCCTCAGCAAAGCAGAATCTGCGAGGAAGAGGAAGAGCAAAAAGAAGAAGACACAAGAGCGCTTCTTCAGAGACCCCTTCCAGTTTGCCAGAACACTGTTTGAGCAGCCAAAATCTGGGACCCTAAGTGTGGACAAAGGAGTTCTTGAGCAGCATCTGAGGAAAACATACTCTGACTCACAGAGCAAAACACCACTCGACATTCAAGGTCTGGTGTGGCCAACCAATCCTGAGGAACAGTTCAATGGCAAGCCTCCAACGTTGGCGGAAATCAAGAAGGTGGTCGACAAGCCAGAGCCAAATCATCACCAGGGCCAAACGGAATACCTTACCAGCTGTACAAGAAATGTCCCAAGGTGCTGGAGTGGCTCCACAGGCTGCTGCGATCGGCTTGGAGAAACCAGAAGATTAGCGGCCAGTGGATGACGGCAGATGGTGTGTACATCCCCAAAGAGCAAAACTCAAGTGACATCAGCCAGTTCAGGCCAATATCACTACTGAACGTCGAAGGGAAAATCTTCTTCTCTGTCATGGCAGCAAGGCTGACCAAGTACTGATGGAAAACAAGTACTTGGATGTGTCAGTCCAGAAAGGTGGCATCCCAGGCGTGGCTGGCTGTGTAGAACACGCCACAATGATCTGGGACGCAATCCAAAAAGCAAAAACAGAAAAGAGAGACCTGGACGTAGTGTGGCTTGATCTGGCAAACGCATATGGATCTGTGCCCCATGAGATGATACAGTTGGCTCTTGAGATGTACCATGTGCCAAAGAACATCCGCGACATGCTCAAGAAGTACTTCAATGGCTTCTCAATGCGGTTCTCTACCAAGGAGTACACAACTGATTGGATCAACTTGGAAGTGGGCATTGCAATGGGCTGTGCATTTCCCGATACTGTTCGTGCTGGCAATGGAACTCATCTTGAAAGCAGCAACAAACAACGCGAGACAAACAGACCTTGGCGATGGATACAAGATGCCTCCTCTCAAGGCCTTCATGGATGACACTACAGTGATTTCATCCAGAGAAGACGAGACACGTCATGTGCTGGAGAGGCTGGACGACATAGTTGCCTCATCCAGAATGAAGTTCAAGCCAAAGAATCACGGAGTCTCTCACTGAGGAAAGGAAAAGTGGCCAAATCTGTGGTCTTCAGTGTTGCCAACCAGGCCATTCCAACAGTCACAGAAGAACCAGTCAAGGGCCTTGGAAGATGGTATGATGATACGCTGAAAGACACACAAAGAGCAAAAGAACCAAGCAGATGGCGGAAGAAGGCTTGGAGACCATTGACCAGTGTGGGCTCCCTGGCAAATACAAGGTCTGGTGTCTGCAGTTCATGCTGATACCAAAGCTCCTATGGCCTCTGATGATATACGACATCTACACCAGCACAGTGGAGGCAATGGAAGCCAAAATCAACAAGTTCACAAGGAAATGGCTTGGTGTCCCACCTGTCTGACTGACATCGCGCTGTTTCTGTCGCCACGCAAAGCTCAAACTACCACTGAAATCCATCCTGGAGGAATACAAAGCAGGGAAGATCAGACTTCAAAGCATGCTGGAGGACTCAGGAGACAAGGTGGTAGAAGCAATCAAGCCCAGCTGAAGACAGGCAGAAAATGGAAAGTTCAAGAGGCGATGGATTCTGCAAAAGAAAGTCTCAAGATCAGAGAAATAACAGGACACACACAGACCAACAGACAAGGACTGGGGGTGACCAAACTGAATGGTGGTCAAAGGCCAAAGGAAAAGCCAAAGAGACATGCTGATTCAGGAGATGAGAAAGAAGAAGACCAAAAAAGACTCCAAAAAGCAGTCCAGCAGAGCCAGCAAGGGCAATGGACAACGTGGGAGGATGCACTCCAAAGAAGTCTAACTTGGAATGACATTTGGCACATGGCCCTCTCAGGATCAGCTTCATTCTCAGATCTGCATATGACCTTCTGCCCTCAAATGCAAACCTGGTGAAGTGGGGGAAAACAGACGATCCTGCATGCCCCCTCTGCCATGAAAAACAAACAGTGGAGCATGTTCTAAGCTCATGTAAACTAGCCCTGGCTCAAGGAAGGTACACATGGAGGCACAACCAAGTGCTCAAAGAAATTGTACAAGTAGTCTGGGCTAGTACCAACACCACAAAAGGGAGAATCAGGACTCCAAAAGCACCCACAACATTCTTCACGGCAGGAGGCAGCAAATCATGGCCAAGAACAACAGTGCCACTCGAAACATGCAGGCAGAGTCTGCTGGGATGGGGCAGATGACTGGAGTGCACTGCAGACCTCCCAGAATGGAAGAGTCACCCAGAGATCATCAGCAAGAGTGGCATGAGACCAGACATAGTAGTCCACTCTAAGTCAACCAAGCAGCTGATCATGATCGAGCTCTACAGCCTGAGTAGAGAAGGCTATCAGGTCAAAGTCCTCACTGCAGAAATTGGAGCTAGGGGATTTGTAGGAATGTCTGCATACAGCCTCATGAAACAGCTCTCAGTTGCAGGGAAGGAAAAACCAGAGCCCTGAAAGCAATGGCAGAAGCGGCAGAGAGGTGTTCAAGCTGGATCTGGTCAAGGAGGAACAAAAGTGAACTTCATAAGGCTTAATTTCCCTACAAATATCAGGTGTCCCTGTGGCTCAGTGGTTAAAGCGCGAGTCATTAAGTAGAAAATGAGCATGTCCAGAGGGTCATGGGTTCGAATCCCAGCCATGGCTGTCCCAAGATGGGGAAAAAAAAAGGGCAGCAGAGGGACATCCCGAGTCATGAACCGGGTGTGGCCCAACCCCCCTAGAGTGTCAGGAGATAAGGCCGAACACTTGCTTGAAGGGGGCTTCTCTTCTGAGGACTCTCTGCTGCCACGCTCTCCACGAGTTTCTTTCTACTTACCTGTATGCGTTGTTTTTGTTCATTCCCCTTTATGGCGCTGGAATCAGTACGTGCTCACGTGTTATGATTTATGATTTTTCTGGTTGTTATCTGTTTGCTCATGTTGTTTTGTCACAGCTCGGTAAAGTGTGAAAATGTCCTTATGTTGTGAAATCAGGATAAATGCTTGATTTGCATATGGTGTGTGAGACCGTGTGAGCAGTTTTGGCTACACGCCTGATTTGATTTTGATGTTAAGTAGGCTGGGCCACAAACCTGAATTTGAATTTTGATTAGCAGAATAGGCCACACTCCTGGATTTGGATCTTAAGTCAATCAGGGTTGTGCTATATAAGAAGTGAATGGAATGTTTAATTAACATGTATGGACATGCTGATAGCTAACGCTATGGACAGAGTTCTTGATTATATGTGAGCCAGGTTAGAGTTAAATGTTGTGCACAGTCGTTATGACTGACCAAAGAGTGATGTTTGGATTATCTGATTGATCTTTTGGTTTTAATTGGGTACATTATCCATGTTAGAGATGTTGATGGAATGATGTCTTGAAGCATAGGGGTAGTACTGTTATATCGACCCATGCAACTGAGTTTGTTTTATCCAATTGGAGAACATTCGTCCTGGAGGAAATGTTGATTGGAACAACATTCTTAGGTACGGGGGTGTCATGAGTCGGCCGAATGTTCTCGAGCATTTAGGCAAATTAAGGGTAGTTTTGCTGTTGTTGAGAGCAATTTCCTTGGGTTCTTCAAGTGTGCGAACTCGGGCATCACCAGAGGGGAATACCCCGAGTCGTATACTGAAGGAGGGGATTACTGGGAAGTGTTTCGCATGTCCGAGGGATAGTGACAAGGAGTTGGCGACCTGCCGGTCCTGGGTGGAGGAGTGTCCAGTCCGACCACTGGCTGGCTATTCACTGGGTTCTCCAGTGGGCCTGAAGGGAAGGCGATCGTGTCAGGTGACCGTCACGGGTAGGTGACCGTCAGCCTGCAGGCAGAGTACAGCGACCATTCAGTCGTCCTTGTTCTGAGGAATGAATGGAAGGCTTCAACCTATTGAGTGGTTTGCACCTTGTTGTCTATGAGGTAGTAACTACTCGAAGCATCAGTCCTGGCTGGTAGAGAAGTCCAGGCTGTTAGTACACTGGGTAGCTTGGGGGAATCGAACATAAGTTTGAATAGGAGGTTATGCATTAACCACTGGGTACCCAAGTCTTGTTGGCGCTAGCAGCTGGGTGTGTGTGTATGTGTAGGTGACTAGTGATTCCATTGGCGGAATAAAAATAACTTGGGGATTTATTGGTACAAATCGTGTGATGTGTGTGTGCCAGTGATTCCATTGGTTGAGCCAGTTAAACTCGGGTTCTCTCTTTCTTTGAGAACGAATATAAGCTGCTTGGAAAACAGGAAGTGTGTGACTCACTTAAGGGAAAGTGAACTCGCCCGTCTTGCTGAGTGCTCAAGAAAATACAGCGTGAAGCAGAGGTTAGCTGTCGCCTCGTTGTCTCCTGGGTGGGGACGTATGACAGTGGAGGTTGCTGTAGCCTCGGAGCCGATGACGAGAAGAATTGTCTTCCGTGTGGGGACGGTCGACAGCAAGACGTGTCAGCCTGTTGGAGCCTAGACAGGGAGCTGCCAGACAACGGTGGGGTGTTTGCAGCCAGAGAAGACCTGTGGGAGAGGCCGACAGGAGCCCTTTCCGTGGAGAGGGCGAAGTACGGTGGAGTCCGGGAGACTCGGTGTGAGGGTGCGACTCAAGCTACGTTGCCAGTGTCCCCCAACTGGGATTTGGCCAATCGGGAGGACACAACGGTGTGGCAGCTTCAGCTCGTAGTCACACAAGTGGGATGAGAGAAACTGACGGCCAACCGAGGAGTGCTGGCAAGTTACGGATGTTTTATTTGTTCTTAAGTTTATAAGTGTGCAAACAGAATTGTGGAATATTGTCTTTCCTGGTTAATGAAGAGTTATCGAAGGAAAGGGGATGCGATTTATGAGATTGTCTGTATGCTGTTTACATTGTTGTATGATACAGATAGTTGTGTTGTGTAGTGACGGGTGGGGGCTCGGAGTCAAGTTAAATAAAGTTGATTATTTTCTATGAAATGTTATTGGTTTCCCGTCACCTTTGTGCGGGCCCGATGTGAGTGACAGAGTGCGTGTGCCTATGCGAGAGTGCATTTTGGTTGTGAAAGCGTAAATACTTCTGTCTATAACCCCCTGCATCCCTGAATATGAAAATCATATTTTAATAACGAGGGGGAGCGTCGGAGACCCGTCACAGTAGCAACTTACCGTTACCATGTTAGTACCAATCTTAATTTATTATTTCCACGTTACTTGTGGTTTTCGTTTGGTTGTAACTGATCGTAACCGCGTCACAGTTGGCAATAATTATCTGTTCCACGTCACGCTTCGTTTCTTTCAAAAATAACTTATCGTTACCAGTTCGTGAAATTATTTCCACGTTACTAATCGTTTCTTTTAAAAAAAAAAATTATTGCGACATTGAGTCGATAATGGCTTACTATTGCCATTTTACTGGTGATAGTAAGATATCACTGCTGCATTGTGGTTGACAAAAATAATCGACGATTACT
Source organism: Conus ventricosus (assembly GCA_018398815.1). Taxonomy (NCBI): domain Eukaryota; kingdom Metazoa; phylum Mollusca; class Gastropoda; order Neogastropoda; family Conidae; genus Conus; species Conus ventricosus. Next base: position 57,710,572 of record CM031607.1, on the reverse strand, counting down.
ATGTTTCGGTTGTGAATAACTTATCATTGTCACGTTACGCTTGGAATAATTTCGCTTTTCGACGGTCTAAACAGTTCTGTTAAATTTGCACAGCCGAAAACGCTTTTCAATATGTGTATCAAATCGTACACGAGTTACCCTTCAACGCTCTGATATTCAGGCAGTGAGAATTTTAAGCCACCTTGAAATGTGCGTATGCCAACTACCAAACATTACTCTTCACTGGCCTCTGAATATTTTTCAAATAAAAATAAAACGTAAGTGTCACCCCAAACTCTCCCTGTATTTGAATTCATGGTCTGGTTTCCTGTCCAGCCTCTAAAGAAAGAAAGCAAAGTTGTAACTAAGTCTAAACTTAGCTTCATGCTATAATAAAGATTTATGACGCAATGTACCATTCTCAACGACTGATGCGTTCAAATACGTCTTTCAGTCCGAAGCAGGATGTTTGAGTGATGAAACTGTACCCAACTTCAAAGCTGACGAGAGCGAAAGTTTCCCTGTGTTTAGAAATGCGTATCGTGCATATCAAATGAATAGTCTGACAACAGTGTGATTTATTTCCATTGTAATTCACAGATGTTATTGATAATTTGGAATATGTACATATTCTCTCTCTCTCTCTCTCTCTCTCTCCTCTCTCTCTCTCTCTCTCTCTCTCTCTGTCTCTCTCTCTCTCTCTCTCTCACTTCCCGCCTCTCTCTCTCTCTCTCTCTCTCTCTCTCTCTCTCTCTCTCTCTGTACACGCACACGTGCATGCACTAACGCACGGACATACACACACGTATGCGCGCATGTGCGCTCACAAACACACATTCTCCGTTGTCCCTCCGTTCCCCCTCCCCCTCCCGGTCTTTAATGTTGCGTTTTTTCCCGCTTCCACTGACACAAAAGTCACTGAACAGCAGGAAGACACAAGGTACCTCGCTCCAGCAGGTGCAGAAGTCTCGGCTGACTGACAAGACAGACGCACAGATCTAAGGAAAGAGACGGGGAGGGAAGCGGCGATCGATCGAGCGAGAGAGAGAGAGAGAGAGAGAGAGAGAGAGAGAGAGAGAGAGAGAGAGAGAGAGAGAGAGAGACAGACAGACAGACAGACAGACAGAGAGAAGGTGGAGAGAATAGGAAAGAGAGGAGGAGGGAGAGAGAGAGAGGGAGGGAGGAGAGAGAGACTCAAGGACTCAAAAGAGAGAGAGAGAGAGAGAGAGAGAGAGAGAGAGACAGGCAGACAGACAGACAGACAGAGATAGACAAAGACAGACAGAGACAGAGACACACACAGACAGACAAAAAGACAGACAGGAAAGTACTCACGGAGTCTTGGAGGTCCAGCGGACAGCCGTGGTTGATGAGCAGATGACACACCTCGGGGTGACCGTTGTGAGCCGCGTAGTGCAGGGCAGTCCTCCCCTCCTGTCACACACACACACACACACACACACACGCACGCACGCACGCACGCACGGGCGCGCGCGCGCACGCACGCACGCACGCACGCACGCACGCGCACACACACACACACACACACACACACACACACACACACACACACACACACGTCTAATATCACTATGTGGATAGACGTTAAATTGAAGACAACAACAACAACAACACACACACACACACACAGTTGTGATTTAACAGATTTCAATTTCTCAAAATCGGTGTTAAAAATGCCCTCTAACCCCAAACGTGAAACACGTCAGTTATGGTCCACTAAGATCGCTAACAGTTAAGAAAACCCGCTGGATCCCAGCTCCACAAAGGACAGTCACACAGAGTTTTTTTCATTTTTTTTTTTTTCATTGTTAACTGTTCGGGCAGTCTTATGTCTTACTTTGTCCTTTCTTAGTTTGGGAGCTTCTGACACAACTTACGTCAACGTCATTCCAGGCATTCATCGCAGAAAAGCGCACTCCAGGGATTCTTCCCATCACCGGTTTCATTTTTCCTCAGAGGACCAGCCACCGCAGCCCTCACATGGGCCCAAGCGGTCGGCTGGACTGTAAACACAATACATCAAACTGACCAGACGCCGTGGTGCTGTGGTCGGGGTCTCGGGCTGTGGGCTTGGAAGTCGTGGGTTCGAGTCCCCATCCAAGGCACCGATTTGTGAGATTTTCCCGTTCCAGCAGGCTTTTACCCAGTGTTGAGTATTACCATGGGCCCAAAGGGAAAGACTGGAACGAGTGGGAACCCCCACCCCCATCCCCACAGCCTTCCCCTGTTACATGGACGCATCTCTTAGGGTCACTTTTGGTGTTGATGGGATAGTTCTTCAGTGGTTCGAATCATACATCAGAGATAGATCGCAGGCGGTGGTTGTGGGTGGTGTAAGGTCTACTTTGTCACCTCTTTTGTATGGAGTACCACAGGGGTCAGTATTGGGCCCAGTGTTGTTTACATTGTACTCACAGCCCTTGTCGGATGTTATCTCAGACCATGATTGTGATTTTCACAAGTATGCTGATGACACTGAACTTTCTAAGAGTGGCACACCTGATGTGTTTGTTTCTGTTCAATCTGGGGTGTCTCGGTGTATCAGCAGTGTGCAGGAGTGGATGACAAGTAATAAGCTTAAATTAAATTGTGAAAAGACTGAAGTCATGCCCGTTGGAACCTCCTCCTGCCTCAAACTCGTTGAGTCAGAGTCAATGGTTGTTGATGGTACTGAATTACCTTTCAATAAGTCTGTCAAATACCTTGGTGTTACCATTGATCAGTGTCTGACCATGCAGAATCAAATATCTGTAGTCTGTCGCTCATCCTTTTTAGAGCTGAGACGTATTGCTTCCATCCGACGCTTTATATCCAGGGAAGTAGCTGTCAGGCTAGTCTGTGCCATGGTGATGTCAAGATTGGACTACTGCAACTCTGTTTATGCTGGGCTTCCCACAGAACAGATTGCTCGGCTGCAGAGAGTCCAAAATAGCGCTGCACGACTTGTTTTGAAGAGGAGGAGGTGTGAGCACATCACTCCCATGCTGATCGAACTGCACTGGCTTCCCATACAGTATCGGTGGCAATTTAAACTGGCAGTTCTTGCTTTCCGCCACTTCAATGAATCTCTTCCTCACTATCTCTCTTCTTCTCTCTGCACCTACCAAAGCTCTCGTACCCTTCGCTCTTCTTCACAAAAACTTTTGAAAATCCCTAAGCGTTCTCTGAAATCTGTTGGCGAAAGAGCCTTCAGTTTTAGAGCACCTTCTATTTGGAACTCCCTCCCTGAAGACCTTCGTAATCAGCCTACTCTTTCTTCTTTTAAATCTCAGCTCAAAATTTACCTCTTCAAAAAGGCCTATTCTCTTCTGTAGATGACTAGATCTCTCCTAAATTTCTCCACAACTAGTTTGGTGAGGCAGTTTATGCATGCTGGTGCGTCTGCAATTGTGTATTTTCTTTTTGCTGTGTGCATGAATATTGTATGAATAAGTGCAAATGGTGGATGTAAGCGCATTGAGTTGTACAACAAGAAATGCGCTATATAAGTATTATACATTATTATTATTATTATTATCTCTGAGGGCGCTGTTCAATTTCCCTGACACACACTGCACATTCAGGCCCGTGGCGTGTAGGTCAAACTGCTCGGTACTGGCATGCTCATCGGGACTATTGTTGGATGGTCGCGTGGCACGCTCCGTAAGGAGCCCCTCTCTCACGCTGGCTCTTTGACTCAGCAATATCATTGCCAGTAGACGGCATAGCAGATAGTGTCTTGAGTAACAGGAGGCGCTAAGCACCACCCAAGTGACGCGGTGGTGTACCCAGTGCCTTCTGCTGTGGGTTGCCGCGTAAGGATCTGATCCTGATCGCTACCTGTAGACTGTCAACACTGAGGAAGCATCAGGACCCACTCAGGTGGGATTGGTGTATGAGGAGTAGGGATGAAGAAAGCGCGATCAATGCCGTTTAATGAATATTGAAGATGCGACAACAACAACGACGACAACAAATAACCTGTGACTGTCGAATAGAATTATAATGCCAAATCTGATCATCTCACATCACTTCCGCCTCACCTCCCGGGGTGAATCACGGTAAGATTTAGTCTACCCTCCAACCCCTCCTTTTCCTCTCCTGTCGTCAAGACTGGACACAGCGCTGCCAGCAAAGAGTGCCAGAGCTGCATCCTGTGAAAGGCGGCGCCCTCTCCTCAGTCCGACAGACAATGCCAGTCTTGCAGCCAGTTAAGGGGGGGGGGGGGGGGGGGGGGGGGGGGGGAGGGTGCCCTCTTCACTGAGTAACAGTCTTTCATACGAAAGGCACGAGTCAGAAATCAGAATGGCCTCAATCCGCGAAGCTAAGAGCTGAACCACGCCATGTGGATCATAGTCACTGTTCTTTATGAGTGCATCAGGAAAAGGTCCACATTGCTGCAGATCGTACTAAAAACAAAAACAAAAAAACCCTCCTTTGCAGGAATATTCCACAGAACACATTTAAAATCTGGCATAATTTTCTCAAAATAGTCCATGGAGAGATGCCTTGCTTAGAAGACTGTGTCGAAAAATGGTCTGCCGTACTGAAAAAGGGGTTAAAATATTTCAGGGTGTAGTACACCTAACATCTTAAATTGACAGCAAGAGGGACTACTGTGCACAGTGTGAAGACAGGTGGTGAGTCTTACAACCAAGAAGAGCATGGGGCATTAGTGTTGTGACAGGTATTTACTTAAGACAGAGGGAGCACTGCCTACACTTTGTGAAGATGGATGGCAACACTTCATGACTGAATCTGTAAAGGCAAGGCAATGCATTTTCCATTCTTCTCACACTTCTTTGGGTCATCCCTCCAAGTTCTGCAGCAAAACAGCAGAAAACAAGAGCAGCGTCAAAATTTTAAAAAAAAAAGGAAAATGTCTCGGAAAGAGATAAAATGTTTGCCATCTGTGTTTCAACAAAATCACGATGTTGCCAAATAGGTCTACACATTTCACAAGTGTTGTGGAGTTTAGTGCATTTGGATGTTAACATTCGATATTGGAGGAGGATTTCTTCTCCTGCTGCTGTTAAAAAATCAATCAATCTATCTATCTATACATATATATATTAAAAAGAAACTGTCAATTTAGGACATGATGTCATGATGTCCTGGGGGTATTTCTGGATCGCTTATTTAAAGTAAAGCAGATTTTGTGTTTGTTTTCGCTTGTTTGTTTTTTGCTTTCTTCTTCTGAATTCTCATGACATTATCGCAGCACTGTATAGCACACATTCTTCGTGTCACAGACAGACAGGTACGTCGGTAAAACAAAGGGAATAGAGTGAATTTATAATGACAGTCGGTACATTGGTAAGACAGAGGGGACAGAGTGAATTTATAATGACAGCTGGTACGTTAATGAAACAGACTGGAGAGATTGCGTGTATATATTGACAGGTGGTGTGTTGTTTAAAAGGAAGCAGCACAGCGCATCTTTATGAACAATTGCGTGTATATTGACAGGTGGTGTGTTGTTTAAAAGGAAGAAGCACAGCACATCTTTATGAACAAAGGTGGTAACATTGTTGAGACAATGGGAGCAGAGTGTCACTGTACAAAGACGGGAGGTTCGTAGTTCAGACAGAGGTGGCGGACGGCCTTAAAATGGAGACGGTTGGTACGTTTTTCAGACAAAAGAAGAAGAGCGCATTTGTACTAAGACATCTGGTCCGTTATTACAACAGAGAGCATGGGGGCGGGGGCGGGGCGGGGGGGGGGGGGGGGGAGGGGGGGGGGAGGGCAAGGACGATTGTATGAAGGAACGTGGTACATTAAAACAGAAGGGGGAGAAGGGATGGGACAGAGGGCGAAGGGGAGTGGGGGGGGGGGGGGGGAAGGGGGAGGGTCCACGTGCATTTGTGTGAAGACGGGTGGCAAGTGGCTAAGACAGGGAGGGCAGGGTGCAGTTGTGTGAAGACGCCAGTGTGTCGTGGCTGTAATCTGCGCTGACAACGGGTCTGCTCCTCCCTGCTTTGTCCCCGCTTTCTGTGTTTGCCATTGTGCGGCAGCAAGGCTCTTTGTGCTCCTACACCCTCTAATCCCGGCCCCGGCTGTGCTCTACCGCCACAAACACTGTCATTGATACCTTTCAGCAGGTACACACACACAACACAACATACACATACACACACACACACACACACACACACACACACACACACGTGGAAAGAGGAAAGAGAGAGAGAGAGAGAGAGAGAGAGAGAGAGAGAGAGAGAGAGAGACAGACAGACAGACAGACAGACAGACAGACAGACAGACAGAGACAGAGACAGAGAGACAGACAGACAGACAAACAGACAGAGGCAGAAAAACATGTGGAGAGAGAGAGAGGAGAGAGAGAGAGAGAGAGAGAGAGGAGAGGAGACAGACAGACAGACAGACAGACAGAGAGTATGAGTACGAGTTCGAGTACGCATACGAGTATGATTATTTAAAGGGTAAAATGGATATGCTGATTCACACCGTGCTCTCAAAACATCATGTCAAAAGGAACGGACAACAGATAACAAAATGTTTATACAGACACTTATTGCAGTGCAGTGTACAACGCAACAACGACATTCATAAGACACAGAAAGAGAGGGGGTAAGCGAGAGTGATAGAGAGAGGGGGGGGGGAGAGGGAGGAGGAGCAGGGGGAGAGAAAAGCAGCGAGAGAGAGAGAGAGAGCGAGGAGAGAGAGAGAGAGAGAGAGAGAGAGGGAGGGGAACAAGTTCATATACCTCCAGCTGTTCAGCCATGTCCTGCATCTGTCTCTCACGCATCCTGACATTTCGGTGCGTACCTCGACAGTTGACCTTTTTTTGACCCTAGCAGTCAAGGGAGACTAAATTAAGCTGAGCTTCTCAACGGCTTTTTGATTGTGTCGCTCAACTTCCGTGCTTGATCAATACGCTTCACAAAGTACGTTCGTCCCGTCATTGACAAATATGCTTTGAAAAATCGGTATGTGTGTGTACTTTTTTTTTTTCTAACTAAAAAGAATTATTACCACAAAATATATTTCCTGTATGTGATCTAACCGTCTTTGCAGACTGCAGTGCCATTTTGACGTCAGCACTGTAGTGGTGACTCCTTCTGCACCTCGTTGCTTACTGGTTACTGTATCGAAAGAGACAACAATTATGAACGTTTCCTCCGGCAGAAACACATCTGCCATAAACTGAATATTTATGGTGATTGTTTCATATCTGTATTCAATTCCTTCTACCCATTGTTTCATTCCTGTATTCATTTCCTTCTACCCATTGTTTCATTCCTGTATTCATTTCCTTCTACCATTGTTTCATTCCTGTATTCATTTCCTTCTATCCATTGTTTCATTCCTGTATTCATTTCCTTCTACCCATTGTTTCATTCCTGTATTCATTTCCTTCTACCCATTGTTTCATTCCTGTATTCATTTCCTTCTACCCATTGTTTCATTCCGGTATTCATTTCCTTCTATCCATTGTTTCATTCCTGTATTCATTTCCTTTTACCCATTGTTTCATTCCGGTATTCATTTCCTTTTACCCATTGTTTCATTTCAGTATTCATTTCCTTCTATCCATTGTTTCATTCCAGTATTCATTTCCTTTTACCCATTGTTTCATTTCAGTATTCAATTCCTTCTACCCATTGTTTCATTCCGGTATTCAATTTCTTCCATCCAATTGTTTCATTCCTGTATTCAATTCCTTCTATCCATTGTTTCATTCCAGTATTCAATTCCTTCTATCCATTGTTTCATTCCAGTATTCAATTCCTTCTATCCATTGTTTCATTCCAGTTTTCAATTCCTTCTATCCATTGTTTCATTCCAGTTTTCAATTCCTTCTACCCATCGTTTCATTCCAGTATTCAATTCCTTTTATCCATTGTTTCAATTCGGTAATAAATTCCTTCTGTTCATTGTTTCATTCCGGTAATAAATTTCTTCTTTCCTTTGTTTCTTTCTGGTAATCAGTTCCTTCTATCCACGACTCCTTGTGCACGAGCACATGGTTCTTGAAGTACTAATTTGATGCCCGTTTAAGTTTCTGGCGTTAAATCACTAGCAAAGGAAAACTAATTGCTAAAGTCGTATACAACGTATCTATGTCTGGTAGATAACTACTCTAGTATTAAAAATAGAAATGAGTTTTCTAAAACAAAATCCACCACACTTTCAAACCTCCCCCTCCATCGCTCCCCTCTCAGCTCACACACACCTACATGCACGCATAGTTTCAGTAGCGCAGTTGATAGAACATGGACTGAAACCGGAGAGTACCAGATCCGAACCCGGATCTCGGTGAATTTTTTTTTTTTTCTTTTCAGAAGGCCAAATCGGTAAACACGCGG
>CM031607.1:57679763-57692263 GCA_018398815.1 Conus ventricosus | reverse complement strand
CACTATCCATCTGTTGATGCATGTGTATATAGTGTTCACACCTTCAATAATTTTCCTAAAGAATTTTTTCCCTCTCGAAACAAAATATGTCACATGCGAGTCAACCACTAGCTTAGCTAAACGTACATATCGCAGCTCGAGACAACAGGCTTGTCCGGCGAGCAAAGCAGCGACATCCGGATTACAGGTTAACAGTCACACTTCATTTCCAAGTCACACAACTGCCGGAGCCGGTCCCACCCCATCGCCATCTTTATGATCCTCCCTGCCCCCTCCCTCCTCCCCTGATTCGCGGCTGGCAGGTCCTGGCATCCATCTCACCTACACACTTTACCTGCAGGCCTACTCTCTGCAACTATTATGGATGGCCCCATGGCCAAACTCTCCATCTCCGTGGCCCCAAACTATACGGCCCCAGTAGCCATACCCTTTTAACTGCATGACCCTACTCTTCTGCTGCATTGCGTGTATGTCCACGCTCTTTAACTGCAAGGCCGCACTCTTTACCAATGTGGCACCACTCTTTAACTATATGAATGCACTTTTTAACTGCAAGGCCGCACTCTTTACCAATGTGGCACCACTCTTTAACTATCTGAATGCACTTTTTAACCGCGAGGCCACACTTTTTAACTTTATGGCCACACTCGTTGATTACACGGCCACATTTTCGTTGCTACAGGGCTATGTGTTTCCTATGTAGCTACATGATTTAAATGTAATGGCCACACTCTTTAACTGTATGCCCTCACTTTGTGGCCACACTTTTAACTGTATAGCTACATTCCTCAACATGTGCGTGCGTGTGTATGCGTGCGTGCGTGCGTGCGTGCGTGCGTGCGTGCGTGCGTGTGTGTGTGTGTGTGTGTGTGTGTGTGTGTGCGCGCGCGCACATGCGTGTGTATATGGACAAAATATACAGAAGGGCTTACTTTCTGTTCCATACTTCAGAATTAGAAACGTACAACATCAATACGTCTTACTGTTTGGTTCATATTTTCCCTGGTGGTTGTCTTAAAACACGCCAAGAGTGGTGCCACATAGGTAAAAAGTGCGGTCTTACGACTGAAGTTTGATATTTATGTATGTAGATAAGGATGCAGCAGGACAGATGGGTGGGTATGTGACCGGGTGAATAAACAGGCCAAGATGTCACTTCATCTTTGTTTTTATTCGTGATTTTACTCGCATGTTTCTCAGTATGAGTGAGACTGCTCCTTCTAATATCATCCTTGCAACAGAAGACTTAGATTAAAATTCATACAGACCCTTCTCATTTTATCCTTGTAACAGAAGACTAGAGTTAAAATCAAACAGGCCTTTTAATTTCATCTTTGCGACAGAAGACTGAGTGAGGCTGAACAGTGAAGAACCGGTGAACAATCGATACGACGTGAATTGATATGTAATCGAGCTGACGTGAATCAATAAACAACCGATCGACCAGCCGCCGTGGCGCAGTGGCTAGCGTCGCAGATTGATTCCCAGCTGGGAGTTCGTGGATTCGATTCCCATTACAGCCATTTATGTTTGAGGGAATTTTCCGCCCATGATCGGCTACCCAGAGTTGAGTTATTCTATGGCTCAACAGGGAAAACTGGAACCACAAAGTCGAGTTTCACCCACCTTATGACTCTTGACCAACACTGCAGATGTATGTATTTTTCAGGCCTAGTTGAGACGGGGATATGTTAGGAAAGCAAGCGTAGCGTACAGCCCTGTCGCGCAGTCTTAAACCAAAATGGAACCTCATGGTGACCATCTTCATCACCCTCATACTCATCAATCAGCATAAAGTCTCAAATCCTGTGCCCCTTCGTGCCCTGCTCCCATGGTGACCTCAGTCTGGATTTCCTTTCCACCTCTATGCCCTCGGTGGGTTCGGGTTGAGGTCGTCGGCACCGGTGACTCCATGGGGACCGTTGTTGGACGGGTACACACTGGCCCTCTGGAGAGGCACGCTTCCTCACGCTGGCTCCCGACTAAGCGATTACTGTCATAAAAAAAACAAGGAGGGGGGGTGGGGGTCGGGGAGGGGGGGGTATATGGTGTCCTGCGTATGTTTGGATCAGAACAGGCGCCATTGAATACCACCGAAGTGACTGGTCAGCAGTGCAGTGTCTCTCTGGCGGGTTGCCTCATGATGACTTGATACTGACTCTGCAGGAGGATTGCTGGTGTAGGGGCTGTGACGAAACAAGCTGGGACGTGGCTGTGAACGAGGAGCCAAGACGAACGTGTGAGAGAAAAGCCACTGTAGTGTACAGAAGATGAGAGAGAGAGAGAAAAGAGAGAGAGAGAGAGAGAGAGAGAGAGAGAGAGAGAGAGAGAGCAAGCACAACCAATCTGACAGCAGATGCTATGGACCAAGGCCCGTAACCAAAGAGTAACACAATTTCGGTTTCAGTTTCATAACAGAGGTACCACTGCGTGCGGACTAATCCACATACGCTGCAGAGCATCAGCTGAGCTACAACATCATTGTTGTCATATATATGACTGAGACATGGACTGAAGGACCAGTCTAAAACATCGCACCACGTTGCAACAACCGACGAGACTTCGCGAACAGGGATTTAAAAGATCGTTCTCTATACGGTCTCTAGAGTCATCCACTCGTTCAGTAAACAAATGATCTCGTATTAACACCGTTATCTCGCCGACGGATCATGATCACAGTCAGGGCGTAAAAAACACTCTTTAGACTGGATGTCGGAAGAGAAGACAAGATCGCTGAGTCAGTAAAGTATTACTGGCTCTGGTCAGCACGACCCTGCCAAGATTCGCAGGTCGGTGCCACTGAGAAAACCTGCTTGGATCTTTTCTACATGCAGTCAACGACGCTGACGTGACCCGCAGCGAAGCACGACTAATGACGAGAATACGTGGAATGAAAGACGTGAGTGTAATCTGCAAGCACAGCGACAGTACTTGTGCGACTCGTGGCTCAAAAGAACCGATTCAAGTGCGTTGAAGTCACTCACGCTTGCATCATACGTCCCATTTGTTTCCTTTTCAAATCGTTTCCAAACGTCACAGCGACAGAAGAATCCAGTTCTCTTTTTTTATCATTCAACTTCTTCTTCTTCTTCTTCTTCTTCTCTCTCTCTCTCTCTCTCTCTCTCTCTCTCTCTCTCTCTCTCTCTCTGCGTGTCTACCTGTGTCTCTCTCTGCCTCTCTCTCTCTCTCTCTGACTCTGCAGGAGGATTGTTTAGCCTCAGGGCCGAGTGTTAAAAAGCACGCTTGTATGCTTATCTCATATCCCTGAATAAACAAAATTTCGTACGTTCGTTCGTTCGTTCGCTCTCTCTCTCTCTCTCTCTCTCTCTCTCTCTCTCTCTCTCTCTCTCTCTCTCTCTCTCTTCTCCTCTCTCTCTCCCTCTCTCCCTCCCTCCCTCCCTCCCTCCTCTCTCTCTCTCTCTCTCTCTCTCTCTCTTAAATGTGTTGTAAAACTAGTCATCGTGTACAAAGACTTGGCTGATTAATGCAATGCCGCAGCGGAGAGGCCAAAATCTTGAATATGCTAGGACTACTCATTACACATCGTCAGCATGAATTCCAAACAAGCATACAAGCTGACGATTTTCTGCACGATTTCAGATCATTTTCTCTCCATACAAACATAGAAAAAGTTTCACGAGAAGTGTGCAACCACACTGTGATACGTGTAGTGGTTAACTGCCCAGCATGGCTATGTGAAACACCAAGAAATATACAACAGCTCATCGGCATTTGTTTTTAAAAAGCCTTTAGAAGCGTTGTTTTCGTGAAAACTGCAATTTCCCTCATGAGTAAGTCTTGTATAACCATGACATATACGTCAAAAGAAAAATTCTTACTTCACCGTTGCTTTACGATCACTCTTTATCCCAGTTTTCTTGTCTGTTATGGCGATTAGTTGTGGAAACAGTGATTATGATTAATAACAACTGGCAGCTGTGACGAATGTGAGCTACTGTTAACTACGCACGAAAAGTGTACCGTAGGTATTATTGTGTAAACTTACAGAATGCTTCGTAAACAGGCCCTCAAAACAAACAAACTAAAGCCCAAACTAGCACCATAATTAACTGCTTTTAGTGCGCGCGGTTTTTGGGTGGCTGTAAGATTGATTTCTTTCTTTTGGTTGTTTTCTTTCTTTTGACTCATTATTTGATGCCTTAAGAGCGTCACAACTACACTGAAGAAATTGTTTTCGCGTAAAAGTAACCGCTTTAGTTTCACTTCGTGAAGACACTGTTCATGCAAACGAAATTACTGTTTCCATGTGAAAGCTAATTATTACTGTTCTTCGGTGATAATAACTATTTTCGTTGCAAAAACAGTAAACAAGACATTTTGCAACAAATGACTTTTCATAAAACATGCCCCCCCCCCCCCCCCCCCCCCCCCCTCCGTCGGTATAAATCCTCCGGCTTCCTATCCAAGATACCCGCCCTGATCCGATGACGTTCATCGGACAATCCGTTTAGTGATGGAATGCAACAGATACACGGCCGTGCCATGCTGTCAGCTTTGGGAGCGAGTCCCGTCACCTATCAGTTGATCTGAGGAACGCGGATGCAGAGGAATGTGTCGGTGGACATGCTGTCGACAGACCGATCTTTCCAACTGTGCGCATTTGGTCATAAAACGAGTTCGAAGTAAAACCTCACAAAACTAGCCGGTTTCTAAAACTCAGAGAGAACCAAATCCCGTAGAGTATGAGGTGTGCGATTTTTTTCTTCGATTGAACACCCTTCTTCAGATTAAAAAAAAATTAACGTACAAAGTTAACAGCCGATGTGCGCTATCAAACGGTACTATCATTGGTGTCTAAACCATCAAGCTCCCGGGAGCTGGTGTGATTATTATTACCCCAATTAACATACTGAACTACCAGCCAGTTTGGCACACTGTGACCTATTATCCTATATCAAGCAGTGCACACGTTGGACGTCAGTGTCAATGTTATTTAGCATCATCAGCAGCTCGAATTCAGCAAAAAAAAAAAAACAGCAACGCGAACAAATGAAACCCCCATCCACCCCCACACTCACACCGAACAAACAAATCAAGCCAAATATCAGCCACGATCACAAACAAAAACTGACAGACCATACTCCACAAAAGAAATGAAACGATGAAAGAGAGTTCATGTATACGGTATCGTAAAGATCACGAACTGTCGTAAACGAAATCAAAGCAACGTAAAATATGAACCTACGAAAAGGTTAACGCGCAGACATAGCAGTTTTGCTGGAATGCCTCGATAGTTCTGCATAGGCCTCCAGCAAAAAGCAAGAGCAGAGCTCGGGAGAGCGCAGACAGCCACCGAGGTCGAATGGATTCTGGATCCAATTTTTAATCCAGTCCGCACCAAAATGTAAATCTCTCTTCCTTCCTCCGCATGTTTCTCCCCCCTCCTCCATCTCCTCTCCCGAAATCGATATTTACTGCAACATGGGGGAAAATTGAATTGGTAATTAAGTGTGTGCGTGTGTGTGTGTGTGTGTGTGTGTGTGTGTGTGTGTGTGTGTGTGTGTGTGTGTTCAGTTATCATCAGTTTCAAGAGTGAGAGCAAAACAAAACACCAAAACCAAAACAAAAAATACCGCCAGGGTAAGTAATAATAGGCACGGTCTGAAAGAGATATTTCCCATACCGCCAGGGTAAGTAATAATAGGCACGGTCTGAAAGAGATATTTCCCATACCGCCAGGGTAAGTAATAATAGGCACGGTCTGAAAGAGATATTCCCATACCGCCAGGGTAAGTAATAATAGGCACGGTCTGAAAGAGATATTTCCCATACCGCCAGGGTAAGTAATAATAGGCACGGTCTGAAAGAGATATTTCCCATACCGCCAGGGTAAGTAATAATAGGCACGGTCTGAAAGAGATATTTCCCATACCGCCAGGGTAAGTAATAATAGGCACGGTCTGAAAGAGATATTTCCCATACCGCCAGGGTAAGTAATAATAGGCACGGTCTGAAAGAGATATTTCCCATACCGCCAGGGTAAGTAATAATAGGCACGGTCTGAAAGAGATATTTCCCATGTGTCTTTTCTTAAAAACATTGAAATCAAAAGATTTTAAAGTTTTGGCATCATTCGAAAAAAAAAAAGTAATAGTAGAAAAAAAAATTCAAAGATACTTAACAATCCGTAAAGAGTCATTTAACAGTGTTCACGTTCAGCGAAAAGCAAACAAAACAACAACAAAAAAGGAAGTGAGGTAGGGGGAATTTTGCTGACCGGGATCCTGGACCTTCCCGCCGGTCTGTATCAGCCCCACGGATCCACCCCCAGACGTAATGAGATAGTCCCTGGGCCACGCTTCCTCTTTGCACTAAGCGTCGTTGAAATTCGTGACGGGGCGATTGCGTAATCTTACTAACACACTATCAAACAAATCAAGACTGACGGGCGCCGGTCTATGGGAATTAAGGAAAGAATCAGTGAGTGGGAAGTCAGGGGTTGTTTTTTTTTCTTCAACTCTCTCTCTCTCTCTCGCGCACACACACACACACACACACACACACACACACACACACACACACACACACACAATATATATATATATATATATATGCAAAGAGAGAGAGAGAGACTCACTCACACCAGAGATATAATCTATTCGCTCTGGACGACCTGTTATTCAGACATTCAGCTAAGTCTGGAAACAAGGTCCCGTTGATACAGCACAAAATGGTACAATGTTACATTATGCGCAGAGCAAACTGTAACTGTGTTACATTTTGCGCGGTGAATGTGTCTGCTCAACGTGCGCAAATTGTATGTGTTGTTACATTTTGCGTGGAACACACACGCGCAACATATACATAACAAAACTACAATCCTTATGAACTGCTCCGCGCAAAATATACCAATGTTACTTTTTCTTTTTCGCCGTTGTTATATTTTGCGTTGTATCATCTCATGACTGAGGCTCTTCTTACCTCCAACAGTATTGTATTTCATGGCAGTGTTCAGTCTGTTGAGGGCGAGGAGTACATGGCGGTCGGCGAGAAGCCGAGATCCACAAACACATGAAAGACCAGAAACCATCCAGATGTTTGGGAGACAAAAGAGAAACGACGGAAAGGGTAGGGTGGGTGGTTGGGGGTGGGGGTGGGTGGTTGGGGTGGGGTGGGGTGGGTGAGTGCATGGGTGAAAACGAGTCGGGGGAAGAGACGGGAGGAGGAAAGGAAGGGAGGGGGAGCAAACGAGTTAAAAGTACTTTTGAACGTAAGCAAGCAGAATCTTATCACTGAACAAAAAATACCAGGTATATAAAATGAGAATCTTAATTGTTACATAACAAATTGTCAGGTATGTAAAATGGGGTGAGAGAGAGAGAGAGAGAGAGAGAGAGAGAGAGAGAGAGAGAGAGAGAGAGAGAGAGAGAGAGAGAGAGAGACTGGACTGAGGATTCCGTTCAAACATCACCCACACTTAAAGCAACAGCATACGCAACTTGCAGTTTACAGCCAGGCTTAACGTCCAAACCCAGCAAATCAACGTGAGGTGTTGCCGGTGTGCCTGCAAGCCCTCCATCAAAGCATGCTTCACATAATGTCATCAAGACCTCACCCCCACCCCAACTCCTTCTCAACTTGCCCCCAACTGACACTTCCCTTTCTCTGCCCCCCACCTCCACCCCCACCCTTCCATTCCCTTATATCCCTCCACCCCTATGTCCTTTCTGCAATGCTTCGAACCTGTTTTAAGCCCGTTGACATTGTCAACGGAGGAATGTGTCCTAAGTAAATGCCGAGAAGACCGTCATGTAGGATTCCCAGCGCGCGTGCGCTCACACACAATCCAGCGAGGCAAGCACGCAAGCAGACGCGCGCGCGTGCACACACACACACACACACACACACACACACACACACACACACACGCACATGCACACACACACACACACACACACACTTTATGTGTGTGTGTGTGTGTGTGTGTGTCCCCAGTTAACCTGCCGTGTCAACACCAGCGACCTGACGCTAAAGGGGTGAAGTGTCTACCCCCATTACCACACACCGAGGCGTTCTACCCACCAACCACACAGCTAGGCAGAAGAGTGAAGGGGGGAGAGGGAGGCGCGGGAGGACGGGGTAGGGGGTGAGAATGTAGGCGGTGGAGTCGTTAGGGTGTGTTCCATTATTATTTTCGTGACATCAGGACAAATCAACATTTTTTCTAACAAGCGCATGCGCGCGCACTCACACGCGCACACACACTCTCTCTCTCTCTCTCTCTCTCTCTCTCTCTCTCTCTCTCTCTCTCTCTCTCTCTTCCTATCACACACACACACACACACACACACACGTACTTGTGTGGGCACGAGACGGGTATGGGCCTAATTGGATTTGGTGGAGTACCCGCTACCACCTGGGGTTGGGGAAAGCCGTTAAAATGTGCTCGATCACCATTTTCATGACAAAAAGGATCAGCCCTTCACCCAGTACACACACAATCGTACACCGAGTGGGGATAAAGGAATGGGGTCCGAAGGGTGGGTGGGTGAGGGTCAACTATAATTTCTTCCTTTCATACGATCATTCTCGACATGACATTCCCCGCTGTAGACCCACCCCATCACCCCACTCCATTCCACAGAAGAAAGGGTGGGTGGGTGGGAGGGGGTGAGAGGGAGTCGGGGTAGGGTTAACTATATCCTTTCATATGATCATTCTGGAAGTGACAGGTCCACCCGTTTCCCCTTCCACCCCACCCTCGTCTTTCTGTCCCAGTTCCTGCTTCGTTTCCTAGTTACACTTCAGGTGAGGGAATAGAGGGAAGAAAAAGTCTCACAAGGTACTTGGGTTGATAGTTAATAATGATTATCATGATCTGGCCACAGTGTCATGTTCAGTAAAACGATCGCTCAAAAATCTTTCAGTTATCAAAAACTAAACATTTTCTCAAAAGATGCCAGAAAGCACTTGTTTCATGCTCATGTTTATTCGCTCATCAGCTATGTTTCCACTCTTTAGGATTTGGCACGTGCAAATGTACTGAAACCTGTTGCTAGATTACACAAATGTACTATTACATTGGTTCTGTTAAAACCAACTTCACTAACGCTGACGATGACAGAAAAGTTCATACTACCCTTACAGTAATGTTCGGAGGATGACAAAGCAATGGTAATAAGCTACACACAAAAAAGTTAAGGATCACTTTCACAAACATTCATAACTGTCAAAATAAGAAAACAATGCGTTGAAGTTTGGCCAACATTTAATTCCATTCTTTAGTGATAACGATGCACAATTGCCTTCAATCTCGAGCAATCGTTCGGTGTGTACATTTGATTAAAGTGGGTACGTATCCAAATTTGATTTCCCAAAGTCATTGAAATCACAAGACAGGGCATACTGATGCTCCCAAAAGCTCAGTAATGCGTGTAACCACCATGGCTGTTCTGGCACTCGACGCAGCGAGTCCTCATCGAGTTGACCAGGTTGGTGAAGATCCTCTGTGGAAGCGCCTGCTACTCAGCCTGCAGCATCTGGTAGAGGTGTTGGGCATCCCTGGGAGGGGGGTGGCTCCTCACCTTGCGATCCAGCTCATCCCAGAGGTTCTCAATCGGGTTGAGATCGGGACTGCATGCTGGCCACTCCATTCTCTTGACTCCAGACTGCTGCAGGAAGTCGTTGACCACCCTTGCCCTGTGGGGCGAGCGTTGTCATCCTGGTAGACAGCCCTCGGTCCCATCTGCTGCAGTGTAGGCACAGCCAGCGGTCGAAGGATCTCATCCCGGTATCGGATGCCAGTCAGGTTACCCTGTGCATGATACAAGGGTGTTCTGTGGTGAAGGCTGAAGGCCCCCCCCCCCCCCCCAGACCATTACAGAACCTCCACCAAAGGCCACCTTTTCTTGGACAGTGGCGTCAATAAAGCGTTGCCCTGGGCGCCTCCAGACCCTCAGTTGGCCGTCGTTGCGGTGAAGGGTGAAGCGTGATTCATCACTGAACAGGACCTGGGACCATTGCTGAAGTGTCCACCTCACGTGACGTGTGCAGAAGGCGCGGCGTGCTGCCCTATGTGCTGGAGTTAAGCGTGGCCGTACTGCTGGGCGACGAGAACGGAGATTAAACCCATGTAGGCGGTTCCGTGTGGTCTGCTGGCTGATGTTGATGCTAGTAGCCACCCTGAACTGCCTTTGAATGATGCTGGAAGAGGCTGTTCTTGTCTGCAGGGCTTGTCGTTCAATGAGACGATCGTCACGTGGGGTTGTCTTTTTCGGTCGACCAGATCTGCGTCTTTCATGGACAATCCCAGTGGCTGTGAAGCGTTGAATCAGTCGGACAATGACCGAGATGGACACATGAAGTCGCCTGGCCACTTCTCGCTTGGGAACACCATCTTGGAACCATGCAACAGCTCGTCCCCTATCCAACTCGCTTAATTTTCGTCGTGGAGGCATTGTCAGATCAGGCCTACTACTGGTGGAATGTCTTCTTATAAAGCCAAGCGAGCGACAGCATCTCACACATAAACAGCAGTGCTTGCACATGCATAATGGTTTTTCCATCTGGCAAGTGCAATGTGTTCAGGCAGAACGGTCCAAAACAAGGTCATTTTTCGCAAGTTTCCGCTTTTCCGTTTGCGGCCCAGCTCAGTAGGAGAGAATCCCGTGCAATTTTCGCACTAACACAACATCGCCCACTTACAGCTGAACAAGAATTCATGACAATTTGGCTGGACTTAGAAATAAATAACAGTAGCGAACTGAGTTTATTACGCACCTGTTTTCACATACCGATCCTTAACTTTTTGTGCGTAGTATACATGAAAAGAAATCGTCTGCGGAAATACACCCCCTTCTTTGATCGACAGTTTCCTAACAAACAAAACAGCCGTATGCAAACCGACTGTGTCAATACCATAATTGGACTTATTTCATTCTAGTCTCGTGTGTATAGTGGATGATACTGGAAAAATTTCTCACCACATTTAAGTATCATGAATTATCAAATAATCAAAACTAGTTAACGAAACTGATTATCACTTACCAATGAAACACGGTTTTCTTTCGTGTCTGTTAATCTTCCGGGTGTCTCTATATGTATTTTGTCCGTTGGTTGGTTTGTTCACATCTCTCTCTCTCTCTCTCTCTCTCTCTCTCTCTCTCCTCTCTCTCTCTCTCTCTCTCTCTCTCTCTCTTTTTTAATGTTGATTTATTTCACTCTCCGAATTTATGTCTATTACTAGTTCTAATACCACACTTTACTGTAGATTTTTTTTTTCCTGCATGTATGCACCTCCCCCTCCTCTTTGTTCGTAATCGTGACATTCTTTATATGAATCTAAATCTTACACACTACTTCCTTTATTCCTCCTTTTCTCACTAGCCCTGTCTACTGTCTACATCTTACACACTACTTCCTTTGTTCCCCCTTTACTCACTAGCCCTGTCTACTGTCTACGTCTTACACACTACTTCCTTTGTTCCTCCTTTACTCACTAGCCCTGTCTACTGTCTACGTCTTACACACTACTTCCTTTGTTCCTCCTTTTCTCACTAGCCCTATCTACTGTCTTCTCAAGAGCTCATCACCACCCACCACCCCTGCACATCCATCTCTCTCCTCCTGTCAGTGATGACACCGCTCTTCTCTCTCCTCTGTAATACAACGCCACTCCCCCACCCTCTCTCTCTCTTTTTCTCTCTCTGTCTCTGTCTCTCTCTCTTTCTCTCTCTCTCTCCCCCCCCCCCCCCCTCTCCCGTTTTCCCTGTCATCCTATCATGTCCTCAAAATCATTTGTTGATCAGATTTTACCTTACGTTTGGTATTTAAACACTGGGCATCCCCCCCCCCCCTCCCCCTATCTTTGATTGCGTTGTGCGTGCTTCTTCCATTGACTTTCAGATATTTGATTTCACATATTTCATGGTGATGGCGATTTTGCTGTTGCTGCTGCTATTGTCCATTTCAATACATACTCATGATTTTCTCATTCCTTTCAGTAGTGTAGGCCATGTACAGGGCAAGGGTTGGAAATAAAAGGGCGTGTTATGCTTGAACCATTATCCTTGGAAATAAAGATCTCTCTCTCTCTCTCTCTCTCTCTCTCTCTCTCTCTCTCTCTCTCTCTCTCTTGTGCGCACGCGCGCTGTCCGTCTGTCTCTCTTGCTCCTCTCTCTCTCTCTCTCTCTTCTCTCTCTCTCTCTCTCTCTCTCTCTCTCTCTCTCTCTCTAACTTCCTTCTTCCCCCCCACACACCTTCTCTCTCCTCTCTCTCTCTCTCTCTCTCTCTCTCTCTCTCTCTCTCTCTCTCTCTCTTACTCTCTCTTGGTTTCATGGTCACGTTTGCTTCCGAAACAACTGACCACCAAAATCTGATTTAAAATTTCCTTTTTCTTTTCAAGATGTCAATATTATCGTCATAATTCTTTCTTACCTAAAATTTACGTTTTGATATCTTAGATGTTCCAATAGTTCCAAGAGACCCGTTTACAACGTTTCACGTGTAAAGTGTCAACGTGTCAGTGTAAATGCTACCAT
>CM031607.1:57653049-57679663 GCA_018398815.1 Conus ventricosus | reverse complement strand
CACAAGTGGCAACTCTCGTCATTGTCAATTGGGGTGATTAACACGCTTCATCGACCTCAACGAGTTTACTTTCTGACTGGTCACACAAAAGTACTCCCCCTTCCCGTATTGTGTGAAACACATAAGTATTCCCCCTTCCCTCGTATCGTGTAAAACATGAGGTCTGTATACTCATCTTCCGATGACCTCGTGAGGTAACTCTTGACTTCTGGTAAGAACAGAACCAGCACCCTAACGGCCGTGACCGAGGCAGCTGAATGATATTCAGCTGGATATGGATCACGGGGGAACAAAGATAACTTCTTCATGCTATTATTTACCATCTCCAGAACAGTTGGTCCTGTAGCTACGTGGGTAAGACAGACGTCACATGGCGACATGACCTTGCGACGCCTAACGATCCAGGTGGCGATTCGATTTACGGTGGTGCAAAAAGAAAGAAAGAAAGAAAGAAAGAAAATAAAGAAAAAAAGAAAGAAATTCTGAGATCAAAAGGGCATCTACGAGTCATGACCTGGATGCAGCCCGGTGCCCTTGGAGCGTAAGTTCAAGGCAGAAACACTAGAATGGAAGGACGTGGTTTTTTTCCTCTTTAAACAGACCTACCGCTGTCAAGCTCTCCCCAAAGCTTCTTATCTGAATTTTTTTTTCTCCTCCTTATTTAAAAAGTGTTGAGTGTCTACCGTGCTTCTCAGTTTGAGGGGCGTGGGTTCGATTCCCAGCAGTATCTGGCGGGTGAAGTGTGAGCGGGATATAAATATCCGACCTCGTAGGCCGACATACGTGCAGACCGCTTGTAACTGAATGCCCCGTGCAAGCGGAAGTCACATGCGCACATTACAGATCCTGTGACCAACGCCAGTGTTCGTGGATCATGGAAACACAGAAATACTCAGCATGCACCGGGATACTGGGAACGGAGATGAGCCCGCCAAACAGTTGATGAACTTCTGAAATGCTGTGACACACCAAACAGCAACACCGTCGGTTGTGCGTAGGTCGCGCCTGCCGTACGATCTTTGGGTTTGTACGAGTATTAACAATAAAAAATAATCACGTGTGTGTACCTTAATCCTTACAAGACAAAAGCTTAGGCTTGGACTCAGTCGCTGTTTATAGCTCAGCCGACCACGGGGGCCGTGTCAGGACTGATCAGCTGGGAAGCAGCTGACAGGCTGAAGTGACTACTTCCGAAGGGCAGATCAGGTCACAGACATGGTGGAAAGGGGGATAGAGGTGGTTCACGAATACTTCCGGGGTTCTGAACCCGTCTGTACAACCAGACAGCTAAACTGTTGGAGGGAAAAAGACAACAGGGTGTTTGGGAGACGTGGGGAGGAGAGACAGAGGGAATGGGAGGGACGGGGTAATTCTCAAACTGACCATAGTACATACTACACTAAATCATCACTATCTGATCCGCACCTGCAATTCCAAAACCTATCAAAGTAGTCATCACACAACCAATCACCATCATAGCTTGCCCTGCACTGAACGTCATTGTGGAGCACGAAAATCTGTGATCAATTTACAGTAAGAAAACTTCCAACGACATGGAACGATTTTCAGCGAAGCGAGGGTGATTGTATCACACATACCGCCTTTCACAGGAAAAACTCTCTCTCTCTCTCTCTCTCTCTCTCTCTCTCTCTCTCTCTCTCTCTCTCTCTCTCTCTCTCTCTCTGTGTGTGTGTGTGTGTGTGTGTGTGTGTGTGTGTGTGTGTGTGTGTGTGTGTGTGTGTGTGTGTGTGTGCACGCACAGAATCAAGGTAAACCGACCATAAAATCCCCAACTCAACCAACTCTGAATTAAACGGAGCCGGTATAAGATTGAAAAAGAAAAGGACTTCCAGGAAAAAAAAAAACCGCTCCAAATGTTTTTTTTTCTTCTTTTTTTCCCCCTAGGAAAACAACATTGATTTTTTTTTCCACGAGAGAGAGAGAGAGAGAGAGAGAGAGAGAGAGATGGAGAGAGAGAGAGAGAGAGAGATTATTGTGTATTCATAAGAATATAGAGTAATAAGACACGAACCGAGAACCCTTTTGACAAGAAGTGATGAAATGTCTAGCTGATCAAACTAAACAGTCAAAACCACTGATCTCTCTCTCTCTCTCTCTCTCTCTGCCTCCAGTCCAAGACTGGGGAGACCCCCTGCTGCCAACCAATCTATCTCTCTCTCTCTCTCTCTCTCTCTCTCTCTCTCTCTCTCTCTCTCTCTCTCTCTGCCTCCAGTCCAAGACTGGGGAGACCCCCTGCTGCCAACCAATCTCTCTCTCTCTCTCTCTCTCTCTCTCTCTCTCTCTCTCTCTCTCTCTCTGCCTCCAGTCCAAGACTGGGGAGACCCCTGCTGCCAACCAATCTCTCTCTCTCTCTCTCTCTCTCTCTCTCTCTCTCTCGTACCTTTTCATCGAGCGGGGTGAGAACCGGCTGTATCAGAGAACAGAGAACAGAGAAGGCAGTTGTGAAAACCAGGCATTGTGATCCTAAACGGTGGGTGACTCCTTCCGTTGACAGCCAGCACAAAGGACCCCGAGGACCCACAGCCTGTGTGAAACCTGCCAACGGAGACCGACCAGACCCCTGTCTTTTGTGGACTAGGCCACAATGGACACAGGCCTTGCTTCGTAAAAGGAAGCGCATCTCCTCCCTTTGCGTGGCGGGTAATCGCCCGTGGGATATTTAACATGCGGATGTCAATCTTGACAACGGGTTGACCTCACTGCCGGGGGGAAGACTACTGTTCCTTATGGGCAGGGGTGGGTCAGTTGTGGGGTGAATAAGTGTGCCAGAAGTTCTGCACCTCCCTCTCTCTCTCTCTCTCTCTCTCTCTCTCTGTATATATATATATATACATATATATATATATATTATATATATATATATATATATATATATATATATATACTTAAAACATGATATATATATATATATATATATATATATATATATATATATATATATATATATATATATATATATATACATATATATATATATATATTTCATCTTTTAAGTCCCCTGAGGAAGACCTAAAAGTTCTAAATATTGGAAAACATCAACGTGGTTGTTGTTTGGTTCTTTGCTTGGATCAAAGATAGTACTATACTGTTCAAAAAAGAAACGCAAAACGAAATTTTGCCACCTGGGGTGGACCATACAGTTGAGAACACGCCAAAAACCGGGCCTGATGTATGTCTTGAACGTCGACGTGCTAGGACAACATTGATTCCGGTTGTCACTATGTGCACGTGCGTGTTGTGGGCCAGGTGCGACAGTGCAAACATTGAGTTGTGCTTCTGTTGTTTCGCCTGCAAAGCATGCCCAACTCAGTGGTGAACACACACACACCATGGTCATAGTGCAGTATAAAAGCCGGGTCATTTTGGCAACCGGCAGGCACACCGTACCAAAAAACAGCATGCCACGTTTGAGCCCAGCAGAGAGAGAAAACGCCCTGGGTCGTTTGCAAGTTGGTCAGAGTGCAACTGATGTGGCCCATGCTTTGAATGTCTCCCCCAGTACCATATGCCGACTTTGGACTCGCTTCCAGAGGACAGGGTCATCAGCTGATGCCCCGAGGTCAGGCCGACCTCATATCACAACGCCAGCCCAGGACCGCTTTATACGGCTAAGACATCTCCGCAATCGCTTCCTGCCGGCCTCGTCCACTGTCCAGGCATGCGCTGGTGTCCGTCGCATCTCCGACCAGACTGTCCGGAACAGGCTGCATGCTGCTGGGCTGAGGGCTTACAGGCCCCTACGTGGCAACGTAATGACGGGGCGCCATCGACAGACCAGACTGCAATGGGCTACGCAACACAGACACTGGACACTGAGGAACCATTGGCGACACGTCTGGTTCTCGGATGAGTCACAGTTTCTGCTGCAGCGCCATGACAGGAGGCGAAGGGTTTACCGCCGGGTTAATGAACGCAACCAGCAGAACTGCGTCGACGAGGCACCTCCGCATGGTGGCGGCAATGTCATGGTATGGGGGGCCATCAGCAACACAGGCAGGAGCCAGCTGGTGTGCGTGGAAGGTCACCTGACAGCCCAGCAGTACGTCCAGGTCATTGTTCAGCCACACGTCCTGCCTCTAATGGCCACTCCCAGGGCCGTGTTCCAACAGGACAACGCCAGGCCCCACACAGCACGCCTGACCACAGCCTTCTTTACCGCCAACAACATCAACACCCTGGCCTGGCCCTCTCTTTCCCCGGATTTGAATCCTATTGAGCACGTTTGGGACGTTTTGGACAGACGCCTGAGAGTGAGGGCCAACGCCCCAGCGACTCCAAATGAACTGTTCCGGGCATTGCAGGCCGAGTGGGCGGCCATCCCACAGCAGACAATCAGGAACATTATTGCTTCATTGCCCCGCAGATGCCAGGCTACCATTGCAGCCAGAGGGGGTCACACCCGTTACTGACTTTGGAAGCGGCCTGCCGATTTCCCTGAGGGTCTGGGGCTGGTTCTTTACCACAGCATTGCAGGGGAGACTTCTGTCCTACTGATTACCTGTTTTTGTCATTTTCACATTAAACGTGTTGTCACACTGAGCTTCAATAAATTGTGTTTCAAATCGGCAGCTTGGCATTTTGCGTTTCTTTTTTTGAACAGTATATCTTTGTTTGGATCCCCTTTTGCCTTTTTTCTAAAGTTAGCCAGGAATAACATAGTTAATTCTTTCAGTGAGTAACTCTCTTCGAAGAACACGACTCATGACTACCCTGTCGTCCGACCTGATAAAGATATACAGAGACCTTGAGATGGGAACGTGAGAACGACGACTGCGTTTGCTCAACAATGCGAACAAAAGGACATCAAGTGGGCTCTCCGGTACACTAGTGAGCCCTCTCGTTCACAAGAAACGAGCATTGTCCATCAGCTAGCGTGGTTTCTTTGGAAGCAGGCTTGTATTCTACTCTGGTCCTCAGATACACGGTCGATCAAACACCCCAGCATTGCCCGAGGTGACGTGGTTAATGGGAGATAAGCATAATGAAGCAGAGCGGGTCTATACAGCCATAGAAAGCATTGTTGGGGGCGGCGTCTTCTCCCCTCTCGCCCCATCCAGCACACAGACGTCAGAGAATGGCCATGGGAAGGTTGGCGCGCGAGCAATAATGTGCGCCACAACCTCCACCTGCCTGTCCCTGTGACAGGGGGACTAGACCCACTAATGTCCTCCAGAAAACGTGATTCTACTTCCCTGGCGACATGGGCACAGAATTAAAAAGGCCCGTAATGTCCCCGGCCACAAGCAACACAGTGGGTGCGTGGACAGGGGCCGATAGAGATAACAGTAGCAGGCAGGTACACAGGCGGTAATGTCCTTCCGCAGACAAATGGGGTCGTCCCCAGGCCCATAGAATGCACTTTCCCAGGCAGGAAGAGAACAGATGGCTTTGTCCTCAATCACCTCGCCAACAGCTGGCAGCCTCTGGAATAGCTTTCCCCTTTAGGACCTAGAATTCCGGAATTAATGCTGTCGTTCGAGAATTCGGGGTTGTGTGAATTGGACTGCAACAGGTTATAACGTTTCAGAAAACAAGGATGGTCTGGTAAGATACGAAGCAGAAAATTTCAGACTCAATCGTTCGCACTGATGGTCAGTGTCGTGAATTTGTTTTAAAAGACTGATTATATGGGAGCCGGAATAGCTCAGCTGGTAGAGCGCCGGACTCGTAATCTTGGTGATCCTGGGGTTGCGGGTTCGAACTCCGCCGGGGCGTTTCGGTACAGGGGATTTTTCCCTCGGAGTTAACATTTGCTCTGACTCCATTTCCCATACAGTCCTTCGAATGAGACTATAAACCGAGGTTCCGTGTGTGAACGCACGCATAACATCTTGCACACACGTAAAATCCATCACTAACTTTTGGAAGAGTAGGCCAGTTTGGCCGTTGGTATGGATGACACGTTACACATAGCATGCACCCTGCGTGAGAAATGGAAAGAATGAAGGAAGTAAGGAAAATGAGTGATCGATATTGAACGATACTGACTGGATGACACGGGAAACGACTGAATGAAGCGCCGGCTGGCAGCTCTTCAGTCGCCACTACCCAGGTAGGCAGCCCGTTGTGTAAACGAGTGTTGATTGTAAAGCGCTTAGAGCTTGGTCTCTAGCCGAGAATAGGCGCTATATAAAACATTCATTATTATTATTATTATTATTATTATTATTATTATTATTATTATATTCCACACTTCCTCGGCGCCATCTTTATTTACCCAAACAGAAATGAAGTTCCAACGGAATAGGAAACTGTTTTATAATGAGGCTGTGTAAACGCTGACTCACGGTTACCTTAGCACAAAACGATTTCCTTTTGTCCGAGGAGGCTCGGCTGTTCGGCTGAACACTTAAATATCAATCATGCAATGTAGACAAATGGGTAGTAAAGATAGAAAATATGCATATATGACGTCAATTAGTGCCAAAAAGTTCTTTCTTCTAGTCATTTCTTTTTCTTTCTCTCCTTTTTTTCCCCTCCAGTGTCCATGTTTAATGCCACGATGCTTATATATCTCTCTCCTACCAATGTTAAGCTGCAACACAATGCAGCAAATACTCCCAGTTAAAAGCTGCCGTTTCTGTTGTCGGTGAGATCAACGAGGCAATGCCTAATCCTCTTCAGACCTCTCCACTTTCCTCCTTCTCCCTCCACTCTATTCATTAGCAAAGGTGCTGGCGTGGGCGCACTGCTGGAATTACTGGCTCGGTAGATCAGTCAAAAGCAGAGCAGATTACAGCAGATTATAGGATAATGTTGGGTAAATGCTACCCTGATGAGAGACAGACAGACAGACAGACAGACAGACAGAGAAAGAACAAACGGACAAACGAACGAAATAAAGATGGAGAGTTAAGACCCCCCCCCCCCCCCCCCCAAAAAAAAAAAAAAAAAAAAAAAAAAAAAAATCAGAGCCATGTAAGATCAACAGACATCCGTGATTCGACTGAACACTGTATGCAATGATCTAAACTTACACTTAAAAAGGGATCTTGTCAAGGCTGCTTTTTTTGTGTTTGTTAATTAACCTAGACACATTCGGACGAACTAAGTTACGTTGAAAGCGAACCCTCTGAAATGAAATGTATGTCATGTATGACAGTGTTAAAGAAGTGTGCCATGACACAAGAACAAATAGTCAGACACAATGCAGAACGGTAGACAGATGTGGAGATGGGAGAAGAGAAGGAGGGGAGGGGGGAGTAGAAGTACGTAGAGATGGACATTATAGACAGACAACTCGGACTGATGGATAAATAGACTGATAACGAAACAGACAGACAGACAAAAAGGCAGGAGGAGAGAGAGAGAGAGAGAGAGAGAGAGAGAGAGAGAGAGAGAGAGAGAGAGAGAGAGAGAGAGAGAAAGTCAGACACAGATAGGGACATACATACATACATACATACATACATACATACATACATACATACATACATACATACATACATACATACATACATAGGTACACAGATAGACAGATCAGTGGGTTGACAGTAAGGGTAAGGCAACGAGGGAGCGAATCACATGAGTGAATAAGTGTTGATCGAATCAAGTCTGTGATTTTGTTCATGTCGAGTTTTTGCACTTTTCTTTCTTTTCCTTGCTTATTCTTCCTTTTTCTTTCTTTCTTTTTTTTCGGAGCGTGTAGTATGGAGGAGAGGTGGGTGGGTGGTAGAATTTTTTTTTGGTACTAAGTTTGAATTATAATATGGCAAAATCATCGTGGGCTGGGCGAGTCAAGCA
Organism: Conus ventricosus; assembly: GCA_018398815.1. Lineage (NCBI taxonomy): Eukaryota > Metazoa > Mollusca > Gastropoda > Neogastropoda > Conidae > Conus > Conus ventricosus. Next base: position 57,671,899 of record CM031607.1, on the reverse strand, counting down.
AACTGTTATTAATTCAAAACCTACGAGAAAACAACGACTACTGGAGAATCACGCGATGAAAAATGTAACGGTTCCATTCACCAGAACTAACACATGTACAAAACCGCGTTACCGTGACAGAATGGTCTCCAACACTGAACAGTTCACTGTTTCGTTACAGTCATTTTGAAATTAATACTAAACGTTATGGATAAATCCATTTGTTGCAAACATTTACTCATTTATTAGGACTGTTTGTATATGTTACAGTAAATTTATCAAATCAGGAAATTCATAAATTTCCTAAACATTTCAGTAAATTTATAAAGTGACTGTTTCACTCAGGAAATTTACAAATTTCCTAAATAAATTAGGAAATTTATAAATTTCCTGAGTTTTGAAGCCATTTTTTAAATGAATTTACTGAAAACTGAAAGTACTTTCAGTAAATTTGTCAAATTAACTGCAATACTGATATGTGTTATCTTGAAAAGTGAACCCACTTCACTTACTGCAATACTGATATGCGTTATCTTGAAAAGTGAACCCACTTCACTTACTGCAATACTGATATGTGTTATCTTGAAAAGTGAACCCACTTCACTTACTGCAATACTGATATGTGTTATCTTGAAAAGTGAACCCACTTCACTTACTGCAATACTGATATGCGTTATCTTGAAAAGTGAACCCACTTCACTTACTGCAATACTGATATGTGTTATCTTGAAAAGTGAACCCACTTCACTTACTGCAATACTGATATGTGTTATCTTGAAATCACCGTATTCAGCCTTGTTCGGAAACGAGGCTCCTGTTGGGTTGACAACATCAACATTGCCACATGAAATCCTGAATAATTTAGAGACAGAGGAAGATATTGTAAGACTGGATTTGCCTCAATCTGCCTCACTTCAGCTGAACCTGCTGCCTAATCAGTTGATGCAGCCATCATCACAACTGACTCTGCTACTACGACATCAGCTGAACCTGCTACTTTATCAGCTGACGTGGCCATCATCACAACTGACGGAGCCATCACCACAGCTACCTCTGCTACGACATCATCGGAACCTGCTACTTTATCAGCTGACGCGGCCATCATCACATCTGGCTCTGCTTCTATGACATCAGCTGAACCTGCTACTTTATCAGCTGACGTGGCCATCATCATAACTGATGCAGCAATCACCACAGCTACCTCTGCTACGACAACAGCGGAGCCTGCTACCCCTGACATAGCATTGCAGTTAACTGACCGCTGTGAAAGAGTTAAACAGGCTCGAAAAAGGGCTTCCACTGGTCAACTGTGTCAAGCAGAACGAATGGTTAAAAGAGGCAGGGTGGATTTCAAATGTGGAGAAGTAGACGACAGTGTGACAGTGCCAGTGCCCATGGTCAATCGTGGCAGAGGCGATGCCAGAAACATTTTAGGTGTTATTGTAAACAGGGACTTCAGAACTGACATTTATACCATTGCAATGAAGACCGGGGTTTTGAGGGGAGGGTATTCACGAAACCAGTTTGATCTATGCCATCAAAGACTGCTTTCGATGACTGATGTTAATCTTGAAAAACAGGTGTCTCTGCGATCAGCTGTTGTTGCAGAATCAGCATCAGGGGGTCAAGGCTACACTAAGTGCAACTGTGGGGGTGGAGCGAGAAAGTGCCAAACAAACAAGTGCAAATGCTTCAAAGCAAAACTCATGTGTAATTCTCGATGTCTGTGGTGTGCAAGGTTTCAGTAAATTTATAAATTTCCTGGCCTTTAAAATCAGGAAATTTATAAATTTCCTAGACATTTTAGGAAATTTGTAAATTTCCTGAGTGAAACAGTAACTTTATAAATTTACTGAATGTTTAGGAAATTTATAAATTTCCTGATTTGATAAATTTACTGTAACATATATATCGCCATCGTAAATAAGAAGAGTGATGTGGTTTCCTAAATGGGTAATTTGTAAGCAGTTCAGGTTCATTCAGTACATGTTGCTTATGGTCCAGCTGACCATGTCAGGGCTGTTACCTCGCCTAAGTCAATTCCTCACACAGTTACAACAGACAAAAAAAAGCACACAAACAAAAACCTCCATTAAACCAGATTTTTTAAACCACGCAAAAGTCATTAAACCAGATTTTGTAAACCACGCAAAAGTTGCTTTAAAGTCATCTTCTTTAAAACATTAGATCAGATGAAGAATTACTAATACTTTATTATGATTAAACTAGAACTACTGCTGCTGCTGCTGCAGCTGTTACTACTACAATCACCACCATCACTTTCACTACTACTACTACTACTGCTACTACTACTACAGCTACCACTATTAACTGCTACTACTCCTATTGCTACCAGTATCATAATACTACGACTACTACTATTACTCCTGCTGCTGCTGCTACCACCACCATCACTGCTACTGCTGCTACTACAACTATTACTTCTACTACTACCACCACCACTACCACTACCACAACCATCTGTCCATTGCTTGGCATTTCCCTGTCCACTTATCTTTCTCCTCTTACCTTGGTCTTTCTTTCTTTCTTTCTTTTTTCTTGTCCATGTAATGGCAGGGTGTTGTAGAGAGGACCACATACAAAATTGATCTGTTCGTTTACTCAGGTGAATGAGCACAAGTGGTTTCCCAGAGGTGCACAGTTAGCTTAAATACTTATCTCCGATTTACGCTCTGTCAATAGGTCTCTGCCGATACTCGGTCTTTTTCTGTGTCGTATCTTCATAAGAAAACGTCAATCGCTTGTTAAGTATCGCAATATGTTTCTCTATGGCCTGATGAATCGATTCCAAGTGCACACACCTGCTGGATATGCAGGTGTTCACAGGACTCGAGGTACCCGCTGTACTCTCTCCCTCTCTGTCTCTGTCTCTGTCTCTCTCTCTCTCTCTCTCTCTCTCTCTCTCTCTCTCTCTCTCGTGTGTGTGTGTGTGTGTGTGTGTGTGTGTGTGGTGTGTGGTGTGTGTGTGTGTGTGCGTGCGTGCGTGCGTGCGTGCGTGCGTGCGTGCGTGCGTGCGTGCGCGCGTGCGTGTGTGTGTGTGTGTGTGTGTGTGTGTGTGTGTGTGCGTGCGTGCGTGCGTGTGTGTGCGCGTGTGTGTGTGTGCGCGTGCACAGGAAAGTAACCAATACGATCTCTCAGATTTATTCAAGAGACTGAACATGGCTTCGAGTCCCTGAGACTTTGCATAAACAGAAAGGGCCGCGCCACTATCTGCCATGTCCGCCGTCGGACTTGTTTTGGCGTTGCCACGAGGACGGTTAACGGCCCATAAATCTAACTCCTTCGGATCCACTCGCCGTTTCTCCTCTGGCCGAGAAAGCTATTATTGTCCCTGACTGCATATGTCAAACACACTTTATTGCGCAAGGGCCACGAGGAGTGAGTATACGGCTTCCTTGCGTGCAAGACGTCAAACACACGTACATGTGAGCACGTCAGCCTGGCGCTGGCTTTATGTGTCTGACCACTTTAGTCACATCTTTTTTGTGCTTCTTTTTGCGAAGGGGGGCGGGGTGGGAGGTGAGGTGAGGTGAGGAGAGGAGAGAGGGGGGGGGGGGGGTAATTGGGAGTGGGGTGAGGGGAGGGGACAATGACCGAAAGGTAGAGAATGAACAGAGAAGAGGAGGGTGGGGATGCATAAAATGAGAGAAATTTTTTTTCCCCCGCCGAATGAACGCTGGCTCACTCTCAGATAATTTTCACAACAGAAATGAACGTTTCCCGTCCGTAGCAAATGAATCACTCGTAAGGAAACAAAGTGTCTGCCTTGGCATTTTACTTGAAAAAGGAAAAAAAAAAAAAGGGGGATATGGGTGAGCGAAAAAATGAGTGTTTGTCAATCTTTGTATGTTTTCTTATGAGTGAACTGGAAAAGAAATGGGAGTGACGGGATGGTTCCCGCCACAAACGACTCGCGAGACGTATTTTCGCTGTTGTCACAACCAAGTGCTTCTCATCACTCCTGTTGACACATTTCAGGAGTGTTTTCCAGCCCATCAGATGTGCGTGTAAACCGAACCACAGCAGTTACCAGTGTGCTCATGAACCAGCAATATGGTGGAGATCCAGCAAATAGTCACTAAACAAACAAAACAAAGAAAACAAACAACAACAACAAACAGTTTGTAGGGGGTTTAAAAGTACACTGCTTAGTATGTTTCAAAGTGAGGTGACTGCAGGCGGAATTCGAAACAGACTGTAAGAAGAATTATTAGTAAGACAAACCAACGCGTTTCCACCTCTTAGGTCTCCTTCAGGCAAGAGAAACAACATTCAGGGCAATGAAAACGAAGAACGATCTTCTCAAATTCGGCGCATTGGCCACTGAATGGAAACGATGCTTTTTTAAAGGGTCAGTGGGACTTAGATAACAACAAGGATGAAAATTATAGTGATAACAATAATAACAATAGTAATGATGTCGATGGTGATGATGATGATGAAGTTGATGATGATGATGATGAATATATTGAAAAAGAAACTGAGAGGATGCTACCACTTCTGGTGATAATTATTGTTTTTGTCACCAAAAGTGGTAATAATCCTCTCTTTATTGTTTTGCTATTTCATTGTCATCATCATTATTGCTACTATTATTATTATTATTATTATTATTATTATTATTATTATTATTAACTCCCATTGTCCCTTTCCCAGGATCATCGTTTTCATTCAACGCCCATCTTGCGCTGAATTTGAGAAGATGAGTGATTGCTTGTTCGTTTTGATTGTCCTGAACGTTGTTTATCTTGCCTGAAGGAGACCTCTGAGTCGAAACGCGTCGTGTTTTGCCTTGTAATTTGTTTGTCCCTGTTGTCTGGTGGATTTACTAATAATTCTTTCTAAAATTTGCTGGTTTGGTTTTCAAAACATCATGCGACACGGCTCAATCCGCCGATCGAAAACAGAATCACCTCAAGCTCTCGTCTCCTTTCTCCCTCGCCATTATAAGGCGTATAGTTGAAACGCGTGCATCCTCGGTTCTTTATGATTCATATATATATATATATGTATATATATATAATATATATATATATATATATATATATATATATATATATATTCATTCCAGGAACTAGCCCTCAGCACTTGTGTCTTAAGAGGTTATCTTTTTATATTTTTCTACTTTCACTAGAAAATGTAGCTTGTTTTGCTCTTTCGTGATTTTCTTTTGCTTCTTAGTGGCACCTTTGTTGGTTTTTGAAAACTCAACAAACATACTACGGTATTACACACCAGCTTTTTCTGGATAGCATTCTTCTTAAAACCGAAAAGGCAGAGGCGTCAAATTACCAGTTTCCGCGTTCACTGAGGAGAAACAATCAGGTTTCGAAATATCGGTATCTGACCAGGAGTTATATGCTAGTGGGTTTTACCCCATTGGAGATCATCTCCCCCTTGGAGACTATAAGCTTTCTGAAGGCTCATTTTGAGAAGCATTTATTTTATTGTTTCCCATCACCCACACAAGCACATACTGATAGTTAGGCAGAATAATCTGCCACTGCATATCCCCCTATTTCTTCAATCTAAGACATAAGAGCAAGCTTGTTTATAATTGAATATATATATATATATATATATAAAATATATATATAATATATATCCGTCCAGCTTGCCAGTAACTACCTTTGTATCTCCCTTTCAGCTGACGCAGGAAGGCATGCAGCATTGCAACACTTGTTCCCTGAAATATTTCCCCCGGACTAATCCCTGTCCCGCCACTCTGTGAGCTTACTTGTTGCGTCAACAGAGCTGAAAGTTTGCAACATGGCTAACAGACTGAAACTTGAGGTGGTGGTGTGGGGGGGGGGGTGATCATTACACCTCAGTTGTCTGCTGTCTGCTGCCTGAGTCCAGAGCTCAGCACCCAGACACCACTGAAAAGAACAACAATGAGGGAGGGGATGGAATGCTGAAGTGGTTTTGAGAACAGAAAGGGGTTGTTCTGCAGCCAAGAATCCCCCGTGAAGAGCAGCTTGAATTTGACAATGAGGAATCTCACTTCGACAAGGACTTGAACAGCACAAGGTCATGCCCTGCCCTGCGATGGAACACGAAGCGACGCAAGCCCTCTCACTGCAATACGCGTACAACACCCGAGTCCAAAACATCCTACGGGTAAATAAATGGTTGCGTATCGGGGGAAATCCGCACGGAAATAGTCTGCATTTCAGTTGCATTTCATACTGCATACAATACACGCGCGGCGCACACACACACACACACACACACACACACACACACACACACACAACACACACACACACACAATACGCACGAACGCACACATACACAGGGTTAACAAATCATTTCAATACAGTATTTCCTTGCTCTTGTAAAACAGACTTGCTCTTCCTTCTGAATGGAAGCATTTTCAGTCTACGACAATGACAGTCAGTTGTGACAGTATGTCCGTTCATACTCCATAATATATGTTCAGCGAGGGCTCAAACGTCTTGAGTCTAGTACATCTGACGAGAACACTCTCCCCGCCAATACGTAAAAGAGTGTTTTCTGGACACCTGAATCAATTTTCAATTCGAGAAACAATCCTGCTGATTTTTGCAATTATCAATTGATTAGCAAAAACAAACACAAATGCAGACTTATTTTCTCAATAGCAACTAACCATGCACAGCCTGTTATCGTCATTATCATCATGTTGTTACAGCCGTTGTTTTTACTGTTCTTACAGTTCGTTCTACAGCCGTTGTTGTAAAAGTTTGGCTGAGATTCACGACAATGGCGTGTATTCACTCGGGTTTTGGTTTCAGATTTTCCCTTTTTTTTTAATTCACAGTGACGTCCCTGATCAAGCCCAGTATGGTCAGTTGGGATGTGGCTATCACCTGACCTGTTGCTGTCCATTGTAAATGACAGTCCACAAAAAGCTGACTGTAGTCTGCTGGCCTCTAAGCTAATGACTTTTTTTTTAATATTCGTAACAAGAAAAGAAAAAGAAAAAGAAACACCCGAAGGTGCTGGGGAGGACCCAGAGAAGCACTATCTTCACCTGCCTTTAGAGCAGCCCTGTACCACCCTTGGAGGCCTGCGCTGTGTTGACGATGGGTACAGGTACATAGTAACATAGTATTAACTCTGACAGTGGTTTGTTGGGCTATCAAATAACTTTTTAACGGTTGGTAGTCAAGTGGTGTTAACCCTGATAACGCCCATAGCGGTCGGTGCAAGGGCCAAGAACTGAGGCCTTGTTTTTCGTAGCATGGTGTTAGCCCAGAAAAGTCTCACCACGGTCTGTGGTGCTGTATGCTAATGACACTTTGCTGCTATCGTCCATTTTGCGGCTCAGTGCTGTAAAATGTATCTACACGAACTGACTGTATCCACCCCATCGGAACCCTATAAAAAAAACAACAATTTGATTACATATCCTAACAGCCCGATATCCCCAAACAAAACATCAGTCATTTACCCTAAAAACACCAGTTGATGTTCTGGATTTGATCATGCGACTGCTTCCCAGTATTTTGCACTCACTGAAATAACACTATCTGACGCAACATACTGATGCATATAACATATGCAGACTAAAAAATGCGTACAGACTGATGAAGTATTTAAGTGCCTCCTGTTAAACAAAATCTTGTTATCCTGGCAACATCAATATTTTCCGTCGCGCTTGATACTGTCTGAGAAAAAAAGAACAAGAACGAAAAAAAGAACAAGGTTTGATTAAATATGTGTAGACCATCGAGAAGTGGATGAACTCAGAAAGTGCAAAGACACATCTGACCTACATGTCAAGCGACAACAAAGACACACGCTTAGTGATAATCATGTGCGTGACAGTTTCCGCACCGCTTGCGGAAAACAGGTTAAGGTCTTTGTGACAGGACTTTCAGTGAACCGAAAAAAGCGCGCCCACGACCTCCAAGTCTGCTGGCGATGGACCTCAGCGACACAGACCGCCCCGATCCAATTACCTGCGGACCGTGTTTATCTTGGAACGCGCGATGCGCCAGTGGCACATAGATTTTCACCATGGCCCAGTAAAATTGCAGCCGTGCGGGTCAACGGGCGTCCGGTCGTTTACTCCTGACCTGCGTGTTAAAGCCCACTTCACGCGCCATTCCGACCCTAACCTGCCAGTGAGTTCCGATGGTGGAAGGAAAAGAGAACTCCACCCCCCTCACGTTGAAAGAACAACTCACCAACAAAGATTTCTGTAATGTTTCATGCAGAAACGGTTAGATTGAAGTTCGGATTATGTTTAGGGATACATTATGTGAGGGTTTGGTTAGGAGTTGTGTGTGGCTAGGGTTGGAGTTAGGCATGCAATCTGGGTCACATGAGTTTTAATTTTCAAAATCAAATTTCTCATTTGCAATGCACAAACACACCGCCATTGCAGAGCTGGCCCGTACTCCGAAAATGGCAACACAGACAAGAACAGTGTTGATCCTCCCGAATCGGACACAAAATATACAGGTTCTGCACATCATCCTGTGTAAGTAAAGAACGCTTAAAGAATCAGGACGCACAGCTAGGTGGTGTCCGACGTTTCGTCGAACGACATTTCGTCGGACGACATTTCGTCGAATTTTCTTGCAGCCTGCGAGGGTTGGTGATCGGAAAGAAAGTCAACGGGAAAGAAAGTCAACGGGAAAAAAGTCACGGAGGGACCCAGTCTACTCCAAAGCAGAATCGATGGTCTTTAGATTAGAGTAGGGCGAAGCCCGAGAGAGGACGAAGGACGAATGAACGAAGGCCGTTAGGCCAAGTCGTGCTCATTCGACGAAATGTCGTTCGACGAAACGTCGCGGACCCCAGCTAGGTTATGATGAGGTGTTGACGTCAAAACGAATGCCAGCACCAGATTCGTGTGATGTACGTGAATCGGAACACTGTGAGAGCGGGGGAGGAGGGGGGTGGGTGGTGTCAGCTCCACGTTCTAAAAACGTATAACGCCTTGTGAGTATGCCAGTTAGGTGTCCGTGATTAAACATTTTGTGCTGGTTAACTGCCGGATTCCATTTGTCCGTCTACGGTTACGGCAACGGATGCGACATAAATCGTGCATGTGAAATGGAAAGGACATGATTCCATGTGTACGCATTCGGATACAGCAACGGTTACGGAGACGCTTATATTGACCGGAGGCCGTGGCAATTGATGCCCTGTCACACATGTTAACGAATGGGCGTGACTACAGTTCTCAGCCTTTCGGCTTTTCACGCCATTTTTGACACTGGAAAGTCATTCAGGAAAATGTCGAGGAAACGTGCACAAGGCAAGTAGCTCACGCCATCTGAGATTGGGCGCGTTGCCGAGAGATCTGGCCGAGAGAAAACGTGCCATTGCATGAGCACAGCTCGGAAGACCAGGCCCTATCATCTAGCCATGTCAGGCCCGTTAATATCGTCGAACATACATATGGGAACAGTTTTGAGTGAGATGGTGCTGTGGCTTAAGCCGAGGGAAAACGGAGAGAAATGAACAGCTCTCTGTGACAAAACGCTCGCAATTCCGTGTGGTGTCACCACCGATCTAGTGAATACGCAAAGCTTTGCCTGACTCGGATGACGGATCCGGAGCAATAGCCGTAAACGGACAAATGATGCCGCGCCTTAGGTTAGGAACAAATAGTAAGCACGATGCGCCCTCTCTCTCTCTCTCTCTCTCTCTCTCTGATTATAATGAAGGAGACAACATGAATTACCCACAATACACACATTCAGAACTCGATTGTGCACGATATGACATTTTACGATCTTCGGCTTATTGCAGCAAACACACACACACACACACACACACACACACACACACACACACACACAGAGCAAACAGAAACAGGTGTAACTCGAAAACCAGGATTTCAGTGCAATAGGAACACATTTCCATACCGTAAAAAAGGAAATACCAGTTTATTCGCTTAACAGATTTCAACGATGAACACACATGCATCTAATACAAGTGCGTTAACACACTTCATCTACGCAAAAAGCAAATGCCAGTAATATCAGTTGACAGATTTTAAGACCTGAACGCATAAAGAAAATACCTAATGTACAAAGTTAACCGATTTCAAGGTCACAAAAAGAAATTATGAGCCTACAAAGTAAACTGATTTACACTGCGCGAAAAGAAAATACCAGTATGCAATGTTAACTGATTTCCACCGCGCAGAATGAAAATACCTGCGTGCAAAGTTATTCGATTTACACTGCGCAAAAGAAAATACCAGCGTGTAAAGTCAATCAATTTACACTGCGAAAAAATAAAATACCAGCGTGCAATGTTAACCGATTTCCACTGCGCAAAAAGAAATACTAGCGTGCACAAAGTCAATCGATTTACACTGCGCAAAAAAAAAAAATATCAGCGTGCAAAGTTAACCAATTTCCACTGCGCAAAAAGAAATAACAGAAAATATCAGTGTGTAAAGTTCACTGATTTTCACCGCGTATGAAGAAATACCAGCGTGCACTAATATCCACTGCGCAAAAAACAAAACACCTGTGTGCAAAGTTTTAATAAATGTCCACAGCGCAAAAAGTAAACGCCGGTATATTTGGTGAACAGATTCCCTAAACGCGTGACGAAAATAGGTCCTACCACATTAGTGGGTAAACGGATTTCCACAACGCAAAAAGCGAATACCGGTGTATCAGGTGAACAGTGTCTACAAGAAAAAAAAAAGAGGAGTGACATCTGCAGGTTGGCAGTGCGAACCGAGGTCCGCCGAAGTTCAGTGATTTGTGATGGCCATGCCGGATCACGACCCCACGGTCCCACAATGCTGTCACTGGGCCCACACCGTCCCCACGGCCCCGGCCTTCCTCACTGCCGTGCTGTGTCTCTCTCATCCTTTCCTCCCTCTCTCCCTCCTTCCTCTCTCTTCGTTCTATCTCCCCTTCTCTCATTTCCTCCCTTCCTCCTCTGTGTGTGTGTGTGTGTGTGTGTGTGTGTGTGTGTGGTGTGTGCGCGCGCGCGCGCGCGCGCGTGCGCGCGCGCGCGTTCTCTCTCTCCCTCTCTCTCTCTCTCACACACACACACACACACCACACACACACACACACACACACACACACACACACACACACACAGACGGACGGAAAGGGAAAAATAAGAGAGAGAAGTTACAAGAAGTGGATAGGAAGAAGGGGACATGTAAACATCCTAAGTCTATTCGTGTACAAGTTGCTAATTTTAAGGATCAATTAAAATGAAATATTCATTCATCTTAGTCATGGAGGGTAAGAAACAATTAGGAGCAGAAATCATGAATGCACACACACACACACACACACACACACACACACACACACACACACGCACACACACACACACACAGGTGTGCGCGCGCGGGGAGACAAGAGAAGGAGAGAGAGAGAGAGAGAGAGAGAGAGAGAGAGAGAGAGAGAGAGAGAGAGAGAAAGAGAGAGAGAGAGAGAGAGAGAGAGAGAGAGAGAGAGAGAGAGAGGAGAGAGAGGATGATTCATAACTATAAATGTATCTAAGCTGTTTCAAAACAGAACCTGTTCAAGTACACAGAAATATGTTCTTTTAAATTGAAAACAAAGCTCCTAACATATTGAACACTTGAACACAACATAGTCAACTAGCTGGAGAGAGAGAGAGAGACAGAGAGAGAGGAGAGAGAGAGAGAGAGAGAGAGAGAGAGAGAGAGTTTTAAACTTCAGAAGGAAGATATCGAGGGCTTCCTGCCAGAATGGACCATCTCAGTTTTCCACTATTGCTAGTAAAATGAAAACACAACTTCGAGAGTTTAGTGTGCCTTTTATAAGAAACAAATAGTTTCATTTTTCACTGGGCTAGCTTTAGGCCTTTCTCTTCTGTGCTACTAAGGGGAAGTTTTATCAACAAAGTGTCTGTGTTTATCACAATATCTCATCAATCAATATAAGTGTCCCCTAACCCATGCTGGCTTGCTCTCACTGTCTTCCAAGCCTGAGTCAACTACCGACCAGCATGAGTGTAACGAGATATATGCCCATAACCATGCAGGCAGGCAGTGAGGGGAAAGGAAGGGTTCAGAAAGCCGAGAGCTGTTTAGACCCAGCTGTCAGTGTACCATGCAGGCAGGAGGGTTCCTGCTTATCTCTGTTATCAACAACCTGCCGGTCTGAGTTAGTTGGGATTGTCCCAGGTCACGGGATGGGGGTGCAATAAGTTGAACAGAACATTGAGAGTCAGTGTAGAGCCATTACAAGATATCTCATTCTGGTCTGTCCATACTTTGTGACAATGTACTGTATGAAATCAGAAAAAGGATTCATTTCCGGATTAAAAAATGAATAGCTGGATTTGTTTAAAACATCGTGGTAATAAAAAAGTTTGCTTACAAAGCAACAAAAAATATTAAAATTATTAAAATAATAGGCTCTCTCTCTCTCTCTCTCTCTCTCTCTCTCTCCTCATCTGCATTTTGGTCAGTGTCTCGTCTTGTCTCCCTCTCATTCTCCTTCTCTCCTCTCTACTCTTCCCTCCCGCACTCTATTTCCGTAGGGTATGTCTTATGCCCCTCTCCCCCCACCTTCTCTCTCTCCTAGGCTCGTGAGCCTCCCTCCCCTTCTCTTTCTTTCCTTTCTCTTCCCCCTCTCTATTCGGTCCGTGCGATATTATTTGTGAACGAAAGCATACAATTCCAATGGAGTTCACTTCGCGGTTAAACACATTGGATTGTTGAGAAAAAATAGCCTTATAGTCTGAATATTTACCCGAGCGTGCATACATACAATGGGCACACACACAGTCAGACTCACACACACATGCATGCAAACGCGCATGCATGCACACATACATACATACCCATACCATTCGCGACAAATAAAAACACTGAGTGACCATCTTTCTTTCTGTTTTTTTTTCCCCCACTCTTTCTTCTTCTGTCCCACTCAATCAGTTTGAATTGATATCCTTGTGGGCACATGCATGGGTATATGTGCTTACATAAAGGAATCGAATCCCACCACATTAATCCTCTTAGCTGGTGCCACCCATAGGTACAAACTAGGAGAATAATAATAATACAAACTGCATGCACAGGAAAATGTTCACATACCGGCTTTGTCGCCTGAGTTGTATCTTGAGGTGGCTGTTTCATCAGTTATCCTATTCACAATATCCACCAGTCACCATTCAGAGAGTTTTTGTCTTTAAATAGCTATTCCTTTCACTGGATAAGAGATTCAATAAGTCACAGTTCTAATCTCACTTGAGAAAATAAAACCAAACAAGCAAAAAACAGCAGGTTCAAGTTTGGGAAATAATGTAAGTTGTTTGAAAAAAATAACACACACACATTTTGTTTATTTCCGAAGATTTGTTGTTATCTTGAGATGTCTGTTTCATGGGATCTCTTCACAATGTTTTTCAGTCACCAGACATTTTTTGTCTTCATGTCTCTCTGCTTTCACTGGCCATTGAATGAATGTCACATTATTTTACTCACTAGAAGAAAAAAAAAAATATAAAAAAATAAATAAATCACACGTTTGTTTCTGTATAAGTTTTTTTTCTCCTTTTTTCCTGTAAGCTGTCTAAAACAGCAGAAACTACAAGGCAGCATCTTTCTTGCTGCAATATGTTGTTTTATATATCGCACGTTTTGTTCTGCAGTTTGTTGTTTTTCTCACAGTTTTCTTTTCCTACTTGAAAAAAAACCCAAAAAAAACAACAACAAAACTAAACAGAAACAAACAAAACTAAACAAACGAAACAAAGTGGAAAATTATTAAAGTTACACATTTTTGTTCTTGTTTTTGTTTTCTGTTTCTTTTTCACACAACTGCAAGCTATCTCCAAACACGCACATAGCAGCAACAGCGGCAGCATCTTGACTCAGACAGTCTTATTCTGTGTCACTCCCTATGCCAGAGTCCTGGACATCGGGCTCAGACAGCTTGTCTTTGGCTGCTGCTGACACTGGCAGGCCTTTGAAGAACGCATGGTGATGGGAGGGAATGATTCCCGAGGTGCACAGCGACATGAGGTCCTGATGTTTTGCTTTGGAGATGGGCAGTTTGCAACTGTAGCACGGGGGTACTGTCTTTCAGCGGTGTTGGTCTGCTTCTTTTGGATGACCCAGTCAGGCGAAGAGTACGGAAGTCTTCATCTCTAAAATCTGTTTTGAAGAACACCAGATCCTCCTGTCCTTTTGTGCAACTTGATATTGCGGATTGTAGCCAGTTGACTTTCTGACCCTCGATATCGGTTTTGGTATTCCTGACGAAGGATGCTGACAGCTTCTTGAAATCAAGAAATGAACCATGCTTCAGAGGAATGACAGTGTATTTCTTTCCTCTTCTTGCCATTCGCAGGACAATGTCCCATTCACTTGGCACATGTATGGATGTGCACTTCTTGGCTAGAGATATGGCTGCGTGCATCGAGTCGCATTCCATCTGGGTATGGCCAGTCTCCAGGTACTTCTGCTGAATGATCTCACTGTTTGGGATGGAGTTCACTGCGTGTATCAGGGCAGCGGTGAGGTTCTGATTGCGGTTCTGTCCTCCGCAGCAGTCAGAATAGATGACCACTTCCTTGATAGTGCTCGGCAAGGACTGCAGGTATAGGACCAGGCAGCTGGCAATCTCACAGGATCCCCGCCTGCCTTCCGACTCGTCTCAAATGAAGCAGGAGCCTTTTCCATCCGCAAGAGAATAGATGGTGAAGTTGTACACGCAGAGCTTTCTCTTGTAGTACAGCTGGCTGACTAATCCACAGGGAGCCTGCAGGACTGCCTGGAGGTCCACCGTGACGACATGTTTTGACGGGTCTTTTGCAGCGGCCTGCTTGTCAGCTTCCTTCTCCTCCCTGGCTTTTTCTTTCCTCTTCTGGTGTGCTCATAGGCCTGTTCATCCGCTTCTGTTGCTGTCCCCCCTTGCCTTCTTGTTATGAAATGCTGCGCATGTGGAGCACTGGTCCTTTTTCGGTGCATGGAATGAAATATTGAAATTTTCGTTGAAGATTTTTCTATATTGCCTGGATGAAACTGGGGAGATTCCCTCTTTCTTACATTCTTCTGTGTAAAGTTGATGCATTTTTGTTATGTTGAGATCTGAAGAAAGATAATCACGCTGAGTGTCCTTTCGGGTGTAGTGTGAAGGAACAGCGGGAATGATGTGATGTGAATTTTGACTCTTTCCACTGCTCTGTCTGGTGTCTTGTTGTGTGGGCGTTTCTGGTCACGATTTTCTCGACCGACAAACACACCATTTTCGCTGTTTCTGAGTGCATGTTCAAGGACGTTGTTGCTGATACTCAGTGTCGATGTGAAAAATTTCTTGCAGACGCGTTCACTCTGTCCATCCACTGTGAAGTGATACTGTCTGGACACGTGTCTTGTTTTCGGAACGGCTGCAGATGTCACGTCGTCATGCATGGTCTTGGTGTTCTTGGTAGTGATGTGTGTGCAGACAAATTGCTTTTGTTTCTCTTGTGAATTTAGTGCATAGAATGATTGAAAAATTTCTGCTCTTCTTTTATTCAATCTATCACACCTAATACTGCATTTTGAACAGTCTACTATTTTCAACTTCTTTGCTGGGACATGGTTCCTTTGTCTGACAAATGGCATTTTCCTTGCAGTCGAAGAACTTTCCTGACATTTTTCTTCCAGGTTTCAGGTTGTGCTTTTCGTTTTCTCGTGAGCTGCTTTTTTTGTGGGGTTTTGAAATTCCCTGATTTCCTGGGTGTTTCAGGCAACGCTCTTTTGTCTTGTTGCGGTCTTTGCTGGAGTGAAGGTGAAACATTGGACTGCGCAGTTGGTGAATGGTGTATGAAGGTGTAACTGATTCTACAGGCGGAGAAGTTTCAACATGGAGATGAGACGTGGAAGTGACATTGATTTGTCGGTTGTGGGGTCTCTGTGCATCTCATGGGGCGGTGATAATGTAGCTGAATGTGGGGCCTCTGTGTTGATCTCCTGGGTGTGTGATAATGTGGCTGAATGTGGGGCCTCTGTGTTGATCTCCCGGGGTGGTAATAATGTGGCAGAATGTGGGGCCTCTGTGTTGATCTCCTGGGTGGTAATAATGTGGCTGAATTGGGGCCTCTGTGTTGATCTCCTGGGTGGTAATAATGTGGCTGAATGTGGGCCTCTGTGTTGATCTCCTGGGGTGGTGATAATGTGGCTGAATGTGGGGCCTCTGTGTTGATCTCAGCTGTGCAACTGTTGTAGTGAGGTCCACTTTGATAGTTCAGTAAGGCCAGAACAATCGTGTTTGCATCTCGTGGTTCACCAGAGGGAGCATTCAAGGGATGGACATCAAGGACTGGCTGACTTGGGGTGCTTGTAAAAAGCCTGACATTTCTGCCAGTCCATGACGCAAGAGCCAAAGGAAGCATGTCGCCAGCACGGTTGCTCGATCTGCCAGGATGGCGAAGTTCCAGAATGTTTTGCATATATTCCATGTACCTTTCGTTGCAATCTTCAGCAAAGGGCATGAAATCAATAAACATACCGAGGTTGTCTTCAAGATAGTCACAGAGACATTTACGCAGGTCTGGTGCTGTGATGTTGAGGGAGAGAGCACAGGATTCAAAAAAGAAATTGCCATCTGATGCTACCTCCACTTGCTGCAGTCCGTTGGCAGACAGGAGTTCACCAAACGTTGCTTGTGCACAGCCTGGTCACTGGCCTCTGGTCTCCCTGTGCTTTACTCTTGGCAATAGCCTGACGAAGGTCTCTTTCCTTCTTGCTGCGCTTTCTTTGGGTCTTTTCCTTAAACAGAAGCGTGTCCTCTGGTTGGTATGTAGGGTCACTACCACTAGAGTCATTAGAAAGCTGGTGTTGATACTGGCTTAACGAAGGTAATCGCTGGCGTTGAAGTCAGACTCGTTGGACAGTCCATGGTGTCTGCTGAGAGGAAGATTGTCACTAGTGTTGAATTCAGAGTCAGCGCATTGATTGTCCATGTCAGCGGTCAGAGATGCTGCCAAGCTGAGGAAGGCGTCATCATCAGACCACTCCTCAGAAACAATCCATAGTTCTGAAAAAGAAAGAGTGCTCACACTAAATCTGCTAGCCAGATGACACATAGTGTATACACAGCAAAATAATCTCACCTGAGACATATTGACATAACATTAAAATGCATATAAGTTAAATAATAATGGTGATATAATTCGGATAGCCCCTGCACAAGAACATATTTTATATTTTTACAGTTTTCATTACTCCTAACCTTGAATAATGCACCTTGGGCCACAATACTGGACTATACTGAGTGTAATGCTATCACAATTATTTAAAAACTTAAAAGTGTATATTTTTTTATACTGTGATCTTAATCTTTGCTCTTTTATCTGCATTTTAAAGAAATCCTAGATAGTCTGATTATATAATATAAGCCGGCAAAATGAAAAGATCCGTTCAAGTCTTAATGTGGAAAAGCGCTTTGTCATGAGGAAACAAGGATTCAGGCTAACTGAAAACATAAGCAGGTAGCAAGTGTTTAATCGGCTGGTAATAATGCCTCTCGCTCATCTCCACATAGACACTCCACACAAACACACACGCCACAGAGACACAATGTTAGAGCTCTTCCACTTGCAAACATCACGCGCACAGATGTATGCGCACACAACCTTATGCCCCCCCCCCCCCCCCAAAAAAAAAAAAAATGTCTGTTTAGGTAACCCGACCGACCCTATCGTTTTGGCGTCGACCCTAAATTTTTTTTTTAATTTTTTTTTCTAGAAATAAAAGGGACATTTCACAACGCCCCCCCCCCCCAAAAAAAAAAAAACAACAACAAAAAACAACAACAACAAAAAAACAAAAAGAAAAACCCGACCGACCCTAATTTTTTGGTCATGTTACCCTAAACAAACAATTTTTTTTTGGCCTATTAAACTTAAACACAAACACAATGTTAGCACATGATTATACATACTTACAAACACACAGTTAAACACACCCACACAAACACACACATGCATGCACATACGCATTCATGCATCCAACACCCACATTCCTACGCATGTACGTACATGCGTGCACACACATGTATTTAAACTATTCCTACCAGTAAAAGAACGTGTGAATAAAATACATAAGTGCCTGAATGCATTGCAATTGCATTACACACACGCATGCAAACACGCACATGCATGCCATGTGCACACTGTAGTTAAATAGAAATAGATACATGTATGCACACAAAAAAGTATGCGCGCACATGCAAACACACATTGGCACACGCATACAAAAGCATCAACACACAAGCGCACGCACATGCACACCTGAGACATAAAATAATAATACTTACATGAGCAATGAGCAAGCTCCAGTCTCCTCATCTCTTTCAGAAGTGTGAACAGTAATGAAGCAACCAGACAGGACTCCGGTTTCATGCGAAGTTTACAGCAAAGCTGCCAAGCCACCATGTGACACTTTCTATTAACCCAAGCCGACCCCAGGCAAGGGATTGTTTATATTCTGCTGCCGCCCTGCCTGAGTGGAACACCGGGAGTGTCTCAAGACAGTCCAACAGATGAGAGGCCAGGGGTTTCCCTCTTGGCAGTGCTGAAATGAGACTTTATCAGATATCTCATTTCAGCAGGGCCTACAGCCCCGTATCATGCAAGTGACAGAGGATTGTAGTGGTCAGGCGTAAATGTCCCATTCTGGCATGCTTTCATTTAAGCATTTTTTCAGTGGTCCATTACAGTTTTATCAATAACTAATTAATAAATTGAGATATCACAAAACGGACATCGGCATTATATTCCTAGCTGTTTAATAAGTTAGTTTCATGTTAAAAGTGAAAATGTGAAAAAAATTGAGATGGTCCATTCTGGCAGGAAGCCCTCGATATAGCCCGGCCCTTACGTAACTGTGTAAAACCTGTTCAACAGC
>CM031607.1:57635549-57638049 GCA_018398815.1 Conus ventricosus | reverse complement strand
CGTAAGTATCCATTATTATTATCACCATTAGTCGTTGTAGTAGTAGTAGTAATAGTAGTAGTAGTAGTGAGTAGTAGTAGGCCTAGTGTAGTAGTAGTCGTAGTAGTAGTAGCGACCGTAGTAGTAGTAGTAAAGGTTGGTGGTGGTGATGATGGTGGTGTTGTTGGTGGTGGTGTGTAGTAGTAGTAGTAGTTGTTGTTGTTGTTGTTGTTGTTGTTGCTGTTGTTGTTGTTGTTGTTGTAGTGGTGGTGGCTGTGGTGGTGGTGGTGGTGGTGGTGGTGGTATAGTTCTGAGAAGGTAAAAGGGGGTTCTGAAACATTATCGTTTTGGTTTTGTTTGTTGTTGTTTTGTTCATTCTCAGTCATATTCGCTTTGGCTTCAAAGCTTGAGACATTCATGCTGAAGTTCTATGATTGTCTACCTGGCATCTGAAGAGGCTGAATGACACAGCAGGTGGGAAAAGAGTGGGGGGGGGGGGGGGACGATGAGCTGCAAGAGGGGAGGGGTGGGGGCTAGGTCTTCGCTCTCGTTTACTTCCACTGAAGGAAAGTCAACATCGGAACGCGGATGCAAAGCACCACTCCTACTGATTTATCGACCTCTGCGTTAACGGCGACTGACTGAAAGGAAGGAAGGCACGGGGCATGTCTTGCCCCAATACCTTGCGCTGACCTAACGTTGGGGTGGAGATGAGGAATTCAAAATATGTGGGCTGTAAAATCAACAAAGCTGAGCTCACACACGTACAATGGAGGAATGCAGAACAAGTAGATATAACATTTTATTCATACTGAAGCTGAAGCAAGGAATATCAGGAAGCGAACTACGGTCTTATAAGCAAACTAATCGCGTGAAAGTTTACAGAAATCGGGGCATTAGACAGCCCAACCCCCACCCCCTTTCACACACAACACACACACACACACACACACAAATATAGCCAACCCTTAATCAGTCATTATTTTTTTCACCGGAAACAGTAACATTCTCTGACTGGTCGACGAAGCTATCTGAATTCCGTTACTCGTATCGTAAGTACAGGTACCTTCTGAACTCACAGAAGTCCATCAGCGTGCCAATAAATCCATTAATCAATCAGTCGTACCACTGGCTGAACAATCATGGTCAGTTC
Source organism: Conus ventricosus (assembly GCA_018398815.1). Taxonomy (NCBI): domain Eukaryota; kingdom Metazoa; phylum Mollusca; class Gastropoda; order Neogastropoda; family Conidae; genus Conus; species Conus ventricosus. The sequence goes on along the minus strand of CM031607.1, from coordinate 57,636,917 downwards.
ATCGGTCAATCAATCAGTAATCAAATGGGCTCTCGATCAATCAATCAATCAGTCAATCAATCGTTGATCAATTGTTACGCAGTTCTCTGTTGTACACTCGCACCAGCCATCCTGTTTCTGCCTCCTGTACTACCGCCCTTCTTTCTCATTTAGTGCATCCTAGCGCGCGTGTGTGTGTGTGTGTGTGTGGAATAAAACAAACTTACATAAGCAAACCATCGACACAAACCAAACAAAATGTCCGCGTTTCAACATCTATTTTTCTTTACATAGATATGACTTTTAGTCTTTACAAAAATAAAAAAGAAAAATATTCCAGTCTCAACGCAGGACGGAGATAAGGAAGTAAAGAAGAAAGAACAAAAAGAAACAATAAACCAAATGAACGAGAGAACAGCAATCAAAGAAAGAAACTAAAAAGACTGACAAGAAAGAAACAGCTGACAAGACAGAAAGCTGAAAATTCAAGTTATAGGACAATTCATACTTCTGACATTATTACCCTGTAAACTTGTGTGTCCCTCAAATGGAACAAAGTCAAGATATTGATAAAATATTTTCCAGCTGACGGCCACACATGAGGGGGTATTGTTATTTGCATTTTTTTTCCTAATCTGTTGTCTGTAATGTCTGACGAAGATGGCACGTAATTTCTTTGGTCCAAACATTCACTTGTCTTCTGTTTGTTGGGCACTAAAAACCGTTACTTAAAACTGTTTTGCGTGTCTATTTTCTATTTTGGCAGATTTATTGACAAAAATTGCACATAGTACGACCTTGATCTGCATTCAGAAATAACTCATTCGGTTGTGTGTCCTGTGCGATTAATAACGTTTGTACTGTTATTCTCTGCGATGTATTACACGCGTGTGCACCCCCCTCCTGCTTCTCTCTTTCCTTCCACCCCTCCTCCCCCCCCCCCCCTCCCCCTCTTCCCCTTACACATACATAAGCACACGCACAAACACGTGCACAGAAACATGGAGAAGGAGGGGGTGGAGGGAGAGAGAGAGAGAGAGAGAGAGAGAGAGAGAGAGAGAGAGAGAGAGAGAGAGAGAGAGAGACAGCTAGTCAGCCACACACACACACACACACACCGATCAATTGACTGACAGACTGAGCACACAACACACAAGTACATTACAATCCGCAAGTCTCAACGACACAGCCCTCGAATTGGAAAAAAATAAAATAAAGAAAAAAAAACCCTCACCTGCCATGACGGGATGACGCCTGTTAGCTGTTCATTTATCCTTTCTGAACAAAACCCCTCCAACTGTAAAACAGTTTCACAACACCGTAGTGTAGCCCCGTAAGGCCTATTCACAGCACCACAATCATCGCACGTGCCTTCTGTGGAGCTTGCAA
>CM031607.1:57623049-57625549 GCA_018398815.1 Conus ventricosus | reverse complement strand
CGTAAAAACTGGCATTGTCGCTGGCCATCTTATCGTCAGTGTTGCTGTTCGGGTGATGTGGTATACTGTTAAGTTACTTCCCTTCCACTCACTCTCCTGGGGTAGTTAACCCCACCCCACCCCACCTCCACCCCTGTGTCATACAATTTGAGATCAGGGAGCACTGTGTGTTACTTGTTTGGTGCCTAAAACCTCAAGGTGATAAGAAAGACACCTAGACCTACTCTCTCTCTCTCTCTCTCTCTCTCTCTCTCTCTCTCTCTCTCTCTCTCTTATATTACTGACCAGAATCGTATTGCAGATGTTTCGTTGAGCAACAATGAAAACGTGTTAATAGATCTAGCAAAATTCGTATCAAAAGCTAATGAACATTAGAAAAAAGTAGACAGTTGAAAGAAACAGCTAGTGATACATTTGATCATTGAAATGTTTGTCAAGATGATCCGCCGTCGTGTGCCTGTATGTGCGTAAGTGTGTGAATGAGGAAGAGGGAGTGGGCGTTGGGGGTGGGATGGGGGTGTGGGGAGGGGAAGGGGGAGGGAGGGAGGAAGCTGTTGGAACGAGTTGTGGGCGAGGGGTGGCGGGGGGGGGGGGGGGGGGGGGGAGGGAAGGGTGAGGCAAGCGACTGATTTAACTGAGGTATGTTCAAACATGCCCCCTTGTCTAAAGGGCTTAATTGGTGAACGGACAATAAAGTATTTGTCATTGTCATTGTCTCTCTCTCTTCTTTATATGTGTACCTCTTCCCTCCCCCTTTCTCCCATTTTGTAGTCCGTTGTTTTTGCCCTGAGTCTGGTAAGTTTGTTTGTCTTTGGTGCGTAAGGTTAAACACTCTTGCAGCCCCATGGACACTGGTTTTCAGTAACACACTCTGATAGTGGATATTTATGCCAATAAGTTCACTTCGTAAAATACAATATATTGACTCTATTGATGAGCATTGTACGTAAATGTACGTTTTGTTTTCCTGTGAAAATTTGTTTCAATTATAATCGAACACTCATTGAAAGAGGGCAAAAAGCTGATGAAGTGAGCTCTCTGTTACCGCAGATTGGGACAAAACACGTCCACTTAAAGGATACTGGGAGAAGTCTCTTCAAGGAATAAAACGGAGTAAAATTTCCTCCAGGGGAAGCAATCGGGTGTCGTATTAGTCTGCCAGTCAGATGTCTTTTCTATTTAATGACTGTCAGTCAGATGTCGTTTGTATTTAATGACTGCCAGTCAGATGTCTTTTCCATTTAATGACTATCAGTCAGGTGTCTTTTCTATTTAATGACTACCAGTCAGATTCTTTTCTATTTAATGACTGTCAGTCAGATGTCTTTTCTATTTAATGACTGTCAGTCAGATGTCTTTTCTATTTAATGACTGTCAGTCAGATGTCGTTTCTATTTAATGACTGCCAGTCAGATGTCTTTTCTATTTAATGACTGCCAGTCAGATGTCGTTACTATTTAATGCCTGCCAGTCAGATGTCTTTTCTATTTAATGACTGCCAGTCAGATGTCTTTTCTATTTAATGACTGCCAGTCAGATGTCCTTACTATTTAATGCCTGCCAGTCAGATGTCTTTTCTATTTAATGACTGCCAGTCAGATGTCGTTGCTATTTAATGACTGTCAGTCAGATGTCGTTACTATTTAATGCCTGCCAGTCAGATGTCGCTACTATTTAATGACTGCCAGTCAGATGTCGCTACTATTTAATGACTGCCAGTCAGATGTCACTACTATATAATGACTGCCAGTCAGATGTCTTTTCTATTTAATGACTGCCAGTCAGATGTCGTTACTATTTAATGACTGCCAGTCAGATGTCGTTACTATTTAATGACTGCCAGTCAGATGTCGTTACTATTTAATGACTGCCAGTCAGATGTCGTTTCTATTTAATGACTGCCAGTCAGATGTCGTTACTATTTAATGACTGCCAGTCAGATGTCGTTATTATTTAATGACGTCAGTCAAATGTCGTTTCTATTTAATGACTGCCAGTCAGATGTCGTTACTATTTAATGACTGCCAGTCAGATGTCGTTATTATTTAATGACGTCAGTCAAATGTCGTTTCTATTTAATGACTGCCGGTCAGATGTTACTGTTTAACGGGGACGGGCGGGAGGTGAAACAGGTTCAGGTAGAAGGTGCTTGATTACCAGTTTTAAAGAAAAGACCAACGTTGCACTTAAACTGCTACCGAGTCTGGCGCAATGTGCTTATAGGAACGGAGTTGCAATAAATGTGTTTCAATGAGAGCTTGCCCTTTCGGCAAGAGGTAAAAAAAAAAACTCTCTGAGGGGTCATACAGACCATAGTAAGTGCTCTTTGGCCTAATCTGTATTCCTGGACTCGGACCGAACGCCCGTCCGTTTTCGGCAGCAAGGGACACAACACCTCCTCCCCGACGACGGGGAAGAACGACGCCGAAAAAACAAAATTATCTCCCTTACCAAACAAGACTCGCACGCACACTCTCTCTCTCTCTCTCCACACACACAC
>CM031607.1:57608049-57618049 GCA_018398815.1 Conus ventricosus | reverse complement strand
GTGAATTACGCATGTAATAAATTGGACGCTCTCAGTGAACAGAACACATGTCACAGACCTACGAGTCAAGTATGTGAGTGGCTCAGAAAACAATACATAACACAGGCATGACAACATAACGTACTGCCCAGCAAGGGCATTTACAGGGAGCACAAGATCTCTTTCTGTGGTAGCATGGCAATACAAATATAGCTTCCATAACGTCATATAAGATCAGCCATGGTAACGTTACATGACGTCACGGATTATGCCGCATAGTAACGCTACATGATTACATGTATATGAATACAGCAGCTATTGGAAACGTGATGTGATACAGTAGATAACGCATCTGCTGTCACGTCATATGTATGATGAATAATGCAGCTGTTACGACGCCATGTGACATAATGGATAAATCAGTCGTAAACCGACTGTAGAAGTTCTGGATGGGCAACATAAAGAGCTAGATTGGTTCTCCTCTAATTCTGCTTCTTCTTCTCCTCTATCTCCTCGGGAAGTCATTGGGGCACCAAACTGATTTGTGCAGTTCTGTCAGCTGTGCTTTAAGGTTGAGCTCCGCGAATGCTTTTTCCTGTCTATTCTGCAATTTTGTCAGTTCATAATTATTTTTTCTGTCTTTCCCTCCGTCTTCCTTCCTCAGCATTTCGCTGGAGGTCTGTTCTAGTAAGGCCATTGGATCTGGTTGTAAGGCCAGAGGCCTGTTCCACTAAGACCATTCGGCATTGGATCTGGTTGAAAGGCCAGAGGTCTGTTCCACTAAGACCATTGGATCTGGTTGAAAGGCCAGAGGTCTGTTCCACTAAGACCATTGGATCTGGTTGAAAGGCCAGAGGTCTGTTCCACTAAGACCATTGGATCTGGTTGAAAGGCCAGAGGTCTGTTCCACTAAGACCATTGGATCTGGTTGAAAGGCCAGAGGTCTGTTCCACTAAGACCATTGGATCTGGTTGAAAGGCCAGAGGTCTGTTCCACTAAGACCATTGGATCTGGTTGGAAGGCCAAACCGACGTAGTTTTCTTTTCCTAACTATTGTCAGTAGATCTTCTTATGCTGCTTGATGGTTTGATGCATTCGTTCATCAGTGTCGTGATCAGTCAATCTGGGGTTTACTTTCTTGCCGTGACGCCTCAATTCCATGACTTGGCATTCTTGTCTCCAGATCCGCTGTGAGGGTCCATGTGTAGCATGCCTACAGGAAGATGGGATACACCAGTGGACGCAGGAGCCTGATCTTGTGTTTCACGTTGTTGTGATTGCCCTTCTTGTCTAGTTTTTTTTTTTTATTAGCGTTCCTGGGTAGAATCTCTCGTGGGACGTTTTTATTTTTTCATTTTATTTTTTAAAAATTTTTTTGCTAGTGCTTTAACTAATGTTTAACAGATGTTTCGTCCTTGTTGTTTTTGCTGCTGCTGCTGCTGTTTCAGCAAGCGGCCTTCTCTTTAGAGCTTTTAAATCCCAGGGTCGAATCACGCGAGGGTTTTTCTAGTGCTTCAGCGACCCATGGTCGAATCCAGCAAGGGACTTTAAAAATGTAGTGCTCTCATGACCCCTGGTTGAATCCCACCAGGAACCTTGTTTGTGCGCCAAGGTCTCGGAGTTCAACCCAACATGGGACCAAGGCCCCGGGGTAGAAACCCATGAATGGGTTTTTTTTCGGTGCTTTAAAAATCTGGGATCGAATCCCTCAAGGGACCCCTTTTCTTCAATGCTTCAAAATCCCGAGGTTGAATCCCACGAGGAGCCCTTTATCAGTGCTTTAAGCTTCCCGGGCTCGAATTCCACGAGGAAATTTTTCAGTGTTGTAAGATCCCGGGTTCTAATCCAATGAGCAACTTTTGCGGGACTCCCTCCCTCCCTCTCCCTTCTTTCCCACACTACAGGCTTCAAACTCAGCTGTTGGCCCGCTGGTACCTATTGTTTCATTCTGAATTGACAAGTCAGCTGTTTAGCCCCGTTGGTCCATTGTTAGCGATAGAGAATTAAGTTTTTGGTGCATACTTGATTTTGTTTTACCTTTCTGTGGATTTCCAGCTGTTTATGTTGTTTACCAACAGCGCCTATGTAGAGTAAACCTTTTTGTTAACATTTCTGAGGATTCCAGCTGTTTTTTTTTTGTAGTTTGCTTACAGAAACTTTGTTTCACATCTCTCTGGATTACAGCAGCCTGTGTAGATGGCTAACAGAAACAGAGTAAACCTCATCTGTTCGCGTTCATTTGTACTACTTATTACTCTCATTTGCAAACAATTCTATGGACACCAGCAGTCTTTGTAGATTGCCAACAGAGACTATACAGCGTAAACTTACTAATTTTGTTCATGCTCGTTTGAATAACTGAATACTCCTATTTGCTAACATTCACGTGTATTCTTAGCAGCCTTTGTAGTTCGCTAAGAGAGACTAAGTAAACTTCTCCCTTCGCATTTATCTATAAAACTGATTTCTTTTAAACTAATGTACACTGTTATCGACGTTACATGAACACCTAATGGACAGCCGTTGTAACGACGCACGGTACAATGGACATGACAGATAATGTGACATTATATGACATAATGGATAATTCAGCCATCGTGACGTCAGGAAACACGATGGGTAATGCGATCATTGTAACAACATATGACCTAATGGATGACACAGATCTTGTAACGTCATATGACGTAACGGATAATGCGACCATTGTTGAGTGATATGACATCATGGGTAATGCAAACGTTGTAACATCATATAAGTTATCAATTAGGCGGTCATTACAACGTCATATGACACGATGGATAATGTAGCCATTGTAAAGTCATATGACGTACTAGATAACGCAGCCATTGTGACATCATATGACATATAGATGATGGGCAAGTGTAACTCCATATGAGATAATGAATAATGCACCCGTTGTGATGTCATATGACATATGGATGATGTATCAACTATAACGTCATATGACATAATGGATAGTGCAGTTATTGTACTGTCGTACAACTTTATCGGTAATGTAGTCATTGTAGTACCAAATGACACGAAGGATAATGCAACCGTTGCTACGTCAAATGACAACATGAATAATGTAGCCATCAGAACATCGTATGACATGAAGGATAATGCAACCGTTGCTACGTCAAATGACAACATGAATAATGTAGCCATCAGAACATCGTATGATATGAAGGATAATGCAGCTGTTGTAACGTCATATGCTATATTGGATAATGTAGGCACTGTAATGTCACTTGAATTAATGGATAATGTACCCGTTGTAACATCACGTAACGATAGATAATTCTGTCTTTGTATTGTCACATGATAGAATGATAGATAATTCTGTCTTTGTATTGTCATATGATAGAATGATAGATAATTCTGTCTTTGTATTGTCATTTGATAGAATGATAGATAATTCTGTCTTTGTATTGTCATATGATAGAATGGATTATGCAGCCGTCGTGACGTCATATGAACTGATGGATAAAGCAGCCATTGTACTATCGTCAGTGATATAATGGATAATTTTATTGTCATTTGACAATAAAATAATTCAGTCAGAGTATCGTCCGAAAACCAAATGAATAATACCACCATCGTAATGTCATAATAATTGATACCGCTGTCTTTGTAACATCATATAAGAATGGATTATGCGGCCATTGTAACATCCTACGATACATTAGACTGCACGGTCATTATGACGTCATGTGATGCTATGTATAATGCAGCTATCTACATGTTATCTTTGTCCTTCATTCTTGGCACGTGTTCAGCTCCGGCTGTCGGCAGTGTGTTCTGGGTGCCTGTGTGTTAATTAATGTGGTATCTTTGCGCTGTCCTGGTGGGAAGATGGAAAGGGGCCCAGGTAGGGATCCATTCAATTCTGTAGCGGATCCGCATCAAAGGTGGATCTAGGATCCTGTAGATTTGTTTGTCTTGTCTTCATCATGATTTATGCTTTCCCATGTTCCGGTTGTCTTTCCCTCCTCTTCTTTCTCTTTCAGCCTTTGCCGTACGTCGCCTCAAATTTGGCGCGCGATACGTCGTGGGTCTCCATTGACCCATGCCTTCACTGAAGGACTAAAACCTCGCCGTACGTCGTGGGTCTCCATTGACCCATGCCTTCACTGAAGGACTAAAACCTCGCCGTACGTCGTGGGTCTCCATTGACCCATGCCTTCACTGAAGGACTAAAGCCTTGCCGCACGTCGTGGGTCTCCATTGACCCATACCTTCACTGAAGGACTAAAGCCTTGCCGCACGTCGTGGGTCTCCATTGACCCATACCTTCACTGAAGGACTAAGCCTTGCCGTACGTCGTGGGTCTCTAGTGACCCATACTTTTTTCCGGAGTAAAGCCTTCTCTTTAGAAAAAAAAAATCCTTTGTTTGCAGGCAAAAGCAAGTAAGTTTGGTACAGATACAGGGACATGCTTCATTGGCAACGTCATAAAATGACTCGGTTATCGAGCAAAAATCATGACTGTGGTTTACTTACTACCTACGAACTGCGGCAAAATTGAATAAGCTTTTCTTTGCGTTTCTGTGCGCCGTGTCTTCTCAAAGTCTTCCACGTCTGACCTTCGTCCATGTGTGTCTCTTTTCGGGTGAAGTCTTGACTGTCTTTGGGACCGGGATCGCTCTCGGTCAGCCTTCTCCTCCAGTATCTCTGCCATGTTTGCAGACATCTCTATCTGTCCTCTCTAGGTGTCGCCTTGTGTGCCGTCTCTCGTTTCGGTCCATTCCACCTCGGAAGCTGCCGTTGCTGTCTTTCCTTCAGAATGTCCAGAATGAGTTGCTGCTGCCGCGTCTGCTCTTGCAGCCAGATCATCATCGGGTCTTGATTCCCCTCTGTCTCTGCAGGACCTTCCCCATCCTTTCCCTCTCTGCCTCCACAATTCCTGGCATCTGCTGCACACGCGGTGTTGATTCTGGAGGGGGCCGTTGGAGAGGGATACCTGTTCTTCCCGTTGGTCAGCAGAGACAGTGGATCGGATGTCCGCAGTGCAAATCTCGCGAGGTCCTGACCTGTAAAGGCCTTGACCTGAGGCTTCCTCTGAATGTCTGGTCCATGGGTCAACCCGAAGACTGATGACGTAGAGCACAAGACGGGGTGACTGAGGAGTCGGAACTGACGTTAAGTGCCCGTGAGCTGGGTCCTGCTGGAACAGACAACCCCGGGGGCACTGTCCGGGATGCCGTCCGCATGGGAGGAGCCGGGGGTTCTGTGAGGGAGGCAGCTGGAAAGGGAGACATTAGGGTCCCTGTCCATGAAACTGATGGCAGCATCGGGGCGGAGCTGACCAGGTCGATCTGTGTGGACCTGGCAATGAAAGACGGGGGCGTAAACGAGGAGGATGCCTTGCAAGTCGCAGAGCTGGGAAGGCGGGTGTCGGCCTGTGGTTTGTCTCCTGAGCACACAGAAGGTTCGGTCTTTGCGGACATCTTGTCTGATTTTCTGGAGTTTGCAACACTCGTTCCGTCAGTGTAAGTTGGAAGCCGATCTGTCGGCCATCTAATCATGTTATGACCTTCTGCTAATTCAGTCACCTGATGACTCGTCATATCCTTAGCCAATGATGATCCATCAGAGCGGGTAGGTGATTGCACTCTGCTGGCTGTGGCAGCTGCTGGTAGACCTGCAGCTGGAAACAGTAACAGGTGGGGAGGGAGCGGAGAGGGTAAGGAAGAGAGCGCAGGTGACACAGCAAACGAGGAAGCAGAACAGGAAGGTTTGTATGGCACTGAAACACAAGCACCGGGGACTCCTCGCTCGTCAAAGACAGAAATACCGTGACTGTCAGCAGTCGGCTGTTCATGCGACAACACGACCCCATGCGGGGAAGGGAGGCTATAACGGGCTATCCTGTCCCGATGACGTAACATCCTGTGACTGTCTGGCTCAGGAGAAGGGCAAACAAGACCGCTGTGACCGAAGCTTCTCAGTGGTTTATGCCGCAGTGACGTCACCCCGTGTGAATCAGCGCTGAGGGATATCGCACGTGTCTCTTGCGATGACGTTCCTGCCGTGGCAGTAAAAGGTAAATGACCTCCGGTGTTAATCGTGTTCATCGATTCTAGATCATGATTCCCACCTTGCTGAACGGAACCTAATGCTAGAGGACGCCATTCCACAGGTCGATGACTCATCCCTGGCAATGCTGCAGAACGTTGGTTAGCGAGGGTATCACAGAAAAGCTCGCTAAAACGATTCTGATTTCCTGGAGAATGTGTGTCATAGAATGGACGTCTGACCTCAACACCTCCTGGTTCGCGGTCGCTGTGCACTTGCTCACAGTCTGGAGTTTTGCTGGAGAAACTGGTGGTCAAGTCCAGGGGAGTTAGCTGCTCAGTGTGGTCAGAGTTAGGCTGTGCTGGGCAGTGGCGAGATGTACGACAATCTGTGACCGGGCCTGGAATGAGGGATGTATCACAATCCATGACAGAGACTGGACTGTAGGGTGTACTGCGACCTGAGACTGAGACTGGAAGGGGGGATGTATCACATTCTAAAACAGAGACTGGAATGAGGGATGTATCACAATCTGAGACAGAGACTGGAATGAGGGCTGCATCATGATCTGAACCAAAGGCTGGCATGAGGGATGTATCACAATCTGCGGAAGAGACTGGAATGAGGGATGTGTCACTTCTGGAGGCCAGAATGAGGGGAGGCATAGCCCCGAGGTCAAGGTCACTGACAGGAGTACGCTGAGAGGTAGACAACGCCTTTCCCACCACTGTGCGAGGACAACACCCAGACGTTGATGCCAGAGACACACAAGTCTCAGTGTCCCCTGATGAACCGTTGCTCTTTCCCGGGGCTCCTGAAGACTGGGATGATGCAAGAGCTGAAAGACGGGGATGTGTTGATCTGGATTCTTTCGTTGGCACACTAAGCGGTTGTTTGTCACAGGTCAGCGTCAATAACCTTTCTATTTCCTGAGCAGGAACTTCCGCTGGAAGAGAACATAGATTCTCTTTCATTCTGCCACCTGAAAAATACCAGGCCTCCTTCCCTGACCACCCATGTGATGACCTTGTCGGCGGCTGTGACGGAACATCACGACTGTCTTTGACAGTGGCATCAACACGAGGCATCGTTGAAGACTGCTTTGTGTCACGGCGTGGAAGAAACTCTTTGGCACTCGCTGGCATTCTGGACTCCAGTGTCATCATTTCTTGTAAGAAGCTCTTGCCTTGCTGCTCAGTGCGCAGGAATGACGATGAGCGCTGTCTCTTGTGAGCTGACAAACCCGGAGTACGTTGGGGATGGGGTGAAGAAGTGCTTGAAGAACAGGACGGAATGGACAGAGGTACGCTGGACGCAGAGTGAATGAACGACAACGTTCCACTGGTCAGGGCAGAGCGTAGTAGCGCTGGCTTGTGCGTCTGCTTTCCTGTACTGGATGTAGACACAGATTCCTTGGATGTACGAACGGGCACAGAGTGTGATGCCTTTACTACAGTTTTTGTTGACAGTTTTTCTCCTCCTGGTCTAGCCCCTGTTTCTGCGTGTTTCGTCTGTTCCTGACTTTGTAGTTCATGAACCGCACGCGCTGAGGTGGAGGGACCAGACACGCTGCGTTCTGTGGATGATGGTTTGGGAGCAATCCGTCTGAACACCGGCGTTTTGTTGTTTTGTTTCCTCATCGCTGCCTTGCTCAGCGCGGTGCAGATGGCCAAGGCTTGCTGTGGAGTCAGTGTGCTGACCTCCTGGGGACTGAGAACACCACTGCCAAGGACTGCATCCCTCAGTGAGGACTGCCACCCCGTCATGAGTTGCTGGATCAACTGGCTCTGTCTGCTGAGAGCGAGTTGCCGATGCTGGAGCTCCTCTTCTTTGAGCTGCAAGGACCGTTCCCTGCCTGCCAGGCGTCCCGCTTTGGAGTCATCGTTCATGACGTCAGTGGCATCGCTGTCTTTGACATTACTGACATCATCTCGTCTGACGTCATTGGATCTGATTTCACGAGTCTCGCTGTGCTTGACATCGCTGACGTCAGAGTGTCTAACATCATTGCAGTCAGCTTCCCTGACGTCACTGCATCTGACGTCGTTGGTGTCATTACACCTGACGTCATCGGCCTCACTGGGTCTGACCTCACTGGTGTCTGTGTGCTTTACAACACTGTCGTGACTATGCCTGCAGTCTTTGGTGTCACTGTGTGTGACCGTAAGGAACTGATCTGTGTTGCGTGATGCCTGGGGGACAGTGGAGATGTGGAACTGATTTGTGCTGATAATGATTGTTTCCTCATCGCTGCCTTGCTCAGCGCTCTGTGATGCCTGGGGGACAGTGGAGATGTGGGACACTTGTGTTCCACAAAAATCTAACGTTGCTTTCTTGTCAGGACATGGCGCACAGTTCTCTGTTAGTGTGGCCTCTTTGACTTGGCTTGAAAAGTCTTTCCCAGCTATCGCCTTTACGCCAGCCTGGCTTGAAGTAAAGTCATTTTTCAATCGTTCAGCTGAAACATTACCGTCCTTTGTTACAGAGTGTTGACTGGAATCTTCATGAGCTGAAGGACGCTTCACTGGAGGTGTTAGAGCTGATGTGGACATTGTGACAGGAGGTTTCCCTTCCTGCACACAGGGAAAATGATCACATGCCTTGGTGATGATGCTCAGCGGCGATTCTTTGGCAGCACGACAATTACTTAACGCACCATGGCTCGCCACAGATTCTGTAGAATTCATCTCCGTCCGATCAAACACCTGGAGACTATCTCCACAACTGTTGGCCCTACTAACATCGTTTCTAAGTGGATATCTGGGTTGATGGTCATCATTTATGAACTGGGTTTGTTTCGATGCTGGCTGAAGCTTAAATGCACTGATGAATGACTCATTCACAGACTTAGTTTCATGCCACGCTGTGCAGCAAGGAAGCTGCTCACCAGACCATTTCTGTCCTGGCTTCTCTTCCTTCACTTCTGTCGCAGACTGGGGTGGCAGTCTGTCTCTCCAGGAAGCTGACAGCTTTGCTGAGCACAAACAACCTGCAGACAGATGTGCTAGCGAGGGGAAAGGTTTTGGTTCTAAAGAAGCAGAACTGTAGGGACGTGAAAGGGAACGCTCAGCAGCTGTTGACGTGGATGGGACTGGTCTGCACGTTCGCATTTTCTGTTCCAGACGTAACTTGGCTTTGTTCACGATCCCCCTGACAACTCTCTGTCTTCTCCTTCCTGGTACATGTGCATGCCTTCCTCTGGCTGTGCCATGAGAACTCTTCACGTCGGATCTCGTCCGCTGGCTGAACGCTCTGAAACGTGCTGTACATTGTTGACGATGACCACCTGAGCGTTCTGTACGTTGTTGACGATGACCACCTGAGCGTGCTGTACGTTGTTGACGATGACCACCTGAGCGTTCTCGCAAGCAGGCAGCAGAGTAGCTCTTCGTTTTGAACGGGCTACAGCGGTTCTGACACCCTGTGCTCGTGGAGAGTTTGACTTTCTTGAAATGCTCCATCACGTGTTTCTTTGGGGCATGCTTCTTCCGGTGCTTCCTGCAAGAGTCTGGTGCGGTGAAGTGAGAATCGCTGAGACGTTTCGCCAGCTTCCTCTTCCTTCTGAAGGGTTTGTGTCCGTTTGCTCTCACAGTCAGAGCCAGGTCAGCGCCGTTAGCAGAGGGGGAGGGGGTGGTGCAAAGGCACATTGCTGACGAAGCTTCGTGGACAGGGTGGTGTTTGATGACGTGACGGTGCACAGCAGAGTGGCATGGGAAGGCTTCAGCGCAGATTGGACATCTGTAGCAAGACCGCTTCGCCTCTGCAACCATGTGAACAGAGATGTCTAGGTTGAAGTGGAATTTAACGCCTCTTCGTTTCAATAATCATGCACACACACACTCACAGACACATAGACACACACGCACGCAAGCACACACACACACACACACACACACACACACGCGCGCGCGCGCGCACACACACACACACACACACACACCAACAAAAGGTCAGATAACTTTAACTTTCAAACAATAAAAATTGTACCTATTTTTCTGAACAG
>CM031607.1:57600549-57603049 GCA_018398815.1 Conus ventricosus | reverse complement strand
TACATAGCTTTTAGTCACATTTCCTGTCGATGGCAACAGAATTACTGTGAAATTCATCATGGTTCGGTTTTAATGTGTTTACTCCGCATATGCTTTGAGGGCAGGGTAACTTTTTTCCTATGTAGGTGTGCGAAATAATGTTGATTTTTCCGTTGCATTATATTATATATATATATATAATGTGCGTGTGTGTGTGTGTGTGTGTGTGTGTGTGTGTTGTGTGTGTGTGTGTGTGTGTGTGTGTGTGTTGTCAGTACAACCTTGAGTTAATCTGACAATAAATTGGTTTCAGTCAGTCAGTGTGTGTGTGCGCGCGCGCGTGCGTGCGTGCGTGCGTGTGTGTGTGTGTGTGTGTGTGTGTGTGTGTGTGTGTGTGTGTGTGTGTGTGTGTGTGTGTGTGATTGTTATTGTTGTTGCTGTTGTTGTTGTCGTTGTCGTAATCTGGCGGCCAGGATGCAAAACACACGATCCAGGGAGGACCTGTCCATTCCCCGGTGTCCATCCGGATCTTTGACGCGGTTTTTTTTTTTTTCTTTTTTTTTTTTTTTTTTTTTAGCATTCAGACGTTTTTTCATTATCATTGTTTGGCGATTATGTCTAAAACTGGAAGTGACTGGAGAAATGGAGGGGAATGCCCGGGTCTTTCAGCAGAGAGGGGCTACAGCTGCCATAGGCACGTCCACAGGACAGCTGCCATAGGCACGTCCACAGGAACAGCTGCCAGGTCATCAACTGCTCTTGTTGTTTTGTTTCTTTGTCTGGATAAACCATCCTTTTTGATGATCTGACTTGTTCAGGATAACACTTATGGGTTTCTTTATCCGGATATAACCATCCTTTTTGATGATCTGACTTGTTCAGGATAACACTTATGGTTTCTTTATCCGGATATAACCTCCTTTTTGAATCTGATTGTTCAGGTAACACTTATGGGTTTCTTTATCCGGATATAACTCCTTTTGATGACTGACTTGTTCAGGTAACACTTATGGTCTTTCGATATCTCTTTGATGATCTGATTGTTCAGGATAACACTTATGGGTTTCTTTATCCGGATATAACCTCCTTTTTGATGATCTGACTTGTTCGGGATAACACTTATGGGTTTCTTTATCCGGATATAATCCTCCTTTTTGATGATCTGACTTGTTCAGGATAACACTTATGGGTTTCTTTATCCGGATATAACCATCCTTTTTGATGATCTGACTTGTTCAGGATAACACTTATGGGTTTCTTTATCTGGATATAACCATCGGTTTTGATGATCTGTCTTGTTCAGGATAACACTTATGGGTTTCTTTATCCGGATATAATCCTCCTTTTTGATGATCTGACTTGTTCAGGATAACACTTATGGGTTTCTTTATCCGGATATAACCATCCGTTTTTGATGATCTGACTTGTTCAGGATAACACTTATGGGTTTCTTTATCCGGATATAACCATCCGTTTTGATGATCTGACTTGTTCAGGATAACACTTATGGGTTTCTTTATCCGGATATAACCATCCGTTTTGATGATCTGACTTGTTCAGGATAACACTTATGGGTTTCTTTATCCGGATATAACCATCCGTTTTGATGATCTGACTTGTTCAGGATAACACTTATGGGTTTCTTTATCCGGATTATAATCCTCCTTTTTGATTATCTGACTTGTTCAGGATAACACTTATGGGTTTCTTTATCCGGATATAACCATCCTTTTAGATGATCTGACTTGTTCAGGATAACACTTATGGGTTTCTTTATCGGATATAATCTCCTTTTTGATGATCTGACTTGTTCAGGATAACACTTATGGGTTTCTTTATTCGGATATAATCCATCCTTTTTGATGATCTGACTTGTTCAGGATAACACTGGTGTGTTTCTTGTCTGTATATCACTGACGGCCCGCAAGGCTGTGTGTGAACGGCTGGCCTCTAAATGAAACCAACTATCAACCTTCCGTTAATTTTGTACGCATCACGTTGAGCAGAGCTGTGCTTTTCCTCTTAAGTCTTTCAGAGAATTTGTGTATGTATCAACTCGATTTTTGTTTTGTTTGTGGTAATGACAGTATTACTTTTTTTTTTTCATTGTTTGTGTTTAGAGCGGTGTCATTTTGTACGTGCTGAGGATCTGATGCTTGTTTTTCTTTTCTTTAAGAATAATGTTAAATTTCCTTTGTATGCTTTAAGAATAATGCTAAATTTCCTTTGTATGCTTTAAGAATAATGTTAAATTTCCTTTGTATGCTTTAAGAATAATGTTAAATTTCCTTTGTATGCTTTAAGAAAATGTTAAATTTCCTTTGTATGCTTTAAGAATAAGTTAAATTTCCTTTGTATGCTTTGAGAATAATGTTAAATTTCCTTTGTATGCTTTAAGATAATGTTAAATTTCCTTTGTATGCTTTGAGAATAATGTTAAATTTCCTTTGTATGCTTTGAGAACAATGTTAAATTTCCTTTGCATGCATTGAGGGTGATATTACTTTTAGTTTGTACTTTC
>CM031607.1:57585549-57593049 GCA_018398815.1 Conus ventricosus | reverse complement strand
GTTTTCGGAGATTTCGAGACAAGGCGAGCGCATTTTTTTGGGACTTTCTGCAATTTTGCAAGAAGATTCTGTGGACAGCCAGCAAGAAGAGAATTACAGTAGTCAAGTCTTGAAAAAATTTAAAAGGCAGAAACCAGAGTCTTGGTGGCTTCTTCAGACAAAAGGGTTTGGCCACAGAACTGATTCGCCGAAGCCCCAAGTAGCAGCACGGCAGATTGAAGAAATCTGATTTTGAAAGAGAGTGTCTGATAAAGTACAACCCTAGATTTCGCACAGTGGTAGAGGTCTAAATGAGAGAGGTACCAAGTGGGACAGAAGAAGGAACAGAGATTGTAGACATGAGCCGTTTGGGAGAATGAAGATCAGTTCAGTTTTGTCATTGTTTAACTGAAGTTTGTTGCAAGTCATCCATGCCTTTATGTCAGAGATGCAGGCTGTGAGCGATCAATGATGGAGGAGAGGAGAGAGATGTCACCAGAAATGTACATTTGATTGTCATCAGAGAAGCAGTGGTGTGAATGTCATGATGGGTTTAAAATGTCAGAGAGGGGTTTGGGGTATATAGAACAAAACAGAATGGGACCAAGGACAGAGCCTTGGGGAACCCATAATTCAAGTCAGCAGAGCTTGAAGAAAACCATTGACAGAGACAGTTTGGGTTCGACCAGAAAGGTAAGAATAAAACCATGCCAAAGCGTGAGAAGAGATGCCAAAGTATGTTTGAAATCTAGTGAGGGGGGTTTGGAGTGATCAATGGTTTCAAAGGCAGCGGACAAGTCAAGAAGAGAAAAGCAGTGAAACCTGACCATTATCCAGAGCAGAGAGAAGATCGAACGGTAAACCCACATTATTTATACTGTCTGTCTGTCTGTCTGTCTGCATGCCTGCCTGCCTGTCTGTCGTATGTCTCTCACTTTCTGCCTACTTGCCTACCTGCCTGTCTGTCTGGCTGTCACACTGTCCTCTTGCATACCCGCATTCATGACAGCATTTACTCCATACGCACACGCAATCTTTCCAAACAACCAAAGGCGCACTACCGAATGTTTTTCTTCCCCCCTTCCTTCAGGGAAAACAATTTACTAAATCACCATCCACTTGTAAACAGTTTTTTACCTCTGTATCTCTCTCCACACTGAGAGACAAATAAATCTGCCACATGTATCTCTCCTCACGTCGGGAGACAATTCAATCTTCCCAATGTATCTCTCTTTACACTGAGAGAAAAAACAGTCTTCCACATGTATCTCTCCTCACACTGAGAGATAAATAATCTAGTTCCGCTTCTATAAAGCCGTGGCCTTCACTTTCCCGTTATCCAAAAAAATCCGGACCAGGGGGAATACATAACTCCCGTAATCACTGAGGACCTGCCTGCCTCAAGTAAAAGCTTTTCCGCTTTCTAAATTCCCTGTCTCTCTCTCTGAGACAATATTACTGCCCCTCGAACTCTCCTGTCCTGGATAACGAGTCTCGACTTCTCTTCCTGGGTTCTTCTGTCTCTTGAGAAACGACGAGCTTCAAACTCCTCTCCCTGGATTTGGGGTACCTGCTGGGGCTGAACTACCAGTGTGTTCCTCACACCATGGCCATCTTCAACCCCCTCACGGGGTGAAAGGTGAAGGGTGAAGGGGCGAAGGGTTTTAAAAGGGTGAAGGGCTGAAACACGAAAAAGGTTCGTGTAAGAAACCCTTCTTAATTCAACATATGAATTCTTTCTTTCTCTTTTCCTTAAGTTTTTCCCCTGTGCTTTCCCCAAAACTATCTATCGCTCACCTGGTAATAACTGGTCAGCAACGAGGACCACCGTCCTGACAGGTTCGAGTCTCTAGGCCATCTGCGGGGTTTTAAAAAACTGACTCTTTCCCCCTTCTCCTAGTGAGTGCATACTCATTTGTTCAAAAACACATGACCAGCACCTTCCCTTACCACCCCTTGTTTAAACTATCACTCAGTGGTCACTTTCACCCAATGACCACATTCGTTTCTTGAATGAGTCATACTCACATATTTTGGGGACGCCCGCTACACTAGTCAAGCCACATGAATATTCTTCCTTTAGTTGTGGCAGGGGGGAAATGATTCATATTACTAACTTCTGTGAGGAGCGTCACAGCCTTGATGTGGGAACGTCACATGACACCCCCCATCCTGGGTGAAAAAAATTTTCTCCAGAAAATTTTTTAAGTATATACAACTTCACTTAACACATTTCAGCCATGAATCTCAAAATGTTAACCATCCACATGATTCACCAAATTAATAATCAACGTAGAATAAATTCACCATGATCCACCATAAATAGCATATTTCAAACTTTCAATCTTTTTAAAAAAAAAAACATTCATAATTGATCACCATATTCCACAAGATACATTTCACAAATTACATGGATAAAACAATTGGGATATCAACAATTCAAAGTACAAATTGTGTTCTACATTAAGATGTGAAGCACTTTATTTTCCCTTGATCTTTGTCTCACATCATATGTTTCAACCCTCATGAAAATGGGGAATTTTTCCCAAGTGTAAATGTTTCTCAATAGACATGTAACCAAATAAAACATGTTTAAACATAATTTCTTTTTCCCCACATGTAATGTTATAGTCCATTGAAAAGTAAACATGCTTTCCATTGTTGACAAGGGACAAATGAAAACAATTGGTTTGTCTCATTGCACAATCAAACATGTTAAAATACATTTCAAAAGAGTTATTTGCTCATCACACATACATTTTAGATTCATCTTCACAAGCAATAATTAGACATAAAAAAGTCTTGACTTTTTCCTTTGGGTCTACCAAAGAATAAATATGTTTTACATCAACATCAAGTATTTGGGTTTTGTTTTGCAAAACATATAGCCCACTTCAATAAGAAATTATGCATAAATACCACTTGATTTAAATCGTCGTAGCATACAATGCACCGTCAAAAGTGTCCACCGTAATCATTAAGAAAAAAAAAACAGGAATAGTCTTTCCCTTGAAGCAGTTACATTTGTCATGAATATTCACGCACGTGACAACAAATCTGCCATGACATTTTGTGTTCCAGGCACTGGTTCAACAGTAAATTGAAATTCCTTTAGTCAAGTATATTTTCACAAAATAGTTTCCTTCTGAGAGCTGACACAGAAGTTCTTCAATGTCTGGGATAGGCTCGGCATCCGAACAACAGTGTTCTATTTACTTTTCTGTAATCGATGCAGAAACGCACTGACCATCAGGTTTATCCACCAATCCCACTGGTGAGCTGTACGGAGATGTAGAAGGTTCTATCACCTTTAAATCCAGCTTTACATTGATTTCTCTCTCAACACCTCTTTTTTGCAAATGGGAGGGGGTATGGTCTGGTTCTCACTGGTATTTCAGAAGTTAACTGAATACTATGGGGTTCATACCTTTTTACTGTACCTGGGGTACCCGTCAACACATCCTGAAAGTCTTTCAAATGTCTTTAAACTGTTCGTTTGACTTGTAGACAAATCATTCGACAGAACCACATCCTCATAGGTTTCACCTTTGATAGCAGAATAGGAAGGGGTACTTTCATCATCTGCACTGGTAGATGTTAACATTCCTACATTTGCTGTTTTCATAACCTTTGATCTGTCCCTGTACGTTACATTGGGTACAAATTCATCATGATAATGTCTGTCATGTTGACATCAGTTTCTGACACAGGATAATATCCACTCAACCGACTGGTTGATGGCAACATTTGTACGTTCAACATATTCTTCAACATGTTCACATGAAATACCTTCTCAGTGTTTGCCATTTTGATCTTATAATTTACTGCAGAAAGTTTTTCGACCACCTGAAAGGACCCTTCCACATAACACGAAGCTTGTTATGTTCATCAGTTAGTACCCACAGAAACTTTATCCCCTACACTGAAGGAACGTGCCTTGTTTTCTGTCTGCAACGACCTTGTACACATGTTTTTTCTATCAGCTGACTGTTGAGCAAGCTCACATGCATCCTTTCAAACGATTATGCAGTTCATAAACGTATTGGTAAACAGTTTTACTGTCAGGTATGTCCGCTTTTCCGTCCATTGTGTCATCAATAGATCCAAAGGACCCCTTGGTGAGTGTCCGAAAAGAACTCAAATGGTGAGATCCGCGTTTCGTTCGGCATTTCCCTGTATGCAAAAAGAAAAGCCGGTACGAAACGATCCCATTCCTGGGGCTCTTGCCTTGCAACCTTTCTCCAACATGGACTTCAACGTTCCATTGAAACGTTCACCATGCCATTCGATTTGGGATGATATGGCGTGGTTGAAATGGAAGAGATTGACAACAGTCTGTAAATTTCTCTCATGAGATCAGAAATGAATTGCGTTCCACAAACCGAGAGAATTTCGTCTGGAAGACCCACTCTGGAAAAAAAATTTCAAGTAAGGCTTCAGCGACAGATACTGTATCAATCTTCTTCAGTGGAATCGCTTCTGGATACCTTGTTGCTGTATCCACCAAAGTCAGATATAGCGAATCCCGAAGAAGACAGTGGTAGCGGGCCAACAAGATCAATAGCTACCTTCCGAAATGGAACGGAAAAAGAGAGCATTTTGTGCAAAGGTGCACATGGGGACGCGACCTTTCTGAGAGTCTTTTTGGCAGTGTCACATGAGCGGCAGTATTTCGTAACTTCCTTTGTGACACCTGGCCAAAAAAAAGAATCAAACTCTCTTTAATGTTCTTTTGATTCCGCGTGACCAGCGAACAAAGCATTCATGAGCCGTGTGCAGCACTGTTTTTTCTTAAGTGGTTTTGGAACCACAACTTGTCTGTTGTCCTGTCCAGGTACACACCCGTAGAGAATGTCAGAGTCCAGTATGTACGTTGGTTTGTCGTTGGTACGTTTAGTGACAGTCTGTTTAGCAGCAGAAAGTATTGTCGTCAGTGTCTCGTCTTTTCCTGCATTTCTTTTAAATCATCTGGGGTAATCTGGAGTTCATCCAGTTTGAGACTTTTTGCGGCTTTGTAGCCTTTCCCTGCTCTATGACGTTTGATCTAGTATCACAAGACAAAGGGAAAAAAACGATCCTCCAGCACCACCAAGTACTGTAGCGACACCCGGCAAATTGCCCAAGATCAAAGTCGCAGACTGGGTTATCAATAACACGGCGGTAAGAAACCGGAGTAGTACGGTGTGGTCGACTGAAATTTTTCGCCGCGGAAACGTTTCAATCTTGCCTCCAAACGACCTACACTTTGGACAGTGTTGAGATACTGGTCTTGAAGCACGAAAGATTTCCGTACACCAGCAGTGGTGCACCCAGTGTCTCGCAAAACCGAAGCCTGCAATCCTTGATGGCTCCGTTTTCTAACACCAGTCCATCAACAGATTGTCTGGGTCAAAACAAGGCCTTCTTCACAATCAGTGGAGACTAATGCGGGTTTTGAATCCCGGTCTGAAAGGGCAATTCTGTTTCAGATGGAACTTGCCTCACAAAAGAAACAGGGGCATTGTCTGATCGGCGCTGACTGATTTTGTGAACTTCTGTTTTTGGCCACGAACTGGCCCAAAAGGTCTACGTGGTGGTCGTTGTCCACGACCTCGGAACGTTTGCTGAGGAGTAACGGGTCTTTCCGGCGGTGTGAGTATGGTTTTTACGAAAGTCACTCGAACCGCGGAAAGATCCTGTCCATTCCTAGGATAGGTATATCCTTGAGGGCTCAAAAATGACCCACGATTTTTCCTTTTTCCCGTAACTTCCCCGTCCTGATGGGATAGTTTCATGACGCATGAGAAATCAAAGACGGAAAATTCTCCTTTCCTAGCCCGCCCTTATTGGGTGAGCGACACAATACTGATCAGCCATCTGACACATTTCCTCCACGTTTTAAATTGCCTTTCTTTAAGGAAAGTGGCCAGATCTTTGCTCACGCTCTGGAAAAATTGCTCTCTAAAAAGGAGATCTCGCAGTGATTGAAAAGTTTTGTTCGTTTTAGACAAAACGATCCACGATCCAAACAATGACTCTACGGACAGAAAACGATGGAAACGATTCTCCTTTTTCAGGCGCACAGAAAAGGAAACTTCGTGAAAACGTCAGCAGAACATTGAAATTTCTTGAGGGTTCTTCTTTCAAATGATCCAAGTTAAATTTTGTTTCGCTGCAAGTGGTGGTACAGTGTCAAAGCGCTACCCTTAACAACGGGCGCAATATACAATGTCCACTTTTCCTTTGGCCAACCACAAGACGTTGCGTGACTTTCAAATCGGAAAAGAAAACTAAACAATGTCATCCGTTTTTTCCGAAAGGGGGCAACTTTGGAATATATGCCGCTTTGGTTGAGGCATGGCTGCGGAACCGACTGGTGGAATGGTGGAGGTTCTCTTGATGCCTGTATTCTTTTAATTTCAGCATCAGTCTCTAGTTCTAACTGCCTCAACTTAATTGACGTTCTTTATCTTCAGCTTCCCTCTGTATTCCCTTTTTTTTTCAATTTCAGCTTCCCTCTGAGTCTATTTTCTTCAGCTTCAGCTTCCCTCTGTAGTCTTTTTCTTCAACTTCAATTTCCCTCTGTAATCTATTTTCTTCAGCTTCAGCTTCCCTCTGTAGTCTATTTTTTTCTCTTTCTAGTTTTCCTTTTCACTTTCTTTGTTTCCTTTGACTTTCTTCTCTTTCTCTTAGCCTGTCTGCCCTGTCTATGCATTGTTGCACTAGTTAGTAAGTTTTTCTCCATCAAAACCCAAGCGTTCCGCTTGTTTAAATATCTATCAAAATCATCCATAATGAACCGTCAGATATAAAAACAACCAACAAACTCAAAAATATGAATTAAAAATAAGGCGATATTATGTGTATGTTTCACACAACCGTAATTATATTTTATTTCAAAAACAGAATTCAATTTCCGGTGTAAACAGAAAACCGCTTACTAAAAAAAAGGGGAGATATGAAATCCAAGGAATGTATTTTTTCCCAAAAATAATTTGCAACTGTTATCATTTGGAATTTACAAAAAAATGAAGTTTAATACAAAACTGTTTTCCCTAAGAAGAAAAAAAATTAACACAATAAAGTTTTCTGAAAATAAATTCTTTATAAAGTTTAAGTTCTCAAATGTTCTTGTTGTCAGTCTTTCTTTCTTACTTAATTTCAAACGAATTTACAAAACAAATGTACCGCCTTATACAAAAAATGAATATAAATTTACAAAACAAAATGGGAAACACAACATTAAAAAGAGGGGAAGAAACACAAACTAGCGGAAATCCTACCTAAAGATGAAATGTTGAAAGAAAATAGATAGGAGCCTTTGAGGAGAAGGTTTTTAAAAGGTTTTGAAAAGGGGGTGAAAAGGAAATGAAGGATACACAGGACCGGAATAGTGAGCGAAATCAAGGAAAAGCAAAAGAGCCCAAGACAGCACCCTAGTGGTCACTGTCTCCCGTTTAAACTGGAGACGGGAAAACAAATCACTGCACAATATTCACCACACTACAGTAATAATACAAAATACTAAACAATCAATCAATA
>CM031607.1:57570549-57580549 GCA_018398815.1 Conus ventricosus | reverse complement strand
AAAACCCTGTCGATCACATTGGCCTTAGCCTGAATCCTCACATCAACGACTTGCCCACCTGCAAGGCTCAATCTAATGACTTACCCTGTAGGTTAATTCCTGGAATTCGGGTGAGGACTTGAGGAGAGACACGCACCTGGCCAGCCAGGGGTCCAGCGGTGCCGACTCATCCTCTGTCTGACAGGCCTGTGTGTTCGTACCCACGCTGCACTGCACGCGCGAGGTTCTCTCCATCTCGACTTCTCAGAAAGAACTAGCGAGCTCCTGGTTGGTTTCAGCGAAACTCCACGGACACAGGCGGCGGCGGCGTGTCAATGGCCGAGTGTTTCCTATTACGCGCTGTGCGGTGTCAATACGTGCTGCCACATCCGTTTCTATCGGAGAAAAGTGGCTCTCTGACCCGGATCTGTCGCTTGACGGTCTGAGTGAGCGAGCGCGCGAGTGGAATGAACTGTGTGTGTGTGTGTGTGTGTGTAGTCTTTGGAAAGTATGGACAACTGCTCGCTTCAAAAGGTGTGTATTGTTTTTAAACATAATTTTCCCTACCAATTTTTAAGCAACGCAAATAGTGACTGTAAATATGCATTTTAGCAAATAGTATGTGAATTATTATCATGCTTGATGATGATGGTGTTCTTGTTTTTCGAGCAAACATGTGGTTGTGAGAGCAGACTCAATTCAAGAAAAATTGGAAATGAAATGAGGTAGGGAACAGTAAATGAAATTTAAAAAAAAAAAAAAAAAAAAAAAGTTACAGATATGAAAACTCTTCACTAGCTGCATAAGGGAACCATCGCAATCCCTTTTGAGGCCTTCAAAAGGGATTGCGATGGTTCCCTTATGCAGCTAGTGAAGAGTTTTCATATCTGTAACTTTTCTTCTTTTTTTTTTTTTAAATTTCATTTTCCCAGTTTCTCCATCTTCAAACTCCCCTCTCCCCTCCCCTCAAGTCCAAATCTTTGCCAGACAGTTCAGTTGTTGGCCTGCGCTTGTTTTTCCCCCACTATTAGATTGTTCGTCTATGTATTTGTCTGACTTTATTCAAGTTTAAAAGGCTGTGCCAGTCTTGAATAAAAGTTACTCTGTGTTAGGTTTCCTTATGGGAGCAAAACATACCCCACTTGTTTACTGTTTATCAATTCAAGAAGTTATTACCTACGTACATGTGCCTAAGACGTTGCCGCATGATAATGTGCCTATCCATGTTGCAGGAAAGTGCTGATCATGAGAAGAAAATGAAAACCATGAAGGGTAACTTCATAGGTATATAACACTTCTCTCGTGGAAGTAAGTTGTTATTGTTTTGTTTGTTCTTACATACTGTCCAATTGGTGTGAAAAGGATTAAAATGATCATTTCTGACGTCAAGCTTAATTCCGTGCACAACACAAAGGCAGTTATTAATATAAATTTAAAGGCATATTTAGAATGCATCATTACTGATTTTATGCTTCAAACTGCTTCTTTTACGGTGATTTTTTTTCTGTAAAGTGAAATGACAACAAAGACCTTTCAAAACTTTTGAGATCCCATATGAAGATACGCCACGAGAATTTTCCATCGTACAAAGGAAAGTAAGTGAACATGATAGTTTCATGTCATAATTATAATTTTCATTCATTTAAGAAAAAACAAAGTTTTGTCGAATCCCGATGAATTTTTTTTAGCTTTATCTAAAGGTGAAGTGAAAAGTGTCATTATGACCCATGACAACGTCGGTAATTACACGCACTTACATCCTATGTTCTCAATAGTCTCACCACCAGAACAGAGCCATAATTATCGTTTTCACTGCCACAGCCAAGCAACATTCTTGATGACTGTCCAGTGGCTCAATTATACCATAACCCACGAAAATAATTGTTTTTAATTAACATCAAAACGGAATCTGCATTACATTCTCCACAGCACCCAATTGATGGATTCATATGAGAAAAAAAAATCACTACTTCCCATAATAAATATTTATATGAAGATTACATTTCTGACCTCGTCGAAGCCGGTTACACGCCATATCATACCGCTGGCTTGGTTTCCGAGGCATAACAGGTGGACTTGCACTGGATCGCCGGCGAATGAGTCAAAAGAGGAGGGTGGAAGGATAGGGAGGGGGTGGTAGGGGTGGAGGGAAGGCGTAGGGGTCGGGTAAAGGATGTGAAGGGGTGGGAGTGGAGGAGGAGGAGGAGGAGGGGGGGGGGGGGGGCTAGAACTACAAGTCGTGTCCGGCAGTACAAGTGCCCCGCCCTGTCGCACTCACTGTCAACCTACAGGCGATTGGCGGACACGGAATAACATTGAGATCAGTGTGCATCCTGTTGCGTCTGTCGCATGTTATACAGGCAGCCTGTCCTAAACTGTGCTGGAGCGGAATACTATCGTCCACGCTTTTCACCACTTCTTTATTTAGCACTGAACCCCGTAGTGCTTTGCACGTGAACAGTTAGGAAAGTGGAGGTTGATGACGTGGTTCCAAAACGCCTGATGTCTGACACCCCCCCCCCCCGCCCACCCCCCCCCCCCACCCCCAAAAAATGATATCACTGCTATAGCTAGTTGGCCCTAGCAATTCTGTTGTTAAGTCTATTTTATTAGGTAAACTTTTTTTCTTCTTTGGATGTCCTGCCGGTGTCCTATGGTGCCGATCGAGCTCTTTTTCAGGAGAGTGTCTTGGATTTCACACAGAGAAGACTGTGGTGACAATTCAGTAATACAATACAATGCAATACAATACAATATATACAATACAATCATACAATACAATACAATACAATACAATACAATACCCTGCCTTACTATACTATACTATACTATACCCTACTATACTATTCTATACAATACTATACCATACTATACCATACCATGCCATACCATACCATACCATACCATACCATACTATACTATACTATACTATACTATACTATACTATACTATACTATACTATACTATACTATACTATACTATGCTATGCTATGCTATGCTATGCTATGCTATGCTATGTTATACTATACTATACTATACTGTACTGTACTGTACTGAACTGTACTGTACTGTACTAATACCATCATACCATACCATACCATACCATACCATACCATACCATGCCATATCATACCATACCATACCATGCCATATCATACCATACCATACCATACCATGCCATACCATACCATGCCATATCATATCATACCATACCATTACCATACCATACCATACCATACCATACCATACCATACCTACCATACCATACTCTGCTATGCTATGCTATACTATGCTATGCTTTAGAAATATCATTTTAATCAACAATTGGCAAAAAGATGCGATGCTGCTTGGGAGACAGGACAACCGTTGCAGAAATGTGACAGTTTGGCTTTTGAACATGAGAGACCTTATTCCTAAAGTCACATGACATGTCACGTGTACATTCAACAGTAGAAAGGAAGCCACGCGTCAACAGGTGGTTTAATTTGCTGTCTTTTGTTACCAGCTGCAAGACATTTTATGGTCAACGCAGCCCAACACATATGTCAATGCCTATGAATCAAAGGGTTGAGGAGCTTAAACAACTTCTGATTCACTTTTTTTTTCCTTTTGAATTTCAACAAACGATTAGAGAGAACAGGAACAGTAAATTCGCCTTTCACAGTCTGCAGCTAGCTCCATTACGCATGCTGAGGGCATTCATCTGTTCCTGTTGGTTTGGCTTTGTGACTGCCTAGTGTTCACGAGTCAGTTGCCTGTTCCCCATGCTTCATAAGTGACAGTGTCAAATGATCAAGTTTGAAGCACGCCACCACACACACACACACACACACACACACACACCATGCCCGACTTGTGGGCAATGGCTGTGTTCAGACAGTAGGCTGCCGTCATTGAATAGAAGACTACAAGAAGCTGGCATGGGTGGTAACCTGAAAGTGCAGCCCAGACAACTGAAAAATCCTCTCGTCTGGAGGAGGTAAGCTAGCTGCGCGAGCTATAGGAAAAACTATGCGAGTTACTGTTCTTTCCCTTCCATTTCAGTTTCAGTCAGTGGACATTACGGTTACGATGCATGACCAAAAAGCATTACTAGAAAAGATGTCTGTTGTCACATTTAGCCATTGAAGAACAGATCTATTTTCTTTTTATTGAAGATCAAGTGGATTTTAAACACAGAGAAACTGGATCTGAAACTAGGTTGGGTTTAAAGTCTGTCTTTGTTTACACCTGACTCTTTTACATCACCAGCAACATGAGTCGGGCATCGAAATCCGTCGATTTTTGTAAACTCCCATAGGCTGATAACCACCCAGATCTCACTTCATTTCATGTTCTTTTTTTTTTCTTTTTTTTTTTTTACAATATAATTTGTATCCCCACCCCACTACCTCTGTGTTATCGTAATTTCCCCTTTTCTGTTACTCTCTCCTCTGCCACTGATGTATGACCTTTTCTTCCTTATCAGAGTGTGAAGTCTTCCAGCCAGCATGACAAGGGATACGCCCCAGTCCTTACCTCACAGCCTGCCTTGAGGAAGTCGGCAATCTTGGACATGGGGACGAAGTAAGCAATATGGGGCTTGCCGGTGGTGGCTGTGCCCCAGTACACCTTCAGGTCCCGCTCCTTGACGATCTGCAGCAGTTTGTCCTCCCCCAGCACCTCCTGTATCCCATCACCACCACCAGAGCAACGTCAAATGATGTGAGCAGTTTAGTTCTCTTCTTTTTCAGTTCCACAACAAAACAGAAAATTCTGCAGGAACTTGAAGTTAACTTTCATTAGTACTCAACTAAGTGGCCGACTGTTTTTCCTCACTGTTCCTGTTTTCAAGTCTAACGGGCATTTTCCCTCCACTTACATATGTGTCACTGCACCTTTGCAATAACACTAATGGCACAGATCAACTTACATTCTATAACAAAAGAAATTACACCTGACATAGTAACCACTTCCCTTGTTTCAGTGATCATATCACAAACAGTCCCACACATCAATTTCATTTCAGCTATTTGTAGAAAACAAGAATACTTAACAGCACTTGTTATATGATATCTTGCGCATCAAAATCTAATGCAAGGACGAGTGCATGACAATTTTGTGTATGTCTACATCAGTACTTGCTCTGTTACAATAGAATCATGATGTTGTATAAAGCGTTTGATACACTCATAAAATATATGCCACACATCTGCTTCTATACAGGTATAAAGAATCATTATACTGAAAGGGACTAAACCATGCCATGGACTCAATCACTAATGATCCTTCCCCAACAAAGGAAATCTTTAAATACTGCCAGAAATGTTGCATTATCAGTTGATTGGCCATGCCACTTGCCAGGAATGTACAGCCTAAATGCTGCGTGCAGATACCATTGTTACCATAAAAACAGGCTTGATTCTACCGAGGTAAAAGTACAATCTAACAATTTTGCACTGGATATGCTATGCAAACACACATCTGCACCAAAGAAGAGGTAGATGGAGGGGAGGAGGGGGGAAGGACTGGGGAGAGGGAGACAACTAATGTACAAGGGATCTGCCATCTGAGCTGATGAAAATGCAAATGCTGATGGGGCTTGAACCTTTCCTCTTTAAGCTGGTTCCAACTGGATAGTACAAGCATTTATACTGCTTCGTCCTGCTGTCTGGCATCACACAGCCACAGGTATTGTTGATAGCTTCTCTCATGATGAACATAAAACAGCTGGACATCATATTCCACAGCTTTCAGACATACACTACAGTACATTAATTCCCCCCAAAAAAAAATTAAGTGCAAACTACCAGTACCACAGACCTCTCTGTGCACCTAGGATAAGCTGGAAATTGATGCCCAATGGAAAGAGCAGCACTTTCCCCATGAAATCAACTAGTCACTATCAAGATGAAAACATGTTACACTGTAAGATTTGAAAGAAGAAAATAATCTGAAGATATTCTTTTCTTTGAACAGCCCAGATGCCGCATCTAAACTGCACTTGTACCGATATTATACAAAGCTAATCATTTCTTCTGAAAATGCAGAAATAAAAAAACCCACAAGAATCAATATGAAGCAAACCATTCCATTTTCAAGCAAATAAATACTGTACCTGTAAATTTCACTTGATCAAAGCCACTTTGTCCTCTGAAGACATTGGAACTGGTCCGTTTTCTGCTGGAACCTCACCTGAGCCATTTTCTGCAGCCATACTGGTGTTATGCTTTCACTGGATCAGATATGGGTTATGGGCAAACGGCCATGAAAAAATGAGTCACACATCTAATGCATAAACTTACTCCAATGACCATGCTGTTACTTCACCAAACAGGTACACAACTCTCTCAAGTCTCATGTGTAGTCACCCTGCACGTGCACGCACATGTGTGTGTGAGTGTGTGTGTGTGTGTGTGTGTGTGTGTGTGTGTGTGTGTGTGTGTGTGTGTGTGTGTGGTGGATCAGACTCAAGACTCAAGACTCAAAAACTTTATTACTCAAGGATAGAGATTTTAGGCAGTGCCTATTCTTCCAATCTGTCCTTGCTATTCTACAACATTCAACTAAACAGACTGCACATATTAATGACAGAAACAATGAAGAATATAGCAACATTATAATATTAACAATAACATTAGTAATAAGAATAATAATTATAAGGGAAAAAAAATCCATTACAAAATTACATAAACACAATCAGACACGTACGCGCGCGCGCTCACATGCATGCACACGCCCACACATACACATAGAGGAGAGAGAGAGAGAGAGAGAGAGAGAGAGAGAGAGAGAGAGAGAGTGTGTGTGTGTGTGGTGTGTGTGTGTGTGTGTGTGTGTGTGGTGGGGCGCGTGTTTGTACATGCATGTGTGCGCGCACATGTGTTGTGTGTGTGTGTGTGTGTGTTGTGTGTGTGTGTGCGCGCGCGCGCGCGCGCGCGATTGTGTGAACTGTGTTTACTGTCTCAGTATGTGAGTGTTTCTGTCTTTTAATTTTTTTATGCTTTGTATTCAACTTTTCCAGTCAACAGAACAGGTAAACCTGACATGAGAACTGGCAGCAAATATTAATAACTTTACTCTGAATTCAGACAACTGCATACATCTTTAAAACGACCGTAAAAATTATCCACTTCCAACCTTTGGCACACGACTGACTACCACTTTTTGACTGCTGGACGGTGGATAATCTGTCAAAGCATTCGGCAAAAGTCTGATTTAAAGTTTCCAGTTACTATCACTATCAGTGTCACACAATATATGTTGGTCAACGTGGTGCAATTCTATAAACATGTCAATCCTTTGCTTATATAGCTGATGAAAATGTTCGAAACAAACATCTCAGGCACAATGATGTAATCAATACACAATAATTTCGAAGACAATCATAGAAATGTGAGTTTTGGATGCCGATACCTTCTATTACAAGTGTTAGAGCAATGTGCTCCAAGTTTCGTCAGCAAAGCATATTCATTTTTGGTTGTCGTGATTTATGGTGGTTTTTTTAATGGGTTAAAAATTATATAACAGAAAAGATTCACGCACATTTCAAAATAAACGGGCTAATTTTCGCACACACGTTGAACTGACAGTTCACAACAATAGTAAACTGCAACGATAGTGGCCCTGTCAAGGAAACTGATATTAAGTGCGTGGGGCCCTGCACAGGAACGGTGCTGTGTTGTACCGAAAGGAGCAGTGATGTCCCTTGAGCTCTTAATGGCATATATGCCCTGTGCATGCCTGCACCCTATGATAACACAGCGCAAGCTTCCAAGGGGGGTGCAGGATCGGTCCCAGCTGGGAAAGGCCCAGTGACGGTGAGGAATGACCCACTGACCACAGGGAAAATTCTGTTGTCATCAGAAAAGATTGCAACCCGGGATCTTCTTCAGAGAGCACGTAAGACCGTGTTGGCTGAAAGCTTGACTGTGTCATGAGTTGCACTGGGTTTACCTGTCAGCGGAACAGCACTGAGCGGCACTGTTGCAGGGAGGGCACAGCAGTCTGCTTGATGGTGGAGTCTTCTGCCTGTAGGCTCTGCATTCGTGAAATACGGGCTGGTACATCAATGGGGACGCATCCGTGGAGGTTCTGTTGTGACACGTCCCATAGCCCGAACACTGGGAGTAGCTGACGTCTTCATGGAATGCCATGTGCGTGCCTGCACCCTATATCAATTTGACACAGCGCAAGCTTCCAAGGGTACTGCAAGCACTGCTCCCAGTTGATTGGTTCGGCAGTTGAGAACAGTTCTTCTCTGGGTTCCACGGACACCTTTAAGTGTATCTTCTTCTCCAAGTGAGAATTACCTGTATAGAATTGCCTCACTGTCGTGTTTTGTTTTCCACTTTTTCCCTTTCTTTTTGTTGCTGTTGTTGTAAATTCTTAATCACTTAATGGTCTGTTCTGTGGGCTTTCGTTTCCTGCATTTTTTTTAAACACCTGACTTCTCTAAAAAAAAATTTTTCTCTCATCACAATACATTTTAACTTATTCGTAAGCTTAGCTGTGAGTCGGTCAAGATGCTTTTGTATCATACTTGTAGACTTTGTAATGAACACATCAACAGATTACCTGTTGTGGAGTGTCTAGATCATATTGTTTTGCTTGTAATACAAGCTGAATTAGGTACTACAGGGAAGGGATGGAGTTGGTGCAACTAACTGTCTGCATTGCTGTCAAACTCGTCTAGAACCCTGAGTGAGCGGCCCATGGAGACACTCCTGAAGGAATCCAGTTCATATGCACAAATCACGAGTGGCCCCACTCGCGCTACTTACTTTTCCACAAACACTTTTGTCTGGAGCCGGTCACGTGACGTTAATGTGATGTCACCTTCCGTTAAGATTGGGCGGGGAATGCCTGGCCTATCACTCTGTCAGTGCTCATTTTGTACCAGTTGCTGAATTTCTGCAGCAAATGTGGGGGAGTTGTAGGTAGGCCTAAGTTTTCCTTATAATGAAGCCAGTAGAAGATTGAAAATAAGATGTCACGCGCGTTGATTTCTAGAATTATCATTATCATTATTATATTATATTGGGTATTTATATAGCACCTATCCTCGGTTACAGACCAAGCTTTAAGCGCTTTACAATAAACACACTAGCTCACTCACTCAACGGGCTGCCTACCCAGGTAGAGCCGGCCGAAGAGCAGCCTACTGGCGCTCATTCAGTCGTTTCCCGTACCATTCAAATATCAGTCACTCATTTTCATTTATCTCATTTATTCCTCCAGTTTCTCACATAGGATGCATGCGATGTTTATACGTGTCCTCCATTTTCACCGGTACACGATGGCACACAATAACAGTAAGTGACAATTTCTGTGGCTTGGTAAGAAATACTAGGCGGCTATCTTCAATCTACATCAATTTTGCCAGGGCAGCGGGGAACCCCCCTGCTCTTTTCGATTTTCAACTGCCGTGGGTTCTTTAACGTGTGCAGGGGGCCAGGAAGGCACACGGGTCTGACTCGCTTATGGTCCCCATCCGATGGACTTGACGTTCAGTTCGATTTGTCATTCAAACTGGGGAAGAAAGGCAGGGCTCGAACCCACGCACTTCTCACACGTTGGACTGGCAGGCGAACGTCTTAACCACTCTGCCACCTTTCTTCCTAGCATTACGAGAAACAAGGTGAAATACAGGTGAACACACAGCACAAAGTGTTGAGTAAAGGTTATTTGGTATACAATAGGGAACAGACCAGCGAGCTCTCAATGGGCTTCATACGTTACAAACAGCAGACATCGACAACGCTGTTAACAATGCTCATGAAATAGTAGTCCGTTGGAGAACATCGTGTGCTTTCGTGCGTGCGTGCTTGTGTGTCCGCGGTGTGTGTGTGTGTGTGTGTGTGTGTGTGTGTGTGTGTGTGTGTGTGTGTGTGTGTGTGTGTGTGCGTGCGTGGTGCGTGCGTGCGTGCGTGCGTGCGTGCGTGCGTGCGTGCGCGCGCGCGCGCGCGCGGCGTGTGTGTGTGTGTGTGTGGTGTGTGTGTGTGTGTGTGTGTGTGATTTCTGATAAATTTCTATGCGTTTT
>CM031607.1:57565549-57568049 GCA_018398815.1 Conus ventricosus | reverse complement strand
CGTGCGTGCGTGCGTGCGTGCATGTGTGTGTGTGTTGTTGCTGTGTTATAAAATTGTACACACTGTTCACAGTGGGCATGGACTGTCCGTTCTGCAGTGTCAGTCTGCCCGTGTGACTGCTACATGTATCATCTGTGGCGTTCAAGTGTGTTTTATGTACATTTCAGTTGGTTTGATAAACTAGGAGTAAAGGTGAAGAATGCGGTAGCCTGTGTTATATATAGTCTTGAAGGTAACTGGAGATTACTTGTGGTACTGATTTCATGTACATTCGTACACAGTTGTTCACAGGTAGGTGTGTGTGTGTGTGTGTGTGTGTGTGTGTGTGTGTGTGTGTGTGTGTGTGTGTGTGTGTGTGTGTGTGTGTGTGTGTGAGTGAGTGCGTGCGCGCGCGCTTGTATGTGTGTGTGCGTGCATGCATGCGTGCGTGCGCGTTTCGTTTTTTCTTTTTCGTTTGCAGTAGAGAAATTCTCTCCCCTAGCCCTACGCGATGACAGGCCGGCTGGTTGTGCGTTTGGACAGCTATGGTCGGACGGGACATTATATTAAGATAAAGAACTAACAATGAATTCTTGTACATGACTCGGTGTCCACAAATGTGTCGTTCTTGTTGTTGTTGTTGTTGTTGTTGTCGTCGTTTGCTGCTGTTTCTTGTTTCTTTTGTTTCTGTCGTTGTTCTGACATGACTTTCTTTTCAGTATAATCTCAGCCACTAAAGAGCTACGTGTTGTCGGGAAATTCAGCTGTTTCACAGAAAGAGTAAATCCAATTTAAACAAATAAAACAAGATACAAAGCATATCAACGTACTCCCAGTTTATCTTGAATACAAGTGCTTTCTGAGATATTCCACAAAGAAGAAAAACCGTTTTGGGCCGTTATTAGCCGTAAGTAACGGTTATTCTGGTCAAATAAAACATCGGGCATCATCCGTGACCCATAATGAACATGCATACCAATTTTCAGAAAGATCGGCCCAGACGTTTTGTCTGGAGCGAGTGGAACATATTTGACCACGGACAGACACACAGACACACAGACAGCATTTCTTCGTTCCCATTGTAAAGTATTCCCTGTTCTTTAAAAATTGGGAGTACAAAAGACGTCTCTGGTAATCAGTTTGAAGGGATTTTTTTAAAACTGGTGTTACCACATGTTTTTCGATCGCTTTACCTTGCTTGCCCCTTCCTCCCCAATGTTACTTGATGAAACGACGCCAGTTAAATACGTTTTATTTTGAGAAGTTTTGAGAAATTCGTATTGGTGGTAACATTTTGATGTTCCCCCATGAAGGATTCGAAATGAAGATATTGTTCTTTGTTGCCTCAGTAATAAAACTGACACCACACTGGAACTTACTTACGCTTCGTCAAACAAAACGCTTTTTTATTTTAGGCCAGCCGGTCGTATTGGGACGTAAAGGGAAGTGTGATTTGGTGGAAACGGAATCTCGTTAAGTGCGCATCCTGTTACAACCGTTGGCCGATATATGCATTGCCTGCTGGTGGAGGTATGTCTCGGAAATGCTTGTCACGGACACTTGAGTGTAGTGAGCTACACGTGAAGAGAACAGACGTAAGGAGTGTGTGAAAATGGAAGCGATGTTTTTAACTGCACATGCTGTGTGTGTGTGTAGGGGGGGGGGGAGTGAGAAAGAGAGAGTAGAGAGAGAGAGAGTGTGTGTGTATGTATGTATGTGTGTGTGAGTGAGAGAGAGAGAGAGAGAGAGAGAGAGAGAGAGAGAGAGAGAGAGAGAGATAGAGAGAGACTGAGACAGAGAGCTTGTGTGTGTACGGAGGGGAGGACAGAGCGGGGTGGGTGTTTACGTGTCTAAGCGTGCGTATCATGTCCTCTATGCACCTTCACTTACACACACACTCACACACACACACACTCACACACACACACACTCTCTCTCTCTCTCTCTCTCTCTCTCTCTCTCACTCACACACAAACCACACAGACATCCTAGGCACGCACATGCGTACAATAACCGTCGCAAACAGACTACTGAACGTGACAGTCAATCCTTTTAATAACAACATTCATAACAATAACAGGTGACCTGGTCCCGTTCTCCAAACCTCAAAGAAAAACAATGCATTGCATTCTATGCCGGCGTATTGTTTCGCACTGCGGAGTGTTGCACGTTATGTAATGTGTATTGTTTTGAATGGTATCGCGCTTCTCTCTGTTGCGTTGTTTGGTCATGCGACAATTTTGTTGTTGTTGTTGTTTTTTGGTTGCTTTGGTGCATTGCGTCGTATGAAATAATATTGTGACGTACTGCCTTCTTTTCATCACCAACTTTCGGAAGAGCGACGTCAAATTGATTTGATGGAATTTGCCCATGAATTGCGTCATCCGCCTTTTATTTCCTTGGTTCTTTTCCCCCCTCTCTCTTTTGGTTTCTTTCTTCTTTCTTCTTTCTTTCTTTTTTTTTAACCCCAGGACTACAGACATTAAAAAAGAAAAAGAAAAAACAAAAGAGAGATTCAAAA
>CM031607.1:57543049-57560549 GCA_018398815.1 Conus ventricosus | reverse complement strand
AAGAGATAGCAAACTGCCCACCATGTCTCATGTGGGGGAGGTCAAGACCCTCCGTGAAAGCCTCTCCACTAATACGTGGAGACAGGACCTGCACACACGGCCAAAGGAGGACGGCACCTAGCAGCTGGAAAGGGCACAACAGGTCACCAGGGCACAACAGGTCACCAGGGCACAACAGGTCACAGGGCACCACAGGTCACCAGGGCACAACAGGTCACCAGGGCACAACAGGTCACCAGGGCACCACAGGTCACCAGGGTACAACAGGTCACCAGGGCACAACAGGTCACCAGGGCACAACAGGTCACCAGGGTACAACAGGTCACCATCTTCAGATGGAACACAGTCAGCTTCACAGTCATTATGAACCTGAGTCAGAACTGCTCCCTATCCTGTTCCGCAAGCGTTCCGTGATGAGTGATTTGGGGGCGGAGTCTAGAAACATCCTATGTCGTGATCTATTTATAGGCACCTGCCATTTCCCATCATCTTGTCATTCGGTGCGGGTGAGTGTGGACAGGTGCCTACGTTCACCGCTTAGAGTGTCTCTGGCTCATGCCCTAATCATTCATCAGGGAGTGGTTTCAAAACAGGCTGGGAAGTAGCTCTAGCTCAGGTCCAGGATCACTCTGCGCCCCCCCCCCCCCCCCCCCCCCCCATCTTTCCTCAAATTCAGGTGCAAAGGATAACCTCCATCTCCACCCAACTCCCCTCAGAATCAGGTGCGTGTGTTTCGACTGAAATGCTTTTTTCATTCTGGACACATTTTAACATTGTTTGTACTGGAAACGAACGGGATTCAAACAAACAAACAAACGAAACTTTTTATTTTACAAGCTGAATGAAAAACTAGATCTAGGTTGTTTGGTTTTAGTCGCTATAACTTTTGTTAACATGTATGTGAAACTAAAGGGACCTCCGAGTTGTTTGGTTTTAGTCGCTGTCACTTTTGTTAACATGTATGTGAAACTAAAGAGATCTCCGAATCCTGTCAACTTTCTTGTGATTGGTACATAGAACGAACGGCGTGCATTCGCTGTTTTGAGGCATGCTAGACTCCATAGTTTAGAACGCCGTGAGCGGAAAGGATGGCCCGTAACGCGAAGTGCAGCTGGACGAACAGGATCCGTTGCGGCTGTCGCTGTGTGGCAACATGAGTAATGCGGCAGTACACAGACACATGTGCTGTGCACCCTAGGACCCACAAGTCGTTGCGTTTGTGTTTGACGCAGAGAAGTAAGAAGGAAGTGAGAAGAGAAAACGAAACAATGATCGTTGTGTTGTGTTCGGAGACTGAAGTTGATTCACTGCTCAGTTAGGAGAAAACCACTTGATTGTCGATCATACTGTTTGGAAGTAGTGCTACATGTCAACCGAACGGAAGAATAGGTAATACTGTTGTGTTGCATCTTGCATATTTCCGGTTATCCCGTTTATATTGGTATGATGCCTTTACGTTGGCCCTGTAGTCAAGCTAACATTCTCCGACTTTGATGTTTGTGCTGATTTCATATGCAGTCTGCAGATAAGGCAATGTTGTCGTGCTGTCTTCTGTTGGCCTCAGTGTACACACTGACCAGTCTGTTGGCCATCAGTGTACAACAGACCTGTGTCTCTTCATGGGCTATTACATCGACCGCACATCCTAATGTATGAAAATACGGAAATATTCTTCTGTTGTATAAAGAAAAAAATGACGAGTGGATTTATAACACACTGACCACGAAGGAAAGAAAACGTACAATTCCAGTGCTATTGAGGATTCGCTGAAAGTCTGATTTTATTACACACACACTGAAGATGAGAAGAGGAAAATGTTATATTTCTGTCTCGTGTTATGGGGATGTCTAGTCATTGCATATATTGACTATGGAAAACAGTAAAGCTAAGAGCTTTGTGTCGAATCATGCATACATTTTGGGATTTAATGATTGTGTAGATTTTATCATGCTCTTCCTGGGGATTTTACGTATTAAACAGCACACACTTTGGGGGGTTAACCTTTATGATAGCACACACTTTGGGGGGTTAACCTTTATGATAGCACACACTCTGGGGATCAATTTGTTTAGTAGCTTTTTGCACAAATTCTGAAGATTCCTGTTGTGTGTGGATTGACTGCACACAAATTTGAAAATATTTTTTGGTTGATCATGTACATTATTACTAATCATCTCTCTATGCCTGTATGCATATACAAATGTACGCTATATATATATATATATATATATATATATATATATATATATATATATATATATAAAATAAAACTAAAATTCCAAGGATAAGTACCGAGCACCATTCCAGCAACTTACAGAGCAGCTTGGTGTTGCAATGACTGCAAGAAATATTCAATTGTAAACAAAGCTTGCTCTTATGTCTTAGATTGAAGAAATAGGTGGAGATGAGCATTCATATCTGCAGTGGTAGGTAATTCTGCCTAACTAACAGTATGTGCTTGAGTGGGTGAATGGGGAATAATAAATGGTTCTCAAAATGAGCCTTCAGTAAGCTTATAGTCTCCAAGGGGGAGACAATCTCCAATGGGGAGGAAACTCACTAACATATAACTATACTCCACTAATAATATATATATATATTATATATATATATATATTATGCATACAAATGTAC
The DNA here is from genome assembly GCA_018398815.1 of Conus ventricosus. Lineage (NCBI taxonomy): Eukaryota > Metazoa > Mollusca > Gastropoda > Neogastropoda > Conidae > Conus > Conus ventricosus. Next base: position 57,557,915 of record CM031607.1, on the reverse strand, counting down.
GCATATTATATATATATATATATAATATATATATATATATATATATATATTATATATATATATATATATATATATATTGTTGTGTGTGTGTGTGTGTGTGTGTGTGTGTGTGTGTGGTTGTAAACCCCAAACCAGTCAACCAAATGGCCACTCATCCATCCGCACGATGACTCACTCACTAACCAACTTATCCACTCATTCACTTACCAGCCTCCCCATTTGCACACACACACACCCTAACTCACTCACTCACTCCTCCGTGTTGTTTGTCCCCAACAGGATCACAATTGGAGACAAGACGTACTCGGCGGACCTCTGCCCTATGACCTTCGGGAGAAAGGTCAAGCGATCAGGTTGAAGTCATCAGTCTGCATTTTGCTCAGCAAGCTCTGTTCGTTTTGAAAAATCCCATCTCGCTTAAAAAGTTTCCCATAATCCCTCATCCCAAGCGGTGTTCTTCCTGTTTCCATTGGTTTCTCTGTTCAGTGGTGTCTCGTTGGCTCTCATGTTCTTGCCAGTGAGGGTGATGATGCTTCTCCATGAACCTTAAACTGTGTGTGCGCCACACTGAGGTGTTGGCCAAGTGCTCGTAGCTTGAGTGCTGTGATGACACAAGATACTGATTCCTTCGGTTGACTGACACATTCAACGCCATATCTTCTCGTCCGCGTCCCGCACCTTATCAAAACGGTCAGGACATCACAATGCTATCGTCTTCTGTTATCTCACCCGTCGCGCACAGAACTTGAATCACAGTGCATGAACATTGAAATGTGACAGTCTTCGGTCACCTCGCCCGTCACACGCACACACGACTTGAATGTTTCACATGACTGTCACGTCAAATGGACAGTCTTCAGGTCTTAACCTGCGTCATACCCAGAACTTGAAAGTATTTTGTATTCAAAGCTACATCAAAGTGTGAGAGTTATCGTTCATTTTATTTTTCACACGCGGAACTTGAACATTACTTCATATTAACTGGAATATGAAAATATGACAGTGTTTTTCATCTGCCAAACAAAGAACTGAAATAGCAAATTCATATTCAAAGCAACATCAACATGTGACGATTTGCATTCTTTCCACTAGTCAGTGACAGATGTAATTCAGAGCAGTATCAAAGCGGGACAGTTTGCAGTCATCTCACGTGTCACTCACAGATGATAGGAAAGAGAAACAGCCCAGAGCAACTACCTCACCTGTCATGCAGAAAACGTGTATCGTAATGTATATTCAAAGGTACATCGAAGTGTGACATTGCTTAGTCATCTCATCTTTCTCAGAACACACATACGCACGCACGCACGCACGCACGCACGCACGCACGCACGCACGCACGCACGCCACGCACACACACACACACACACACACACACACACACACACACACACACACACACATACACACACACCAACGAATCGTAATTCATACTGGTCGGAGCACTAAAAGATTACGTGTATAATCACCTCCCCCGTCACACACAAACATTTACATAATAAATCGTACTGATTAGAACTGCGAAGTCTTCAGCCTTCTAACCTGTAACACAACAACAAACTGTGACAATGTTCAGTAATACGACATGTCACACACAGAATTAAAATAATAACTCATACTCATTGGATATCCAAGTGCTACACCTTCAATCATCTCATTTATCATACCCCTTGAACTAGCGCAACAAAAACAAAACAAAACAAAACAAAACAAAACAAAAACAAACAAAAAACGACGGTGACGATTTCAAGATGGAGGAGCAACCCAAGCTGAAAAGCTCCGTCTCCCTCAAACCTGACCTTCCTCACCAAACAGCTTCAACGGAGACTGAACTCAACCACAAGCTTGACGACCTGTCTGCCCGGTTCACCAAACTGGAAACAAAGGCAACGCGGCAACAGACGATCCTGCATCAGAAGAACGAGCAGCTGTCAGCTGAGATGTCGGATCTTCGTTCTGATTTCTCAGTGCTTCAAAAAGACCACGACAGATTTCACGCAGACCACGTGAAACTCCAGACTGACCACACCAAGCTTCAGGAGAACTACAGAAAGCTGTTAACAGACCACAGAGACCTCCGACAGAAATGGGCTGAATTAAAGGTGTACCTTGACGCGTTTCAGGAAGAGCACAACAGCCTTGTGGAAGAACAAACATACCTGAAGAACGGTCAGGACACGCTGATCTCTGAGCTGAACAGCATAAGACCTGGCCAGGAGACGTGTCTGTCCGATGTGCAGACACTGTGGGCAGAACACAGGGAGGTTGTTAAGGAAGTCACTTCCATCAGAGAAGACATGGCCGGTGTCAAGGACACACAGTCTGCACAACAGCTCCACACCCAGATCCACAGCCTTGAGAAAGATCTCAGTCAGCTTGAAACACATAGTTCCAGGCTTCAAGAACACGTCACAAAGCTTGAGGCCGACCAGGAGGCTTTAGAAACGAATCAAAACAGCATGCACACAGAGATGAAAACTGCTCAAACACTTCAGAACAAAATGCAGATTGATATAAACACTCTTCAAACAGACCAGTACAGAATGCAGACAGAGATTAACATGCTTCGAACGGACCAAAACAAAACGCAGACAGAGATAAACACTCTTCAAACAGACCAAAGCAGAACACAGGCAGATATAAACACTCTTCAAACAGACCAAACAGAACAGCGAGTACCAAGGTAAACGCAAGATACCTTCAAACAGACCAAAGCAGAATGCAGACAGATATAAACACTCTTCAAACAGACCAAAGCAGAATGCAGACAGATATAAACACTCTTCAAACAGACCAAAGCAGAATGCAGACAGAGATAAACACACTTCAAACAGACCAGACCAGAATGCAGACAGAAGTGAGCAGTCTTCAAACAGACCAGACCAGAAAGCAGACAGAAGTGAGCAGTCTTCAAACAGACCAAAGCAGAATGCAGACAGAAGTGAGCAGTCTTCAAACAGACCAGACCAGAATGCAGACAGAAGTGAGCAGTCTTCAAACAGACCAAAGCAGAAAGCAGACAAAGCCTGCACAGCATCAGGACAGACTGACATCAGATGAGAGCACTTTGTGGACAGAGATGGAACTGAAGACTTCATCACTAGAATCGTCTTTGATGGAGACTGCTTCGGCTCTCAAAGCACTGGAGACCAGACTAGGTGAGTGATTACCGACTGTTAATTGTCATAACAACTGCTTCTCTCTGTCTGTCTGTCTGTCTGTCTGTCTGTCTCTCTTCTGTCTCTCTCTCTCTCTCTTCTCTCTCTCTCTCTCTCTCTCTCTCTCTCTCTCTCTCTCTCTTCTTCTGTATGTGTGTGTGTGTGTGTGTGTGTGTGTGTGTGTGTGTGTGTGTGTGTGTGTGTGTGAGTGAGTGAGTGAGTGAGTGAGTTCTTTAATTTAGTCTGTTCGCACTTGGTGATATTAGACTTTAAAAAAAGGAGCGAGGAGAAGGGGGGTGTTTATAAAAATCTATTAATTTGATGCATGGAATCACTTTTGCTACTTGCACAATTTCTGGTCTGTGGGTTATTGTTTTGATAAAATCACGTACAGTCACTCCACGTTCGATTCTCTCTAATATAATGAAGTTAATATTGAACAATAAGAAAGAATATGTCCACTGACAGAAGACTTGAACAATCGCATGCTACATGTGTGTGTGTGTGTGTGTGTGTGTGTGTGTGTGTGTGTGTGTGTGTGTGTGTGTGTGTGTGTGTGCGTGCGTGCGTGCGTGTGTGTGTGCGTGCGTGCGTGCGTGCGTGCGTGCGTGCCTCTCACCCTCTCTTTCCTTCCCTCCCTCTTCCTCCATCTTTATCCCTTTCTCTTTCTCGCTGTTTATCTCTTCTCTATGTGTCTCTCTGTCTCTTACCCTACACCTCTCCCCCATCTCTCTGTCTGCCAGTCTATCTGTCTGTCTGTCTGTCTGTCTGTCTCTTCTCTCTCTCTCTCTCTCTCTCTCCTCTCTCTCTCTCTCTCTCTCTCTCTCTCTCTCTCTCTCTCCTCCACCCCCTCCTTCTCTCGCGCTCGCTCTCTTTCTGCATCCACATGTGTCAGCGTGCACAGTCGAGCATCGTGAGCGTTTTATATCTGTCGCCATTTGTGTTTGTGGTTCTGGCATAGGAAGGTATGTACCGGAACACTCAACACTGGAATGTTTTCCTGGCAAGACTACAGCATGCATTAATAGGGCATAAACACCCAAAATGTAGCAAACACGCAAGTTCAAAACGAATTGAATATTTCAGTTGAAAACACCAATCGAAAAAAGTTGCAATTTAGTGCTACTCATTCTGGCAACACATGCTATGCATTTCAAAGCTTTTAGTGATATAGCTTTGCAGGGCAGTTGATGATCAGCTTATTTTCGTACACAAAAACAAAGTTTGTCAGTCAAGACAGCAGATTGACGGAACCTGTTCTTTTGCTTTTGTTTGTTTGTTTGTTTGTATTTGTCCTGGTCAGATTTTGTACGGTGCACCCCTTCGGTTGATGTACTGATTCATCAAATCTCACTGTCCATTACCATGCATTTCCCTCGGAGTTAACATTGGTTCTGATCCATTTCCCATACAGTCCTTCGAATGAGACTGTAAACCGAGGTTCCGTGTGTGAACGGAAGCACAACATCTTGCACACACGTAAAATCCCATCACCAACTTTCGGAAGAGAAGGCCAGTTTGGCCGTTGGTATGGATGACACGTTACACATAGCATGCACCTTCCCCAAAGATGGAGTATGGCTGCCTTAATGGCGGGATAAAAACGGTCATACACACACAAAAAAACTCCACTGCCTGTCTATACAGGCAGTGTCGCAGGAGTATCAGCCTGCGTACGCAGAAAGAAAGAAAAGGGGTGGGATAGAACAGACAGAAAAGACGCGCGCGCGCGTGTGTGCGTGCGTGCGTGCGTGCGTGCGTGCGTACGTCCGTGTGTGTGTGTGTGTGTGTGTGTGTGTGTGTGTGTGTGTGTGTGTGTGTGTGTGTGTGTGTATGCGCGCACGTGCCTGCGGAGGGGGAGAGGGTGCAAAGCCGGATTAAAATGCTAGCGTGTGTGTGTGTATGTGTGTTTGGAGAGTGAGGGGACAGACAGAGACAGAGGGACAGAGAAGATAATGTGTGTGAAAATGACCGCCTGTCTTGCAAGCTCATGGGTCAGCTCTTTCACTTGTCCACATGCATACAACACGCCACCATTCCACTTTGGAGTGGTGATTCTTTGGGTCAGTTGAATGATTATTGCCCTTTATCATTTTTCCCCCCATCAACGACTCGGCGGCACAGCAATGGCACACGAGGACTTTGGTCAGTTAGACTATAATTCTACCGATCCAGGACGCCACTCTCTGACTGGATCCCCATCTCCAGCATTGGAGTGAGCAATGTGAAAATGCTGCGCGGTGCCAATCTCCTCTCCGAGCAACTGCACGTCTAGGGGGCAGGGAACATTCACCTCTGTAGGATGCGAACCTGGAAATTGTGATATCCCTCCTCAACTGCACAATTCCTATATATAGGCAAGAATTTTATCCAGTGAGCCACCTATTCTGCTGCCACACTATACTGTTCTGTAACAGACTATGCTATGCTATGCGATGCTATACTATGCCATGCTGTGTTATTCTACAAGCTGGGCTAAACCAGTCAAGGCGGGGCTAAAACAGCTGATGCTATGCTATGGTATGCCGTGCCATGGCAAGCCATGCTATACTACACTATTCTAAATCACACTATGCTGCACTCCATTGCACACTGTGCTATTCTGTACCATACCATACTCACGATATTATACTGTATTCTTCTATACTGTACTACACCATACTAATCTATAGTATACTATATTGTACTGTATATACCATGCCGTGCCATGCTGTACTTCTCTGCACCATACCACTTCACATAACACTAACGAAACTACGCCATACTATACAACAGAATACTATTGTATACCATACTGCAGTAAACAAGACTAGACTAGACCAGGCACTGTCAAGACACCTGACGGACAGTGAATCGTCTACTCTCGTTGCAGGACAAGTCAGGCCGGAGTTTTACGCCTATGCAGCCGACGTGGACAGAACGGAAAAGTTCCGGCCCATGATATTCCGGAGCGTGAGGACCAAGAGTCACAGCACCTGCTTCAACGTGGAGACCGGCACCTTCACGGCGCCTCTTCCGGGCTTCTACTTCTTCACAGTCTCTCTGCGCAGTCGCACCAAAGGTACTTCCGTCGCCGCCTCCATCATGGTAGATGACGCCGTGTGTTACTTCATTCAAGGCGACCGTTACGGGGGATCAAGGTGTGTTATGCAGCTGCTGAAGGCAGAGCAGAAGGTGTGGGTGCAAGCGGAGAATTCGGCGAAACAGTACGTGGCCTGGGGCGGGGACTGCCCCTCACGTTGCAGTGGGGACGTTGTGCTGCCCCTGGCGTGACGTTGTCCTTCCTGTTGTAGTGGAAGTGGGTCTGCTTCTTCTAGTCATCTCTTCTTTTCTTCTTCTCGTCTTCTTCTTTCTTCTTCTTCTCTTCTTCTTCGTCATCTCTTCTTCTTATCATCGTCTTTCTTCTTCTCTTCTTCTTCTTCTTCTCTTTCTTCTTCTTCGTCATCGTCTCTTCTCTTCTTCTTCTTCTTCTTCTTCCTTCTTCTTCTTCTTCTTTTTCTTCGTCATCGTCTTCTTCTTCTTCGTCATCGTCTTCTTCTTCTCTTCTTCTCCTTCTTCTTGTTGCTATTCGTCTTCATTTTGTTATTGTTGTTCTTCTTGTTCTTGTTCTTCGCCTTCAGTGTTCCAGTGTGGCTGCTTATGTTTCAATCTTTGGCCTGGTCATTGTGATGAAGCCCGTGGTGTTCTCCAGGTTGATGTGGATGCCTCCTCAGCTTGCCCCCAGAGCTCTGCACCCTCTGGCCAGGTTTGGCGTCGTGGAAGACCGTGGGCTGGACAGTGTAGAGAAAATGGGGACTGGCGGGCTGGGACAGTGTAGAGAAAAGGGACTGGCGGGCTGGACAGTGTAGAGAAAAGGGACTGGGGGGCTGGACAGTGTAGAGAAAAGGGACTGGCATGGTTCCCTCAGTGCTCTGGTATTTAGCAGGGGGTCAGTCCTTTTGCAGATACTTTTTTTTTTTGTTCCCTTTTCCCTGGTGTTGTGTTGGTGTGTGTGAGTGTGTGTTGGTGGGGGTGTGTGTGTGGTGGTAAATTTTTCTTTGTTTTTATAATTTGTAAACGGTTACCCAAATTCTTGCGTTGTTGTTGTGGTTGGTGTTTGTTGGTTTTGTGGGGTTGTTGTGTGTGTGTGTGTGTGTGTAAATTTTTCTTTGTTGTTTAATCTTTAACAGGGGTTTAAAATTTCCCAAAACTTTGGGTATCATTTCAGGTTAGTGTTAAATGTGTTGTTTTTTTGTGCATTTTTTGCTTTTCGATAAACAAAATTCCAAAATGTTACACGCTTCCAATTCAAAATTAAAAGATTGGGGGACACAAATAATAATTCTAACACACCGTAGACTTTTAGAAAGGGGAATGGGAGCAAGGGGGGGGGATAGGGTGGTGTGGGACGGGAGGGGGGTAAAAAAAGAGGGGGAAAAAGAGAGTGGGGGAAAGAGAAGAAGAAGGAGAGAAGAGAAGAGGGGTGATAGTCAGACTTTTTGCATAGAAAACATAACGGATTCAAATATTAAAATCCACAAACATATGATAGGGGGCGGGACATGTAAAAGATGTGTGTTTTTGGTGGGGTTTTTGGGGTGTGGGGTGTGTGTGTGTGTGTGGGGTTGTGTGGTTGTGGGGGCGGGGGTGGGGGGAGACATTCCGAGGGATTTGAATATATTTTGAAAAACGTTTGGGTAAAGGGGCAGGAGGGGTATGTTTTGTGTTTTACTTGTCACGGTACGGGGGGAAAACATTTTGTCCCCCACCCCCTTTCATTCGGGAATTTGGCGTTGTTTATATTGTGAAAAGTTCTCCCAAACTCAATTCCAACGAATTTCCACAGTTCTTGAACCCCCAAACAATCCCGGTACTCCCATTCAATAAAATTACAACATCCTTACAACACAAGAGTGGTTTCATTTATTATTAAAAAAAGGGAGTTGTATTTGAATGTTTTTCCATTTTTTTGGGGGCCCTATGAATAATATTTTATGGGCGTGTGACAAAACAAACCCTTGTCGACGTAGAAGCAAACTTTTTTTTTGCAAGGGTCAGAAACTCAAAACCAATCAAACTGATAGCAAGGGAGAAAACTGCTACTGGGTCAGTCAGGCAGTCATCCCAAAACCGGTGAAGGTGACACGAAGCTTATAACACCACGTGCATCTTTGGTCAGTGAAGTTACTCTCAGAAACCAGTAAAACCCCTTTTCTTTTCAATAACCAAGTGCCGGGGACTTTGGGGGCCGTAATAAAAAAAAAGGGGGTGTGTGTGGGGGGGGGGGGGGGGGGGGGTGGGGGGGGGGGGGGGGGGGGGGGGGGGAGGGCAGCAGTGCTTTTGGGAGATGTTAAAAACCGGGCATTTTGTGGCCCCCGTAAATTTTGGCGAGATTTTGAAGGGCTAAAACTTTTTTATTTTGGTGGGTTTTTAGGGGTATTACAAAGAAACATTTTTAAAAAAACTGATTGTTTTAAAGGGGGGGGAAATGGTTTTTTTGCTAAAACACGGGAACTGGGGCAGGAAAACACACTGGAAATAGGATTGACAAACACACGGGAACTAGGGCATGCTAACACCAAACTGGGGCAGGGATAACACACTAAAACTGGGCATGCAAACACACGTAAAACCGGGCCCCGGGACTAACACAGGAACCAGGCCAGTGACTAACACACCCCCCCCCCCCCCCCCCCCCCCCCCCCCCCCCCCCCCCCCCCACGGGGAACCTAGGCAGGACAAACACACGGGGAACCCTAGGCCAGTAAAAACACACGGGAATCGGGCCATGACAAACACGGGAACTGGGGCCGTGCAACACAGGGAAAAAAAGGGCCCAGGACGAACCCCGTGGAACCTAGGCCGGACTAACACAGTGGAACAGGGGGACAACCACGGGGAAAACTAGGCCATGACGAAACACACGTTAACAGGCCATGACGAACACACGTGGACGGGCAGTGACTAAACACTGGAACCTGGGCCCCGGGACTAACCCCCGGGGAACCTAACCAGGACAAAACTGGAACAAGGGCAGGACTAACACCGGGCCCCTAGACCTGACAAACACACGGGAAACCTGGGCCAGGACTAACCAGGGAACCTAGGCCAGTGCGAACCCCCGGGAACATAGGGCAGGACGAAAAACCTGGAACAAGGCCTGATAACCACGTGGAACATAGCCATGACTAACAACGGGAACATGGGCCCGTGACTAACACACTGGAACATAGGCCAGTGACAAACAAGGGAACAAGGCCGGGGACAACCCACACGGGAAAAAGGGCCAGGACTAACACACGTGGAAAAAGGGCCAGTGAAAACCCACACGGGGAACAACCCCAAAAACCAAGGGGAACAAGGCCCGTGAAACACACGTGGAACCTAGGGCAGGGGAAAACACACGGGAACTGGGCAGGACGAACAACGGGGAAAAAAAGGGCAGGGACAAACACACGGGAAAAGGCATGACTAACCACGGGGGAACCTAGGCAGTGACGAACACACGGGGAAAAAAGGGCAGTGCGAACACAGGGGACCATAGGCATGACGCCACGTGGAACATAGGGCGGACTACTTTGTAACACGTAAACCCTGGGTGATTCGAGGGGGGAAGGACTAGGCCAACCAAACACACCAACTGCTTACATCCTTTCATATACTGACCGCACATCAAACCATTAAAGTCATAACTTTACTAACAGATCAAGAACGAACATCAATGCTTGGGAATCAAATAAAAATAAAACATTTCTTTTTTCCCTAACTTCACAAAATCATTATCAAAAACATCTTTTAACTAACCCGGGTTTAAATAGATTCTCTTTACCTGGCCGGTGATTTAACTACCGATTCCTGTCTTTTTTTTTCCTTTTTTTTTCTTTTCACTGTCATTTTTCACAACACACACAAAGCGGAGGGTATTGGTCGTGGCACCGGCTTGGGTCTGGGTTCACTTACAAAGGACGCTGCCAGGTTGAGGGAACCCAGTGAAGTAAAACATGACTATAACATCGATTTTCCCTTTTTTTCTTCCTGCATTAACGCATTGCACTCACTCCTCTTCCTTTTCCCCCTCACAAATGGACATGGTTGCTTTTCTTTTCTTTTTTTTTTTTTTTTCTTTTTTTTCCCCCTCATATTTAGCAGCCTTTCTCCACATCTCTCCTCGTCCTTCCTCGCAGACTTCTCATGTAATTCTAAACTTGGTTCCTTTCCCCTCCCCTCATTTTCCTGCTTTTCCTCCCAAGATTACACTAACCTTCCTTCTGTCTCCTTTCGTTCTCCCCCCCCGTTCTGTTTTTCATCTCCCTCCCTTTTTCCCCTGCGAGACATCCCCAAAACCCTCCTCCCCCCCCCTCCCGTTCGTTCCCCCCTTTCGCTCACCCCTTTACTTTTATCCCTAACTCCGTGCCAAAGGGGCATACCTTTGGTCAGTTTTTTTACCGCCTGATACCCAATTTCTCCCCAAATTTCCATTGGATATTCAAACATGACAGTCAGCCTACCGCCTACTCTCTGTGGGGTTCTTTTGGCTTTTAAATTGATTATATTTTTCCCCCCCACCACGCACACCTTCCCCCTTTTTCCCCTACTTAACGGGGCCCGTGGGTTAACGTTGGGGACGGTCAGTGTAATTGGCTAGAGAGCAGTTAGGCGCCCAGATGCTGACCAGACCTATCGGACCTGGGGCCCACCCATTGACTTTTGCTGTCTCCTCGCGTGCTAAATTGGCTGGATCGGCGCAGGGGAGCCTCTCTTGGCCCCCAAGAGTCTGCGTTTGGACATGTCCATTTAAAGTGGCCCGGGGGGACTGACCAGACTTTGCTTGTGCTCATTTTTTGGACCGTGAAATTTCCCCTTCAAAAGCATGCCCCGCTTGTCTAAAAAACAACGGTACAAAAAAAAGACAACGCCCAAATTTTGCTGACACCGACGTAAGTTTGAAAAATATTTCCAAAAAAGGGTTTAAAATTTAAAAGGAAAAATTTCTTAGTGAATACCGCCCCAAATGGTTTCATGTTGCGCTCTTGCGTTTTTTCGACCCATTTTATAACGACCTCTGTGCGCACCTATGCAATCCCCCTCCCCTGCGGGTTTGCCATTCTTCTCTTCACAATTTTTTTTTGAAAAACACAATATAATTACCACCATGACACTTCCTGAGGAATCTCCTCCCCACATTGGGAATAATGCACACACAAAAGGGTGTATGCTCCAAGCATAATACATTCCATGAACAAGCTCACAAAGAAAATTGAAAAGTCTCACACAAAAAAATTGAACCAAGCCAACTGGGGATAACCCTATCCATCAACATAAAGAAAACAAAAACATATCTCAACAAAGCACCCCAAAAGACTGACTTCCTCTGAGTTGCAGCTTCTAGACACGGGGCCCTTAAAAAGCAGCTCCGAAACTGCGAAAGGAAAGTTCTCCTCGATACCCGTAGGCTGCAGTGCATTGCCCAACGCAGCACTCTTGTTTTTTAACTGGCCTCCTGCAGGAATTTGAGGGTTGTGATCTTCCTATCACAAACTTTTCCCTACAATATTTTTGGGGCCTTTTCACGGCCCCCCCCACGACAGCTAAACATCCTTTTCCCACAGTTGGTCCCCCCCTCATATTTGTCAACTTCCCCGCTAGCATCCCAAAAGGGGCTGACCCCTTCATGCTCCTGCAAACAATACTGCACCATCCCCCCGCCTGAGCATCTGCCGCAACAAAAATGGTTTGGACTATCGGTAGCTTAAGATGGGACGGGAACCCAGTCTTTTCCAAACCCCTTGCAGTGCTTTCTTGCAGCGTCTGACCACCGACCCTGCCGGTTTTCCCTGCCTGACCAAATCACGAGAGGCCCGGGGTGCTGCGAAATTTGGTACAAACTCCCATAGAACCAATAAAAACCCCAGCAGACCCCGATTCTGTTTTGGTCTTTGGGCTCTCTGAATTCCATCTTTCCACTTTTTCCCCTTTTTGGCTGCTTTGTGTCGCCTCACAAAAAAAAACCAGGGAAATCTACGTCTAGCCCCTTTATAAGGACACATCCCTTATGATCTTTTCCGAAACTCAGGAACAAAAACTCCCCTTCTTCGCGGGTCTCTTTCACTATCAAGATTTCTGCTGCCCTAGTTAGTCTCACGTGAATATATTTGCGGAGAAAATTCGCATGGAAAGTTTGGTTTCCCTTTTACATCAATTCGGTAAACCCGATCGGGCCCTTTTCAGTGATGGTGAATGGCCTTTCAAGCCTCAGCAGCTTGTTGTACCCCTGGGGGAACAGTACCAGGATTATCCCCGCCTTGAGGGGTTGCTTCCTCACCTCCTGTCAATTGCTTTTCCCGAAAGACCCACCTCCGCAAAATTTTCCCCTTTCAAACTTACATGTCTCTTTCCCGTGCCCCCCTTTTGGAACAGGGCGGATTTGGGGCCCAAACAGACCAAACCCACTCTCCTGAATTTTGTGTCAATTAAAGGAGGCTGTTTAAGAGGTGCCTTCCCTTCACCCCTCTTGTGGGTGATCTTTGACACACATACATGCATCAGAACTTTTTTTTCTGCCATTTCCCCGGCCAATGAAAGTCATCAAAGATTTGGTCAGCCGTTTTGCTGGTGCCGAATACCCCCCATGAGCGCTCGGACCACTACATGACAGTTTTTCCAAACCGTGGTACCAAAAGGTGGGGCACCTTACCCGTCTTCCCCTTTGGGGAACACCGGCAACGCCCCCCTTTCACAAGAAATTCTGTCTCACCCCCTCAACCTCCTGTTTTCCCCCTCTTGCCAATCCCAAAACTTCCAGCGAAGGGTTTGTTCCTGTGCGCCCTTAAAATATCAGGCGACACGTCAGCCCCACTTGCTTCCTGGAACAACTAACGGTTTAACAACCTTTTCCCCCTTTTTGCCCGTGCTGAAGCTGCCCCTGAGCATCAACAAACCCGGTCCCCTGGAACCTTGCCCTGGGAATATTCCAATGATCAAATCTGAAGGGGGTTTTTCCCCCACCAAAGCGAAACTCGCTGAGAAGAAGGGTAGTCTTCATTTTGCAACTGGGAAAATCCCTCACTGCCACGATTAGAGTACAGGTTGGGGTTTGCCCCTTTAAATCCCTTTCTCGACCAGCGTTGTTTAACTACACCACAGAACAACCAGTTCTCGTAACACTTTCACCCCCCTGCTGGCCAATCCCCCCTTCTTCCCCTGGTAACGAACCCCTCGCCAGGGCCCCCCATCCCCACCTGCTGCTGTCCAGTGCTAGCCATAGGCTGCACTCCCCCTTTCAGATTTGGATCCCTTTTTTTCCCCCTGAGGTCGTTTCCCTTGACGAACCCCTTATCCACCTCTTGCAAGGCGCGCCTTCTGGAACCTCATGCGACAGTCCCCGCCACAGTCCCTTTTTTGAAAAGAAACCCTAAGTCCCGCCCTTTTCCCTTCCCGCCCCACCGCTGGGTTTGAGATTTTCAGAAAACTCCCTAGCTCCTTTTCACTTTTTTCCCTTGGGAACCTGTTTTTTGCAATTACCCAAAGTTCTTAATTGCAAAACAAACCCCCGGGGGCCCCAAAGAAGGAAATTTTAAAATTCCCCCCCCTCCCAAAAAAGTTTTCCTTCAACCCCCTCTTTAATCAGCAACTTTTTCTACCTCAACTCAAAAAATTTCAAAATTTTTGTTAAGTGCACCCTTTTCCGTTTCCCCCCGCTTGCTTTTTAGTTTCGTTTTTTTTTCTGAAACCTTTTCCTCTGGGGGTCTTTTTCATCAATGATTTTCACACACCAAATCAATTGTGGCTCTGGTAATGCCCCGTAAAAAATTTTAATGCTTTCCCCGTCAATAGGGTGACAAAAAACCCGCCCCCCTCGGAGGCCAACCCGATAGACAAACGTTTGAAAACCCGGTATGCCAAAACGAATCTTCCCCTTCAGAAAATTTGCAAAATTTCGGGGGGGGAACCGACAGAGCACTGAAAACGAACTACCCTCCTCGGTGGTTCCCCTTTGTTTTTCACTTTCCTAACTCAATTGGGAAACCTTTAATCTTCCGGGGTTCCCCTTTATTCTTTCTGTCTCCTTTTGCTTCCCTTTTTTCTTTTGTTTCGCTTCATTCTTTTTGTTTCCTGCGTTCCCTTATTCTTTCTGTTTCCCGGTTTCCTGCCCGATTATCATTTTCCTGAAAACCTTAATTTTTCGTTTCCTGCTTGCTATTTCCCCGCACACGTCGTCTTTCCCCGGGGTTCATCCCTTTCCATCTTTTTCGGGTTTTTAACAAAAAGCTCGCAATCTTCTCCCAATAACCTAAACACGACGCGCTCACAAGTTGTTCAATAAGGGGTGTTTTTTTTTCCGCCATTATTCTCCTCCTTTTTTTTTTTTTTTTTTGAGCAAGTTTTATTACTACGACAGCCAAAAGGTGGTTTCGACACATGACGTAAAGCACAATCCTAGGAAGAAATATCTTGGACAACGTAGTTAGTTTTTATAAGACCCCCGCGCCTGAAACCCAAAAATTTAGAGCGAAATTATAGGCAGTCTGGGCAAAAAGGGACTCTGGGGCTGAAATGCCAAGCCCAGATTAACTATTGGAAGCAATGCCAAGGGCCCAGTTTTAACTATCTTTTGGGGAAACAAAAAGTAAGACAACCCCTTTTTGGTCTTAGGTTTTTAATACTTGAAACCCACCCCGGGTTCCTCTCTGAGAAGTTGAACAAATTTTAAAAAAAAGGGCCGAATATCT
>CM031607.1:57525549-57538049 GCA_018398815.1 Conus ventricosus | reverse complement strand
TCTAAGCTGTTTTTGTTGTTCTGTAACACTCTCTGTGTAACGATGCCTTGGATTAAAAGGCTCTATTCAGTCTGAAATAAAAAGAAACTCGATTTGAGTCTTTTTCATTTCAGCTTGTTTTGTCTATTTCTTCTTTTCATGTCACTTACTCTTACGACACCCTTAAGCTTATTGTTTCTTTTCTTTTCCATTCTTTAATTATTATCATTTTTGTTGTTTGGAAGACTAATGGTACGTGGGATGTTAGGCCTGTGTGTCATTACCACGTCTCTGAAGACAAGGTCAATTGTAGGTTTCGAGTGTTGTCTACCCGCTTCCCATTCGTAATGAGACCATTGCGATAAAAATCATGGGAGGAGACTTTTCCTCCCTTAGTGAAGCATTCAAAGGTACGTAACTCCAAGCAGATGCGGCTTGCTGTACCTGTTCATCATGCGTAGAGGTAGAAAAATGCGGATACTACAAAGAGCCCCCATTACCATCATCCCATTTAAGAAAATAAAAAGATAAACAAAACAACAACAACAACAAAAAGGCGATGTCATCGTCTCCTGAACTTTTCCAGAGCAGGTCTAGACTCGTGGTGGGTTTGTTCGTTTGCCCAGTCTGTGTGCATACCCAGTGCGAATTAGCCAGATTTCAAGGGTGGGTGATGAATCTCAAAACCACAATTGTCGCTCCCCGATAGACAGCAATGACAGAGACAAAGAGAGTCACAAAACACACACACACACACACACACACACACACACACACACACACACACACACACACACAATTTTAAGTCTACATACATTTTTTCTTAATTCTGTCAATACACAAATCGAGAGAGAGAGAGAGAGAGAGAGAGAGAGAGAGAGAGAGAGAGAGAGAGAGCCCAGCTGACCGCAAAGGACCATGTTATGGCTGTCACCTCGTTGAAATCAACTCAAAATAGATTTTAAAAGTTAAACACACGTTAAAACAAATTTTGAACAACAACAACAACAACACACACGCACGCACTGCACGCACGCACGCACGCACGCACGCACACCAACACCACACACACACACACACACCACACACGCACACGCACACGCTCACACACACACACACACACACACACACACACACACACACAGGAATTTCATTAAAATCTTTCTTCTTTGAATTCTTAGATTGGGTGAAAAATCTTGATCTCTTTCACAAACTCAAAATCACGTCAGTTGTGACATCTCTGAACAAGGTTTTCATTGAGCTGCTGTAAAGTGTTCATGTCTGACAGTTCACAGGAAACAAGTGAACTCGCATCTCGAAATTACAATAGGACTGTGCTCTTGGCTACAGACCTAAAGTTCTTATAACCTGTGCAGGCTGCTGATCAATGGATTTCAACAACATTTCAGCAAGACAATTCTTCAAGACGATCCACCATTGTACTCCAGTGGATTCCATCCCACTGTGGGATCACTGGGAACGAGAAGGCTGACGCTCTGTCCAAGGCAGGCAGCTATCATATGGAGCAGTTCAGTCAACCGGTCACCTGCAAAGAGGCCAAAACTGTCACCCACAACCAATACCAAAACCAGTGGAAGAGATGGTTGGGTGCAGACAGTGGTGCTGATCCAATCCATCGGCTCCAGAGATATCAGCAAACAATCCTCTTCAGACTGAGAAATGGCCACTGCCGAAGGCTGAGCTACCTCAGCCGAATCAAGATTGCCAACACAGATGAATATCCGTGTGGCATTGGATCTCAGACCCCAGAACACATCTTCCGACACTGTCCAGCCCATGACGTTCTACGGCGTCAAACCTATCCAGAGGGTGCTCAACTGCAGATGCAGCTTTGACTCAACCTTCAAGACCTCGAGAAGACTGTGGCGACGTGACTGAAGATCTGACGCAACAAAAGAAAAAAATCGACCGCTGAAGAAGAAGAAGGAGCATGAGAATTCTACATTTAGATTTTTGTTTTATCTGTACACTTTCTGAAACTCGCTATTCATTTTCGTTCAACAGTAAACAAGTGGAGTATTTTTTGCTCCCATAAGAAAACCTAACACAGAATAACTTTTATTCAAGACTGGCACAACCTTTTAAACTTGAATAAAGTCAGACAAATACACAGACGAACAATCTAATAGTGGGGAAAAAAACAAGCGCAGGCCAACAACTGAACTGTCTTCATAGTAATGACTTGGCAAAGATTTGGACCCAAAGGGGGGGGGGGGGGGGGGAGTTTGAAGATGGAGAAACTGGGAACATGACATTAAGAAAATATGTTACAGGTATGAAAACTCTTCACTAGCTGCATAAGGGAACCATCGCAATCCCTTTTGAAGGCAGATATATTTGTATTGCCTGCTCCGAGACCATTCGTCCGCTGGGTCGTAACTCATCAGGGAGACACGGCTGGTTGTGTCTGCGCTCCTGGCATCAAATAGAGACACACCACAGTCCATAATACTGTGGTGTTCTCACCACCAAGGGTGCAAAAAAGAATCCAATAGCACCCCCAAAGCAGCCAGTCTTGAATAAAAGTTACTCTGTGTTAGGTTTTCTTATGGGAGCAAAATATACCCCACTTGTTTACTGTTTATCGTTTACTGTTCCCTGCCTCATTTCATTTCATTTCCGATTTTGTTTTGATTAAATTGAGGTTATTTGTATTTGTTTCTGTCCGTCTGTGTTTTTGTCTTTTGATCTCCCTTGCATCTTGGGTGGATATTCAAGCGTAGGCTCAAAGATTGTCCCCTACATTTTATACCATTTGCATAATGTCTTTAGTTTTTCAGCAACTTTTTTCCTCCACACACTTTCGTTTGGTTTAATTTACTACTCTTCGCTGGCTGCTTTGGGGATGCTATTGGATTCGTTTTTGCACCCTTGGTGGTGAGAACACCATAGTATTATGGACTGTGGTGTGTCTCTATTTGACGCCAGGAGCGCAGACACAACCAGCCGTGTCTCCCTGATGAGTTACGACCCAGCGGACGAAAAGCCTCAGAGCAGGCAATACAAATATATCTGCTTACAAAAGGGATTGCGATGGTTCCCATATGTAGCTAGTGAAGAGTTTTCATGTCTGTAACGCGTTTTCTTAGTTTCATGTTCCCAGTTTCTCCATCTTCACACTGCCCCCCCCCCCCCCACCTTGGGTCCAAATCTTTGCCAAGTTCATTACTATGAAGACAGTTCAGTTGTTGGCCTGCGCTGTTTTTCCCCCACTTAATGTTCCTCTAGTATTTGTCTGACTTATTCAGTTTTAAAGGTTGTGCAGTCTTGAATAAAAGTTCTCTGTGTTAGGTTTTTTTGTGGAAGCAACACATACCCCACTTGCTCTTACTGTTTATCATTTAATGTTCCCTCTTTCATTTCCATTTTCGTCAGTTAACAATGAACTGTTCGGTTGTGAGCGATCACTTTTGCAGCAAAGTCCATGGCAACAGAGCTGACTGAGCTGCTGTATGACTGTAAGCTCAAATGGCTAGCATTCTAGAAAGCACCGCGTGAATTATTTTCATTCTGACATTGCTTCTTAAGAAACTTGCCAAACTCCCCACATTTGCTGCAGAAATTCACAACCACACTGGTACAAAAGAGACAGAGAGAGTGAGCTAGGCAGCATTCCCGCAGTCTTACGGAAGTTGACATAACGTCACGTGACGGCTCAGACAAAGTGTCGTGCAAAAAAGTGTAGGAAAGAGGCCCACATAATTTGTGCCAATGAACTGGTTCCTATCAAGGTTTGTCTCATGGGCCCTCACTCAAGGTTCTAACGAGTTTGACAGCAATGCACACAGTTAGTTGCACCAGCTCCGTCCCTTCCCTGTAGTACCTAATTCAGTTGTATTAAAGCAAAACAATATGATATAGACACTACACAACAGGTAATCTGTTGATGTGTTCATTACAAAGTCTACAAGTACGATACAAAACGCATCTTGACCGACTCACAGCTAAGCTTACGACTAATTTAAAATGTATTGTGATGAGAGAAAAAAATTAGAAGAGAAGTCAGATCTGTAAAAAAAAAATAATAATAAAAAAAATAAAATAAAATAAAATGCAGGAAACGAAAGCCCACAGAACAGATTAAGAATTTACAACAACAAAACAAAAAGAAAGAAAAAAAGTGGAAAACAAAACACGACAGTGAGGCAATTCTGCAGGTATTCTCACTTGGAGAAGAAGATACACTTAAAGGTGTCCGTGGAACCCAGAGAAGAACTGTTCTCAACTGCCGAACTAATCAACTGGGAGCAGTCCTTGCAGTACCCTTGGAAGCTTGCGCGGTGTCAAATTGATATAGGGTGCAGGCACGCGCATGGCATTCCATGAAGACGTCAGCTACTCCCAGTGTTAGGGCTGTGGGACGTGTCACAACACAACCTCCACGGATGCGTCCCCATGGATGTACCAGCCCGTATTTCACGAATGCAGAGCCGACAGGCAGAAGACTCCACCATCAAGCAGACTGCTGTGCCCTCCCTGCAACAGTGCCGCTCAGTGCTGTTCCGCTGACAGGTAAACCCAGAACAACTCCAGACACAGTCAAGCTTTCAGCTTACGTGCTCTCTAAAACAGATCCCTGGTCGCCATCTTTTCTGCTGACAACAGAATTTTCCCTGTGGTCAGTGGGTCATTCCTCACCGTCACTGGGCCTTTCCCAGCTGGGACCGATCCTGCACCACCCTTGGAAGCTAGCGCTGTGTTATCATAGGGTGCAGGCATGCACAGGGCTTGCCATTTAAGAGCTCAAGGGACATAACTGCTCCTCTCGGTACAAACACCAGCACCGTTCTATTCCTGTACAGGGCCCCACACACTTAATATAAGTTTCCTTGACATGGCCTCTATCATTGCAGTTTACGATTATTGTGAACTCTCTGTTTAATTGACAACTATAGCTAGTGTGCGAAAATTAGCTCATTGTTTCAAAATGTGCACGAATCTGTTCTGTCATACCATAACAATTTTAACCCATTAAAAAAAAAAAAAATCATCATAAATCACGACAACCAAAAATGAATTTGCTTCGCTGACGAAACTTGGAGCACATTGCTCTAACACTTGTGATAGAAGGTATCGGCATCGAAAACTTACTTTGCTGTGAGTGTCTTCGAAATTATTGTGTACTGATTACATCATAGTGTCTGAGATGTTTATTTCGAACATTTTCATCAGCTGTACAAGTTAATGATTGGCATGTTTAAAGAATTGCACCACGTTGATCAACATATGTCGGGTGACAGTATCTGGAAACTTTAAATCAGACTTTTGCCGAATGCTTTGACAGATGATCCACCGTCCAGCTGTCAGAAGTGGTAGTCAGTCGTGTACTAAAGGTTGAAAGTGGGTAATTTTTACGGTCGTTTTAAAGATGTATGCAGTTGTCTGAATTCAGAGTAAAGTTATTAATATTTGCTGCCAGTTCTCATGTCAGGTTTACCCAGTTGAGTTCTGTTGACTGGAAAAGTTGAATACAAAACATAAAACAATTAAAAGACAGAAACACTCACATACTGAGACAGTAAACACAGTTCACACAATCGCACACACACACCACAACACACACACACACACACACACGTGCCCACACACATACACACATGCATACATGTACAAACACACACACACACACGCACACACACACACACGCTGCACACACACATGTGTGTGCACGTGCAGGGTGACTACACATGAGACTTGAGAGAGTTGTGTACCTGTTTGGTGAAGTAACGGCATGGTCATTGGAGTAAGTTTTTGCATTAGATGTGTGACTTTCATTTTTTTCATGGCCGTTTGCCCAAAACCCATAACTATCATTGTTTGTGGCAGTATCTGATCCAGTGAAAGCAGAACACCAGTATGGCTGCAGAAAATGGCTCAGGTGAGGTTCCAGCAGAAAACGGACCAGTTCCAATGTCTTCAGAGGACAAAGTGGCTTTGATCATGCGAAATTTACAGGTACAGTATTTATTTGCTTGAAAATGGAATTGTTTGCTTCATATTGGCTCTTGTGGTTTTTTTTATTTCTGCATTTTCAGAAGAAATGATTAGCTTTGTATAATATCGGTACAAGTGCAGTTTCGATGCGGCATCTGGGCTGTTCAAAGAAAAGAATATCTTCAGATTATTTTCTTCTTTCAAATCTTACAGTGTAACATGTTTTCATCTTGATAGTGACTAGTTGATTTCATGGGAAAACTGCTGCTCTTTCCATTGGGCATCAGTTTCCAGCTTATCTTAGGTGCACAGAGAGGTCTGTGGTACTGGTAGTTTGCACTTAATTTTTTGGGGGGAATTAATGTACTGTAGTGTATGTTTGAAAGCTGTGGAATATGATGTCCAGCTGTTTTATGTTCATCATGAGTGAAGCTATTTGGCAGATCCCTTGTACATTAGTTGTCTCCCTCTCCCCAGTCCTTCCCCCCTCCTCCCCTCCATCTACCTCTTCTTTGGTGCAGATGTGTGTTTGCATAGCGTAAGATAAGATAAGATAATGTTGCTTATAGCCCAGCCCACCGCAAAGGGCCAATTCAGGGCTGTTTGCATAGTGTATCCAGTGCAAGATTGTTAGTTTGTACTTCTGCCTCAGTAGAATCAAGCCTGTTTTTTGGTAACAATGGTATCTGCACGCAGCATTTTGGCTGTACATTCCTGGCAAATGGCATGGCCAGTCAACTGATAATGCAACATTTCTGGCAGTATTTAAAGATTTCCTTTGTTGGGGAAGGATCATTAGTGATTGAGTCCATGGCATCCACGGTTTAGTCCCTTTCAGTATAGTGATTCTTTATACCTGTACAGAAGCAGACGTGTGGCATATATTTTATGAGTGTATCAAACGCTTTATACAACATCATGATTCTATTGTAACAGAGCAAGTACTGATGTAGACATAAACAAAATTGTCATGCACTTGTCCTAGCATTAGATTTTGATGCGCAAGATATCATATAACAAGTGCCGTTAAATATTCTTGTTTTCTACTAGTAGCTGAAATGAGATTGATGTGTGGGACTGTTTGTGATATGATCACTGAAACAAGGGAAGTGGTTACTATGTCAGGTGTAATTTCTTTTGTTATAGAAGGTGCAGTGACACATATGTAAGTGGAGGGAAAATGCCCGTTAGACTTGAAAACAGGAACAGTGAGGAAAAGGGGGAGTGACTGTAAAACAGTCGGCCACTTAGTTAAGTACTCATGAAAATTAACTTCAAGTTCCTGCGAAGTAGAAAGACCAGAATTTTCTGTTTTGTTGTGGAACTGAAAAAGAAGAGAACTAAACAGCTCACATCATTTGACGTTGCTCTGGTGGTGGTGATGGGATACAGGAGGTGCTGGGGGAGGACAAACTGCTGCAGATCGTCAAGGAGCGGGACCTGAAGGTGTACTGGGGCACAGCCACCACCGGCAAGCCCCATATTGCTTACTTCGTCCCCATGTCCAAGATTGCCGACTTCCTCAAGGCTGGCTGTGAGGTAAGGACTGGGGCGTGTCCCTTGTCATGCTGGCTGGAAGACTTCACACTCTGATAAGAAAAAAGGGTCATACATCAGTGCAACCCTTTCACTCGTTGTTTGTAGTATTACTACTTGATAGTCTGGCTTGTCCATGTTTGGGGCCATACTTGTTATGAACTCCTGATCTGCCTGTCAGCCATTCTCTGATCCAGCTGGTCAGTGACCTCTGTGCACTTCATTTCCATTCAAGTTATTTGCGAAGGATGTAGCGTGGAGATGCAATCTTTTGAGGTGCCTGCTCTGTCTCCTATGGGTGCCATTTGGAATGTGCTTTAAGTCAGGTTAGATTTTTTTTGTTTTTAATGTTGTATTAAGTGTTGATGATGAAAACAGTAAATAACAACAGTTGACCATTGACCATTTAACGTAACTGTGCTAGATCTGTAGATATAACGGCCCATAAATCGGCAACAGTTCAGATGTTGGTGTAGACTGTATTTGGTATGTTTGAAACTGATTCAAATTCAAGGGACAGTGATTTAGTTGATGAAGATGCCGTGAGTTGGTGTCATTACTGTTAATGCTGGGATCGATTTTCTGGTCTTTCATGTGAGTGACGAAAGTGGTCAGTCATAGACACTGGCAAGAGACAGACACTAATATACATGTATAGAGACACGTGTATTGGATGGGCCCAAGTCAAATGGCTACAACCTAGTGTGGAGCTGACAGTTGAGTGTGAACCATTCATGTGGTCAGATGTTTTGGCTTGAAAACCAACTCTGTCTGTCTACCCAAGAGGAAATAGGTGCTTGATTGAGTTCAGGTCGGAAGAAGGAGAGGAATAAGCTCAGTCCAAGAGGTAGTGAAAAAGGTGGCAGAAGGAGAGGAATAAGCTCAGTCTTTACCTATGCCTTTTCCAAGACACGGTGAGTCTCAAACTCAAAATCGAAGAGTTCAGTACCCCTACAGCCATCAGGCTATGGATCGTTAATCTCATAACAACCGAATTAGTTGTGTATGTGCCTTGCAGGTGACCATTCTGTTTGCGGACCTGCATGCCTACCTGGACAACATGAAGGCCCTTGGGAGCTGCTGGAGCAGCGGGTCAAGTACTACGAGTGCATCATCAAAGCCATGCTGCGTGCCATTGGTGTGCCCCTGGACAAGCTCCACTTTGTGAAAGGAACTGAATACCAGTTGAGCAGGTTAGGGTGAAAACAGGTCTGTCGACTCTTTTCAAAGTCCTGTGAGGCAGCTGGCCTCACCATAATCATATGGTATAATTAAACGAAACATTGCTTGACTGGTTTGTTTGGATGTGGCTGTGTAGGGTGTGGGAATGAGCGGTGTGACTGACATGGCTTGGGAGAGGATACAGCAAACTAAAAAAAAAATTTTAAAAAAGGAAAAAGAAAAAGGAATGTGCCTTGTGTTTTCAGGGAGTACACGCTGGATGTGTACCGGCTGTCGTCAGTAGTGACGGAACATGACGCCAAGAAGGCGGGGGCAGAGGTGGTGAAACAAGTCAGCCACCCCTTGCTCAGCGGACTGCTGTACCCTGGACTTCAGGTCAGCTGGAGTAGGGTAGTGGGAAGGGGTGCAGATTGATGGTAAGGGGTGCAGATTGATGGTAAGAGAGGAGAAGGGTGGGTTCGTAAAAATATAATAGGGATGTATGAGCATGACCACTGGATGGATCAGTTGGATCAGGAATGGATGGATGGAAGTGACAGAACATGTTCTGCTGGGGATGATGAGCATCTCAAGAGAAATTTTGAGTTGTTGCGGGGAGAAGACAGCCAGGTCGTTGAGCTGTGGTGGGACTGGAGGAATTTGTTAAGGACATGACAGACAGAAGGAAAGAAATGGTTGATGGAATGATAAAGTATGGGAATAGATAAGTGAAAGAATACATGGTGCACAGGCTACGCATGATGATTGCATCAAGACTTGATGTTGGGCCAGATCTGTGACTGTGATGGAGAAATAATGAGCAATATTATCAGAAAAGAATATGCTTTTATGGGGAGAAGGGGGGGTTGGATGCTCATGTGACTGGCTGTCTGGCTGTCCCAAGGGACTTGAGCACCATGAAAGCTCAGTATGCCAGTGATTTCAGTGAATTCATTTATCTTACAGGTAGTGGTGAAGTGCTGACTATGAACAATGTAATGTTTGGTTGTATTTGTTGTTATCAGTATGACACAATGGCACACTTGTTATGTCACCAAAATTTAAATGAAAGACTGTTTGATTATATTTTGATGCATTTTTTACAAAGTTCTAATTGCATTCGGGGAAACATTTGGGGAAAAAAGTCTGTAAAACAAGAACAAAATACTGCATAATTTAGTTTCATTGTGTTTGTTTCCTTGATTGTTAGTTGATTTTTTTTAAGTCATTGTTCTGGAAGTTGAGTTCAGTCTCTGATCCTCTGGCCATGTTTCAAACCCTCTTCATCAGTCTTTGTGCTGTTGTTAGCCGTGAGTTTGTCATTAGGAATTTTGATCCTCTCACCCACTCAAACTCTGTTCATGTTAAAAAATTTCATTTTCTCTCTTCTCTGTCTGTTTCTCTGTCTCTTTAATTCTATGTGTGAGGATGCATTGTGAGCAGGCTCTGGACGAGGAGTACCTCAAAGTGGACGCCCAGTTTGGAGGTGTGGATCAGCGCAAGATCTTCACGTTCTCTGAAAAGGTACTTGGCCTTCTGCATTATCTTTCTTCTTTGCTGGTGGTCATCGCCTGGCATGAGCTTTTGTTTCCCCTGGAATGTATCATTTTTTTGTCACATATATTTTAGGGGGAAAAAAATTGAAATAATCAAAATTGTTTGATTGGTATCCAGCCTAGAAGGTTATCGTTTCACCTTTGTCTGGCCTGTTTGTTTGTTAGGTCAGCAAGGTAATGCAAAAACTACTGTGCTGATTTTATAAAAAAATGGATGGAAAGATGGAATGTGGCCTGAATTGAATGTGAGAGTAGATAGGGCTCAAAGTGCAGAACTAGTGTTCTTTAAAAAGTTTCTTTGGGTTCTTGCTTTTGCTTTCCTTTTCTTTAGCATTGCAGGATAGGTGGTTTTTCAATATTGTAAAACATTTCTAAAGAAATGGTGGGTGATCTTGTTGAATAGAAAAACATCAGGCTATTAGATATGTTGATATCTTCAAACTTGTCAGATTTGGTGTGGCTCGGGATTGTAACCTGAAACAGTGTGCAAGGTAACATTCGTGAGATAGGAGTGGGAGAGGGGGTACATTTACCTAGTTACTATACAGTAACAGATTATTTAGAAACCTACAGTTACCTCTAAAACGTAGCTTAGACAATGAAGATTCTGTTTGTAACAAAGAGTTTGTTGTGTATCTGTGATAGGTTTGGTTTGCTGATATATCCAGTGATATACCATGTATTTGTGTATGGTTTTATTAAAGGAAAGTGTTGTTTTGAAATGTTCTGCAATGTGTGTCCACAGTACCTGCCACACCTGGGGTATGCCAAGAGGATTCACCTGATGAACCCTATGGGTAAGTGCTCCATGTTTACCTACATGATTCAAGTGTATGCTTGTTAGTGTGGAGGAACTGGGAGAATGCAAAGGGAAGGTTTTTCTTTTTGTTTTTTTGTTTTTGTATTTTTTTTTGGGGGGGGGGATATATAGAAAGGGAAGTGAGAGAGGGTGAAAGGGGGTGTACTCCCTGTAGGGATGATGAAGTTTGGGGCAGGAAGGAAGGGGTGGGAGGTCTTTTCAGGATGAATTGTATCTCCAACTTCTAGAGATTATGTGATGATAATTTTTTTGTTTTTAGTCAGCCTTCTTTTTTTTTTTTTTTTTTTTTTTTTTTAACTGTCACCCTCTATTTTACTGCCTTCATAACCCATTTACCTGTCTGTGTTCTCACCTGTAGCAATGCCAAAGATCTTTCAGTGTAAATTGTCCCATCTACTTCAGGAAATTCTGTACTACTAATTTCCTAGTTACTGTCACTCATCTTTACTTCTTAATTCATCTCTGCTCGCCTGATTTGTGGCCCATTCACCGTTGTTATGTGAGTCTTTACACTTTTATCCCCCCCTTTTCATAATTGACAATATGCTTTATGTATGTTGTGTGTGTACATAATCTGGCAACTAAGTTTTAAGAGTCTAACAGTCAGGAGGGACGCTGACTGTTTTACAGCGCTGTTTGATAATAGGATGTTTTCTTTGATGAAATTTAATGTTGCATCAAAATGTTGAAATTTGTGTGTGTGTGTGTTAACTTTTTGCTTGTGTTGGTAAAGTATGGGTGATAAATCAAGCAAGATGGCCAGTATCTTCAGCAAGACATAGTTCGGTCTGTTGTCAGTAGATCTTTGTTTCTCCTCCATGTTTCTTGCTCAGGACAGGGTTTTTGTTTTCTGTACATGGTGATAGCCATGAAATGGCCGTGTTGAATGGACTCTTGCTTTAATGAAACTGAAACTGAAAATGGGAGGTGTGAATGGTGGGGGAGAAGGGTTGGGGATGGGGTAAGGGAGGAAGTGAGGCTGGGAGTACAGAATAGAGCTCTTGGCCTAGGAAGCAAAAGACAGTATGTAGCTGTCGGGAGAAGATTATCACTGGATATCTTGTTATGTTCAGAGGTAGGAATCATTTTTTGATCAACAGGTCTGTGCAGGTGAATAGCTGTTTTATTTTATCTGCATATTATGGAAGCATATCTGTTTTACACATGCATGCATGCACGCGTGCATGGGCGCACACACACACACACACACACACACACACACACACACACACACACACACACACACACACACACACACACACACAAGCACAGGTAAAAAGAAAGGATAATCATGATAATGAATCTATCATTTTACTTGTTGCTGTTATTACTGATAAGTGATTATGTGTTCATGTTAACATTCTTAGTTTAAAGTTTTCACACACACACACACACACACACACACACCACACACCACACACTCACGAGTATGTGTTAGTGTTAATATTCTTAGGATAAAGAGCACACGCACACACACACCACACGCATGCACG
>CM031607.1:57503049-57520549 GCA_018398815.1 Conus ventricosus | reverse complement strand
TTAGTGCGTGTGTCATGTATGTGTGTTTGTGTCTGTGTCTTAGTGCGTGTGTCATGCCGCATGGGCCTTGAAATTTTGTGAAAGGGTCTTTAAAAAGTATTTAAAAAGTTTGTAATTTTTAAAGAGAAAAATGAGTAAGAACCCTGACATTAGTCCATAGCCAACCATGGAGGTAACGAATGGAGCCGAAGATGAGAAAAAGTGCACAACAGATAGCTGTGGAAAGCAAATCAGAATGCATGACTGATGAAGAATGTGAGAAACAAATTTTGCCTCATAAGAAAGAAAAAAATTGGAAAGAAGCTATGAGACCTTCAGGAAATGATATGCGGAACAATAGCCACATTCACATAGAAAGAAAGGGAAAAACTTTCATTTGGGCACAATCTGCAAGTGTTTGTTCTGTGAGTCTCCATCAGCCGTGGAGGCTTTGATGATGTGAGTGTGAGAACATGCATACATGTTCATCTGCACAACATCACATCTGTGAGGATATATGTAAGAATATATTGTGTTCAGCAAAATGTTGAAAATTTGATTTTTTTTTCCCCCATGATTTGTACATCATCTGTTCCTTATGGAAAGATTTTTGGGCAGGCATGTCTGCTAGTGGTCTTCATATCTTAGTAATCTCACCACCTTGCCACTGAAGTTTTAAGTGATTACAAACAAACCTATACAGTCCTCACTGCTTTCTGAGATGTTGTTAGTGATTTACCGCCTTCTTAGCCACTGAATTGTCCACAGTCGTGTTAAAGAAATACTCGCAGAGCTGCCAAGTTCTATGCTTTTGGTGTAGCATGCTGTGATTTTGTTGGCAGTGCTACATTTTGTGACTAGATTAGATGCTATATCAAAAACAAAAAATTAGGGAAAGGGGGGAGGTGGCGGGTAGGGGGTGGGGGTATCTTCACTGACTTAGCGGCAAAGTAAATGGAACCTGTATCGTAGATCTTTAGACAACAGATGTCTTTTGTAAAAAAAATGATCAAGTGCAGTTCAGTATGCAAAAGAAGAAAAAGCAGAAGAAAAACGGTGAAAGGTTGTTGCACTTTTATGTCCTTTTTGATTGGTTTCTTTGTCAGTCACTTTGATTTTCTGTGCACAGAGTCAAAATCATGCAATGAACAGTGAGGTTTCCATCTTAGTCCTCTATCCTGTCATATGCAAAGTAAAGTGCGGCTGAAAGTGCTGTTAGTCTGACTTGTCATATTGTGTATGAGTGCTACACTTAGATTTGGAATGCTGCACTTAAAATGTCAAAATACTGCACTTTAGGGTTTTTAGGCGTTGGCAGCTCTGACCTCAGTTCAGACTGATATGAAAAAAAAAGAAGAAAACAAGGAAAAAAAACTTTTTAGCTCAAATCAAAGCTTTTTGCAAATGGCAGCCCCGTATCTCCATGTCTTAACACGCAAGCCTTTCCAAGCAAACCATGTGGGGATAACTGGTGGAGTCACTGTCCAAGGTTTGATTGTTTGTTTGAAAAACAAAAAAAAACCTGAAAGAACAACTGGATCACATGTACAGTAGTACTTCAGTTTTACGTCTGTTCAACATATGTGATATTAGACGAATCACATGCATGTTCAGACAGTTGTGGTCTGTGTCACAGAGCCAGGAGGTGGAGCAGCAGGGGCAGCAGGGGGAGGGAGTGGGGAGGATGAGGTGAACCCAGGTAGGCTGGACCTGCGTGTGGGCCGAATCACCAGTGTCAAGAAGGTAGGTTGTCTCTGTTCCCTGCCCGCCTGTCACATTGTTACTCTTTGGTCAGTGTGTTTGTCATCTGCCACTCATTTGTTCATGGAAGCCTTTTGTGTCTGTCTCTGTGGTGGTGGTGTGTTTTTTTTTTTGGCTATATCTTGGCACTGTTGGTGTTTTTTTGCCTCTATTTTGGCATAAGCTGGCACAAGGTTATGTTCTTTGCCTGTTGATTGACTTCTGCTGCAATGTGGTGGTTTTCTGTCTACATTAGCAAAGTTTACTGTTGTGTTTTCTGTCTGTACATAGGCAGTGTTTCTGCCTTTAGACTGGATGTTTTCCCTCTGTACATTGGCTTCTCCGAGTACATGGCTACATTTCTTGTCAATACATGGCTATGTTTACTGTCCTTACTCGGCTGTATTTTCCGTTGGTACACTGCTTCTGCCAGCTCATGGAAGTGCTTTTCCATCTGAACATGGGTGTG
Source organism: Conus ventricosus (assembly GCA_018398815.1). Lineage (NCBI taxonomy): Eukaryota > Metazoa > Mollusca > Gastropoda > Neogastropoda > Conidae > Conus > Conus ventricosus. The sequence continues at coordinate 57,518,361 of CM031607.1, read as the reverse complement.
CTTCCTGTCTGTACATTGCTATGGTTTCTGTCTATGCTTGGCTGTTGACTGTCTGACATTGGCTTCCAATGGTCCATGGCTATTTCCTGTCTATACATGGCTATGTTTTCTGTTTGTACATTGCTATGGTTTCTGTCTATACTTGGCTGTTAACTGTCTGACATTGGCTTCCAATGGTCCATGGCTATTTCCTGTCTATACATGGCTATGTTTTCTGTTTGTACATTGCTATGGTTTCTGTCTATACTTGGCTGTTAACTGTCTGACATTGGCTTCCAAAGGTCCATGGCTATCTATGTTTTTTGTTTGTACATTAGCTTTTTTTCTATCTATATATACTTTGACTTTTGTCAGGACATTGTTACGTGTTTTTTTTTTGTCTGTACAAGGCAAAGTTTTCTGTCTGTATGTGGCTACATTTCTGTCTGGTCATTGGCCATGTTTTCTGTGTATGGCTGTTTTTTTCTGCCTGTACATTGGCTATTTGTTTACTGTGTACATTGGTTATTTATTCTGTCTGTATTGGCTGTGTTTTCTGCCTGTACATTGGTTATTTGTTTACTTGTACATTGGTTATTTGTTTTACTCTGTACATTGGTTATTTTTTCTGTTTGTGTATTGGCTGTGTTTTTTTGTTTGTGCATTTGGCATGTGATCTTCTGTAAATTGGTGATTTTTATGTCAGTTCATTGGCTAGTTTTTCTGTTTGTTCATTAAACTGATTTTTTGTTGTTGTTATTGTTGTGCTATGTTTTCTGTGTGTACATTGGCTGTACTTTCTGTCTGTGCTATGGCTATGTTTTCTGTCAGTATACTGGCTGTGTATTTTGTTTATACTTTGCTTATGTTTTCTGTCTGTTTATTGGCTCTTTGTTCTGCCTCATTTTTACTATGTTTTTGTGTGTGTTCGTATTAGCTATGTTGGTAACCTATAGTAATCTGGATTTTGTTTTTATCTGTAACTTCTTTTTTTTCACATTTGAGACAATAAACAGAATCCATTTAATTTTCTTTTTAGCTTTCTCTTATTCCCTTATTTATTTATCTTGATAAGAACATATTTGTTACACACACAGCACCCAGAAGCAGACAGCTGTACATAGAAACGGTGGACCTAGGGGAGGGCAGTGAACGCACGGTGATCAGCGGCCTGGCAGGGTTAGTTCCCATGGAGGAGCTGCAGGATCGGCTGGGTGTGTTCCTGTGCAACCTGAAGCCTGTCAAGATGAGGGGCATCGAGTCCACCGCCATGCTCATGTGTGCCTCTGTGTACGTATTTGTGTGTGTGTGTGTGTGTGTGTGTGTGTGTGTGTGTGTGTGTGTGTGTGTGTGAATGAGGGACATCTGAAGCTTGTGGAAATGCAGGTTGTTGAGGCCACAGCCATGATGCTGTGTGCCTCCCTTTATATGATGTGTATGCGCGTCCTTCCATCTTTGATTTTACAACTTTTCTTTTTTATTATGATAAAAGACTTGTTGTTGTTTTTTTGTACTGTTGACAGGCAAACAGGGGAGGGTTTAAGAAGTGGTTGTTTTGTTGTGTGTGTGTGTGTGTGTGTGTGTGTGTTTTAATATTCAAAATTTGTTTGGATGAGAATGCTATGGAGTCCCATTCAGCCCTGAGATATGTGGCAGGGCTGTATTTTATGGAGAGGTGCAATTACTGGAACTTGGTGTTTTGTCATGACCTTTTATTGTGTGACATGCCTTAAGTGAAACAGCTTTGAAACATCATTGCTCTGCGTTGCTTACATCTGTTCAGAAAGTGTGTACTACCTGGGAACATTGTCATGTGACATACGCCTTACACTCTACACATTTCAGAACAAGACAACATTTGCAGCAAAATTGCCTTACAAACCAGGTCAGAATAATGTGCTTTGTTCAAAATGATATTGGCTGGAAACCAGCGGGATATTATGCATGTAACAGTATGTACTTAAGTGCAGTGTGAAAGTTCCATGATGTTGATACTTGTATGTTTTAGAGACGAACCCCGAGCAGTGGAACCGCTGACCCCCCCTGCGTCCAGCAGCCCAGGAGACAGAGTGTTTGTGGAAGGGTACGACTCGGCCACTCCTGATGAAAGATTGAATCCTAAAAAGAAAGTCTGGGAAAAACTGCAGGTGAGAACCAGTTCTTGCATGGGTGATGATCTGTGCATGGGTGACGATCTGTGCATGGGTGATGATCTGTGCATGGGTGATGATCTGTGCATGGGTGATGATCTGTGTGCATGGGTGATGATCTGTGTGCATGGGTGATGATCTGTGCATGGGTGACGATCTGTGCATGGGTGATGATCTGTGCATGGGTGATGATCTGTGTATGGGTGACGATCTGTGCATGGGTGATGATCTGTGCATGGGTGACGATCTGTGCATGGGTGATGATCTGTGCATGGGTGATGATCTGTGTGCATGGGTGATGATCTGTGCATGGGTGATGATCTGTGCATGGGTGATGATCTGTGCATGGGTGATGATCTGTGTGCATGGGTGATGATCTGTGCATGGGTGCTTTTTTGTGTAGCTTAGGACATGATAAAGAGTACAAAACTGTACCAGTGGTTTCCTGGTTCTCTTTTGACATGTGCAAAACTCCAACTTCTTAAGACCCTTAACCCGTTGAGCGCCTTTAGTCAGTCAGCTGACGCTGTAATAAAAGTGCTTTTCCAGTGCCTATGGGCATTCCCCTGACGTCATGCATTTTTCTTGAATTTTCATTCGTTACTATTTCTATCAACGGACTCAAATAGAGTTTGCGTAGAAAGCCTTATATGTCTGTAGTCTTAAAATAATATGTAAATGACCACACGTGAGGGGAAAGCCCATTTATTCTCATCGCTGACTGGATGACCAGCCAGCACTTCGTGTCTCGCTTGCAAAGATGGCGGCGCAACCTTCGACAAGCCCAGCGACCAAATCAACGTATTTACACAGCTGAGCAGGCTCTGCTGATGATTTTTGACAAACACAATAATCTTTTATTCAACGACTCACTCGAGCATGAAGGTGAGATGATGATAGTAGTGGAATTGCCGACCATATTCGTCAGTTATTGAGTAGGGCTCTGTGACCTCAGTGTGTGTGTTCAGCTGACAGCGTCGAACGAGCCAGCCTAGTGTGTACTGTGCACCGCGTGGTGTCCAGTGATGTGAAAATCAGCGCGAGAGGGAGCGTGGCATGCTCGCGGCGTGACACACAGTGCAGACGGAAAGGTAGGGGGAGATGAGGGGTGAAAGAGAGGGTTGAAGTCTTTTTTTTTTTTTTTTTTTTATTTATTTTTTTTTATTTTATTTTTTTTTATTTTCTTATTTTTTATTTTTTTTTATTTTTTTTTTTTGAGAGGGTTGAAGTCAAGCAAGGGGGTGTGCTGGGGAGAGGGGGGGCGTGGTCGTGGACTGGTCAGTCTGCATCGAGTGTGAGCGTCTTGATAGACTTCCAAACGTTTTACTTTCATTTACAGGTGTAGTGTGACAATACAAACTTTATTTTCAACTTTTTTTGCTGTGTGTTCTTGTTTGGATGTGAAGATGTCGTGGTAAATACATATGTTTTTGATCGTGCAAAAAAATCTATCCAAATCTAAATGCCTAAATACTTTTTTATTATCAAAATTAAACAAAAGAAGCCCAGATTCAAAATCTTCATTCAATTTCCTTCAAAAATGATATAGATTTCATTTTTCTATCTTTTGTAGTTTCTGAGCAAGAATTTTTTGTTAATTATGACCCCCAAATCATGAGATGTCCCTGGCACCAGGGGAACACCTTTGTTTGTATTATTGTGAGGCACTGAACGGGTTAATACTATCCAGCCGAGAGCGGCACGATGGCACGATTCCCTGCTGCCGCACGCTCGCGCACAGCGCTCATTCCCTGCCGACGCACATATTTGGCCACTTTTTAATTTATTTTTACGGTAGCTAGACAACAACTGACGGTCTTGTGTTAGGTGTCACAGGAAAGAACAAACACTCAACTATCGAACATAGTAATTTCAAATCATTCACTTTCAATGTGTACACACGACTGTGTGTTGAAAAACATGTCCAGGGCTACCATTTGTACTGACAGACAGGGGGTCCCAGGGACTCCTTCACTGATGCTATAGAGGGTCCCAGAGGGGGTATAGAGAGTCCCCATGAACAAAATTAACCAATACAGAAAATGTAGTATTTCTTGCTTTTTTAATTATCGGCTTGATAATCTGAACATTTCAGAGTAAATGAATCTCTCTCTCTCTCTCTCCTCTCTCTCTCTCTCTCTCTCTCTCTCTGAGAAAACATTTCTTTAAAAAAAAACATTTCTTGTGAGGTGGTGTTGCTGTAGATATTTCTTTAGGAATCGACGATTCACTGTCTGTAGCATCTTCAGAAGATGTTTCTTTGCGTTTTTTTAGGAGCGCCCAACCACTGACGCAACGACATATTTGCGAGATGCAACTGATCTCATGTCTTCTTCGCGAACGCGCGCTGGCGTACTCACACACGTGCACGCGCGTGTACACACACACACGCACACATACACGCACGCACGCATGCGGACAGTGATGGACTGGAATCATCTAGGAGAGGATATCGTCAGTGCAGGCTCTGTCAGTGCATTTACAGCAGCACTTGGTAGATCAACATCGCCTGCCTACTAGCATCCTGACAGCAGTAGAGTTTTTAGCCAGCTTTTTTTGTCTTTTTTTTTAACCTGTAGAAAACCTGTTGTGGCTACTCACAGAGACCTTAACCCAGTAGAAGATTGTGAGACAAAGTGGTGGCTTTTTAAACTATTTTTGCGCTCTCCCCATTCCGTCGCGTTTATAGCCGTTGATTGGCTTCTGCGACGTATTGTTCCAGATCCAGATCCAGAGATGCGATAGCCGTGAACTTCCCTTCTGCTTCGTTCGCCTCGGCTTGTGCACGCGATTGTTACAACTTGTGAGTCATCGAATTGGTTAATCAGTGGCGGCGGGCGCCACAGTCTGAATAACCGTTCAGTGACGTGGGCCACAAGGCGAGCCTATCAGTGTTTACGCAGCTTCTCGGCTTACTGTACTTCGCGGGCACACGCTGTCCTGAATTTGACGGCAGGCAATCGCGCGCGAAGCGTGTGGTGTGCTCAGCTTTGATCACTGACCACGGCACGTTTTTGGTTTGCCTGATTTTGTAGTGCGTCCCGCAGGACTCGCTACACGTTTTGTTAGTGCGTCCTTTTCGCTCATAGTGCGTCATAGACGCACATATGTGCGTCATTGGGAGCCCTGATGTCTGAAAAGTAGAAAAAATGCTTTGTTTGCATTCTATTCCGTTCTTTTACAACACCAAATCGGAAGATGAAGGGATGGCTACATCTTCAAACAATTCACTTTCCTATTCTCTTTCAAAGTTTTCTATCTCTCTATCACTCCCCTCATCATCAGATCCACTTTGTAATATGATTTCAAGCGCTTCATTGAGCGAGAAATCACTACCACCCCTTCACCTGACCGACATTTTTCTGGCACAGGAAATATGTGCCGCGCGCCCTGTGCCGGTGCCTCCAGTTTCTTTGTTTCAAAGCTCCTGGGGTCAGCCAAGTTCACAATAGGCCACTGAAAGTATGGTCGACAACTCGTTCCAACATCCCCAAGACTAGTTACAGAGCTTATTTCCCTTGGATCATTTCATGGAAAGTGTAGGAATTTTTTTATGTTCCCGTCGTCTGATTGTGGACGACACGGCAGAATGTACTGCTGTCTGTTCGTCATCCGGACTTGGACGACTCGGCTCAAGGGAGAGAAATCCTGTCGTCCACGTTTGGACGACTCGGCTGGTAAAGGTTAAAAATTCGAGAAAGTTTAGAAACTGAGGTACCTTTTTAAAGCCTTACGAGCATGTGGGAACTGAGTTTGCTTTGTAAAAGGGTGTTAATTTGATGTCTCTTCCAGCAGCTACAACAGCAAAGAAAAATTGACTGATGGTTGTTTCAAGTGAATTCAATATTCAGCATGGATTCAAAGCTTAACTATAGGAACTTTTTAGTTATTTGGAGGTATTTAGACAACTGGATCCTACCGTAAGTGAATTCTGCTTTCATTATTGAAGCACATAGAACCTGCTCGGAAATAAATGTAAAGCTAAGCACAGCATGACAGGTGTTCTGTTTTGATACATATTTGATTTTGGAAATCTAGTCCACTTGGATCTTAAAATTCTCTAAAAGTGTGTACATTTTGTGTCATTTTTGAACCCTGGAACAACATATCAAATAACTTGTATATATACAGAGAAATTGTGCCTGGATCTCTTTTTTAAAATTTTTTTTAACATTAATTTGGTTTGTAGTTGTCATCAAAGAGGCAATGCATTATTTATACACATTGTACAGAGGGTGCATGTTTATATTGCTGAGAGGATAATAGAAATTTTGTTGTCTAATGAACTTTTTTCTAAGGATTGCGGATTCAGATAGTTGCCTTCTCATCGCCTGATTCTTTGTCACAATTTTGAAAAGAAAGCCCCCTGTTTTCTTACTTCATTTTTATTATGATGGATATAATCTGGCAACTAGTTCAGGAGAATTGTAACCATGCTACAGAGTGGATGCTAGTCGTTCATCAGCCATTAACTCACTCCGTAGTTATTGAATATCTGTATTTGGTGCCACATTGTCAAGATTTTTCCAATGTCACTGTTCCAGCACTTACAAACATTTTGTGTCTGTTTGCCCATGTTGCCTTTATTTAATTTTTTTGTCACATTTTAATCTTTTTCTTTCAGTTTATATCTTTTTGTTAACAATTTTTGATATGGGACTGATCAGTTCAGCAGAATGGTTGGGGTGATTAGCACTGGTACTATCAGCCGTAACTCCTAACAGATCGCTCCTTAGTAACTGAATGTCTTACATGCAATATTTTTCTGCTGTTTTCTGTTCCAGCGGTTAACATGAAAACTTCAGAATCTAAAGACATGTACCTGTGTTTTAATGCATAATATCTTTTCATACATAATCTTTATTTCATGGTCGGTAACCCAGTTTCCTCAAGAAATCGGCGCCAGAATGTCTTAACTGGTTAGAGTTAAGAATGTGAATTGTTTAGTTGCCACGTCATTCATTTTCTTACTGTTTTTGTTCTTGGTTGCCTTTCAGGATGTAGCTTTTTCTGGATATTTTTTTTTCTGTAGTAGTTGACAGCCTGAAAAAGACCTTGTGAGGTAGGACCAGCTGTAGGGTAAAAACGATAAACTGTGAAACAGTATTCTAACTAATGTGTTGTGTATGCTGTTGTCTTGTAGCCGGACCTGCGGACGTCAGGGGAGTGTGTAGCAGAGTGGCAGGGCAGTTCTCTGATGACCAAAGAGGGAGTGGTCACCTGCCCCACCCTGAAGGGAGCGCCCATCAAGTGATGACCGCCTCCCACAATAGACAGCTCACACCTGGACATTTTTCTCTCCGGCATGTTTCGTTATCCATCTCCAGCTTTTTTTTTTTGCTTTTTAAAAAAAAAAAAAAATACAAAACCATTTTGTTTTATTGGCAGAACAGTGATATGCACTGTTTTCTTCTCCAGCCTTGGGGGACGTAGTAGGCGTGTGAGAGAAGGAAAGATGGGGGGGGGGGGGGGGGGGGGGGGGGAGTAGGGTGAGGTGAATGGAAAATGAACAAATGTTTGATTCATGTTGTCAGTATCATGCCAGCTTTGGGAGAAGAATGTTGGAAGTTGTGTACATAAGGAATGCTTAGAATGTTATTAAAGTTTGCCTTATTTATTTGATGTTAGAGCTTCTTTGTATTTGTTTTTGCACAATATGGGGGTGGGGAAAAGCAGGTTGCATATTTACAAACAGTTGGTTTTTTAAACTCTCCATTTATAATTCTTCGTGTTTGAAAGCTTTGGCCGAAGACACTGCAAAATGTCAAAATTTTAGATTAAGATTTAGTGTTCTTAACACTGTTGTGTGTGTTGGGAAGGGGGATAAGTGAATGGATTGCACAGGGATGGAAAGGGGATACGGGAAAGGGGAGAGGAGAGTAGCTTAGTGGTGAGGTGAGATGTGTGTGGAGGTAACAGAGCATGTGTATTTTATTGCAGTTGAATGAATGTCATTTTATGCTGTTAAAATCTTTGCTTGCACCTGTTCTTAAAATACTTAGATTAAGTCATTTTCCTTTATTTTTTTAATAACTTAAGTTACCACTGTGGAGGATTGTTTCGGCCACATTTATTGGTGAATGCAAGTGATTTAACATACAGATCAATTATCCATCATTAGGTCACTTTTGTGCTCTGTTGTTGGAACATGTCCAAGATCAGGGCGTAAGGAATTACCGTGTTAAGATTTTTGTGTGCGACCATATTTAATCCCACCATTGACTCATTTTAGACAAGTTAGAAGGTAACTTGTGACAAGTTGGATGCCACACCAACCAACATTGAAGATAACCCCGAATGATAATGATGGTCTGAATTCTTTGCAGTTTGGATCTTGCTTTCATCTGATCTTCTTTGAGAATGTTGAATGTGTGTTGTCACTATGGTGCAGTTTTTGGATCATGAAGAAGATGGTTCATAGTACCTTTCCAGAGGTCAGTGTGCGTAGCTGATTTTCAGCTCTGTGATTTTGAAGCAGGTGAAGAATGTTTCGGTCATGGGAAGGAGGAACATTAGGTGGTCATGGCTCACCTGAACTTGCTATTATTATGGAGTTTATTGATGCGTTTATTCTCAAGAGTAATTGGTACCCACCAGTTAAAGCGAGCATTGTGACAAGACCTGAAGCTAGGACTGATGTCGGTGGTGAATGCGATATATGCGGTGTCTCCGGTTCAGCTTCTGTGGAAGTCCTGACTCGCGATCAGTCATTGTGTCAGGGTCCAGATGTGTGTGAAACACACACGATGTAGTCAGCAGTCAAAGAGTCAAATTCACTTGTCCACAAGTTGCTGAATAAACTGTGTCATTAATGAAGCACTTCTCTTGTTTCAGTGTCTGTCTGTCTGCCACACACACACCCATGCATACGTACACACACACACACACACACACACACACACACGCATGCACACGTACACACACACACACACACGCATGCACACGACACACACACACACACACACACACACACACGCATGCACACGTACACACACACACACACACACGCACACACCACACACGCACACCCACACGACACACACACACGCACACACACACACGCAGCACACGCAGCACACGTACACACGACACGCACACACACACATGCACACGTACACACACACACACACACACACACACCACACACACACACACACACCACGCATGCACACGTACACACGCACACGCACACACACACACACACACGCACACACAACCACCTAAGGTTTCGCTGCACTAAAAAGCTGGGAACCTTTGGAAATGTCTGCAACATTGCACATACAGGCACCAGTGAATAAGATACAATTTTTTTTCTTTGTTTCAATTTTTTGTTTTAATTTCATAAATGCACATATAAATGAATACAGTTTTACAGTGGGTGGAAATCCTTGTTGGTTTCCATGATACAATTTGAATACATAAATTCATGGAAATTTTAGGCCCCTCCTCCTTTTACATTTACCCGAAAGTTTTGTTTACAAGGTGCGCACCACTACACATGAGATGAAATATTGTGAAGATCCCTGCAAACAATTACTTTTTCATTAAGAATGTATGATAGACAAATGTGTTCACATGAAAATGGTATTTTCATTCAAAATGTGTTCACATGCAAATGAAGTTTTCATTCATACCACACCTGTTAGGAAATATGTTGACACACAAGCGCACACTTTCAGTCTAACTACAGGTGACAGAGAATGTGTTCATACAAATTTTTTCCAGTTTAACCACTGTTGGCAGGGAAGATGTTCTGAACAAAAAAACCTTTTCATGATAACCACAACAGATTGGCAATGTGTTTGTACATGCAAACATATACTGACCACAGTTGTAAAGAATGCACACACACACACACGCACGCACACGCACACCACACACACACACACACACACACACCAAACGCAAAGGTCCGTATTCTGGCAGTTGAACAGACTCAAGTTTTTATACCCAACTTCTGAAGACTTCATACACATTTGTACTTAAGACTTAATTCAGTATGTAAAACATGCCTGAAAATTCTTGCAGTATGCTTTTGTGTTACATCTGGAAATGCCAGACTAACAAAGGACCCATGTGTATAACAAAATCCTTGAACCAAACCTTGACCCGTACCATTAAGACACACAAAAATTTATTTCAGCGGACATTTTCAGAGCTTACCCTCTTAAACTGCTAGAAACCCACATGACTGGAAAAAAAATTGTCCAGAAACATACATGTCTGAGTCCTCAGAACTACCAACACACACACACACACACACACACACACACACACACACACACACACATTTTCATTCTAACTACAGTCAATAAGGAATATATACAGACAGAAATTACATAAACTTTTGTTCTTACTACTGTTAATAGAAATATACTCGATGCACACATATCTCAGTGGAATTAGTGGACACACACATTTACATTCAAACCATTGATGAAAGTATTTTGTTCACACACAACACATGCTTCATTCTAATCACAGGTGAAAGGAATGTGTTAACACACAATCCAGTTTCTTTCTAACCACAGTTGATTGGAGTGCATTTACACACTACACAATCATATTTCATTCTCACCACAGTTGAATTGAATGTATCTACACACAATACACTTTTATTCTAATCACAACTGCAGCACAAATTTACACTATCAGTCTAATCCTCTCTCTCTCTCTCTCTCTCCTCTCTCTCTCTCTCTCACTCTCTCTCTCTCTCACTCACTCACTCTCACACACACACACACACACACTTATACACGCACACTTTCAAATTAGAGCTAATGGAGAATATATTCACACATGAACACACAATCCTGTCAGATAATGTCCTGATGAAACACACTGTCCTAATCACAGCTATGCGTCCTGTCTTAAATAGTTTGTTTTTCGAAATGACTACAATTTAAGGGGAATGCGGAATGGCTGAATTTTCCCCACTTGCTGCAGACACAGCAAACACATCCAGCGACACAGAGCAGACAGCTCTTCCAGCAATGTAACTGCATTGTTTCTCATGTTATCTAGCAAAACTGGAGAAAGATTTGAATCAGTTCAGAGATGAAAAAGTGTGCGGGATACAAACAGTTGTTATATATTTTGGTTTTACCAGAAAACAGACCAAATCGGTGATGAAATATTTCAAATTCACTGGAGAAATATTATTTCAGACATGCAGTATCAGAGAATATGAAAAGTTCAGCTGGTAACAACAGAGACAATTTAAAAAAAAAGAAAGAAACGGATTGCCTGACCCGTTCATTAGCCTGAAGCACCTGACAGATAAGCATTTAGCAGTGAAGAAGGATCCCAATTCCACAGTTTGTTTCTTTACTGGACTTTGATGGAACATTACATCATATGCCACATGGATGCAAATCTCGGCTTGTTTTTCCACCAAAATGAATGGAAAAGCCTTTTTGGAAAAACAAAACAAAACAAACAAACAAAAACTACACCCTCATTGATTTCAATCTGGCAATATTCTGGTACACTGTAAGGTATAATTGTAAAAATGAATATCTGGACGGATTTACATACACTATAAATGTTATAAATTTGGACGGTATAATGAATTATACAGCGTTAATCACAATGGATATAATCCTATGGCAGTAAGCAGTGTTAATGCACTGCAGTGGTACACAAGAAAGCCTCAGTTATGTGGTTTCATGTAGCACTGCTAGAAACAACAACAACAGCAACAAGGGGACTGATATCAAGATATTCAATGTAAAGAAAAACGCATGAAATGAAAATGGTCCAACTTGACAAAGTTTGTTGGACTGTTTTTGGTGTGTGTATATATAGCTGCTTGCTATTACGTTTTGCTTATATCTGTATAAATCAATGCACACAATAGAGGCAACTAACCAGAGGAGACAACCGAAAATAAAAGTCTTCACTCAGTGACAATCTGGAGGGAAAAATACCCTCTGTAACTCGGTTATTGCCTGCAAACAAATTGGACGGAAAAATAATTACAAAAGCCATGAATGATGAAATTTAAGTGAAACTATTATAACATTCAAAGAAACGCTATTCAAATGTTATATTATTACAATCTGCGGGTAACAGACAGGGGAGGAACTCTGTAATACATCATGATTGTGTCACATTTCTCTTCAATGTGTGTGAAGAAAACGTATGCAATCAGTGTAAATCATGTTGTTTACACCTCAGCCAACCACAGAGGCCGTGTTAGGCCCTGGACCCAGCACAACACTTTAATGGTGGGACAGATGGGGAATGTCCACTTTTATCCCCCTTGTTCTCTGCTGCTTTAAGTTCGGAAAAGAATTTTTCTTTTTCCCGTTCTTCATACAGAAAAGTACACAGGAAAATGTGGGTGCAGGAGTAAATGTGACAGAGGGTGCGTGCATCACTATCCATTATGTTAACTTGAAACTCAAACACACACACACACACACACACACACACACTATCCCAAAGCTATGTCCACTCTTAATACTTGAACACCTATCAATTTCTGCATCGTTTTGCACTAGAAACTTTAATTACTCTATTCTACTCAAAACCTACCTTAAGGAATTGGTGTATTGTGCGTTGACGCTTTACTGTGAGAGCCAATTTAGTTGGTGTATGAGACTGGCTTCCCCTTAGAATTTCAAAATGGACCAACAACAAATGGGATTTGTCACTGACAGTTCATGAAGCCTTTCACCGCGCTGGTGACCTACTCATTTTGAGTGAAGCAGTTTTTTTTAGGAAGAAGAAGAACTTTCTTCTCTTCTCTTCCAGTAATGTTCAAGCGGTCATCGGTTGACCATTATTAACATCATTGTGTATGCATTGTGTATTTTCGTGTAGCCGGTACTCACCCGTCTTAGGACATAGCAATCGGGATCTTTAGAGTCGTGTATGGTCTTTAGTGCATGTGACACAGACTAGACCTCGGTTTATAGTCCCATCCGAACGACTATAGGGGGATGGAGTCGAACCATGTTAACTCGAGGGAAAAATCCCCCTATACCGAAATTCGAACCCGCAACCCCAGGATCACGAGTCGGCGCTCTACAATGAGCTATCGCCCCAACTTAACTGCATGACAGGACTGAACAAAGGGCAGTCACTCTCTAGTTATTCTTTGTGTAGATCTAAAGATGTCTTTGCATCGCCTGAATAAACGTGACTTTTCCCATGTGAAACGGGACATCATATTACAATGCTGTAAGCTTAACATACTCAACAGTCACAGTGAATGGATTGTTTAAAAGTATGTGCCAACTGATGACTTTAATCAAGCTTTAATCAAGCTTAAATACAGGTGATCCTGTGACCGAAAGCCGTCATCTTACTGTGTCATATTATGAGCTGTTGATAGCAGTTGTTTCCCAAACACGTCAATGACCTTTAAACATATTCTGTAACATAGAATCCTCAAAAGCAAGTTAGCTGTGCCCACAGCTAGGTGTGAAAAGGGCCTCAGCTTGTATAGCAGCAGATCTTGCAGAACTGCTGATTTGTGTTATTTACCTGTTGATTAAGGTTAAATCTCTATATGACAGCCTGGTCTATTTACAACTGATTATGTCATCAATACTGTGACACTGTAACATCCTTTCATTACTTGCTTTGCATACACATACAGTTAGATTTAACTCGGTGGTTTAGAAAAAAAAAAACACCCTCACACTCGCACACGAGGCACACACTTTAACATGAACCCACACAATACTATCTTTCACATCTGGCGATTGACGACACCTTTCTTTGGCTGTGTTGTCTAAGTGGAGAGGAGGACAGTCCATAATTAGTAAACAGTGGATGATTCTCAATCATTGAACAGAAGACAGTCTTCAGCCTTTTAAAGGGAGAACATGGCCTTCAGTCAGTCGCACAATCATGAACTTTCAGCAAACATGAATGCCCAGGTTCTGCTGGACAGCATGAATGAATTAAGATGACAATGGTCATGTTGCACTTATGGTGGTCGTTGATTTCCATGTCAAAATCAACAAATGTCAGTTTCATCTGTCAAATAAAGTTCAGTCTTACATTCTCTTGGATCAATTCAACAATCAAGGAATCTTCAGACTTACTTTTCTTTCCATGCACAGAAGCTTAGGTGGAAATCCTCATGTTTTTCCATCAATAGAAGATCAGCTGGAAGCATACCACACCTTTCGTATTTCCATTGTCAAATCATTAAAGAAGACATTACACAACTGCCAAATATCCATGGATATATCAGCCAAAATGTGTATACACAACTTGCAGCTTAATGGGGAAAAATCAGTTCACATGCACATCACAGAAAAATGAAGTTGTCCACATGCATCCCACTGAAAGATGAGTAGGTCCATATGCACCGTACAGAAAGATGAATAGGTCCATATGCACCGTACAGAAAGGTGAGTAGGTCCATATGCACCGTACAGAAAGATGAGTAGGTCCATATGCACCGTACAGAAAGATGAGTAGGTCCATATGCACCGTACAGAAAGATGAGTAGGTCCATATGCACCGTACTGAAAGATGAGTAGGTCCATATGCACCGTACAGAAAGATGAGTAGGCCCATATGCACTGTACAGAAAGAGGAGTAGCTCCATATGCACCGTACAGAAAGATGAGTAGGTCCATATGCACCGTACAGAAAGAGGTGTATTCCATATGCGCCTACAGAAAGTTGAGTAGACCCATGAGCAGGCAGAAAGATGGGTTGATCTACATGCACCATGCAGGCCAATGAAGACGATCCATGTACACTTCATCCTTGCAGCGAGAGACTGTTGTGATTCGTCACCACAACCGCACAGTTCCAGTATCACCTTCATCTTCCCTCGTTCCTTTCCAGACACAGAGAAGTCACGCGGTCGCGCTACACACACACATTCTTTGTCCACCCTCTGTCCTTCACTCACTCACTCCCAGCACAGATCATCACGCCGTAACGTCGTCTGCAGCTTCCTCATGTCCCTCAGCACGTTGAGGGAAGCGGGTGTCGGTTCCTTGAGCTTGAGGTCACGGTCATTTCGTGCGGAGGATTTGGGGCGAATGTTCCCGTTGATGTTGGGGTTGGGGTGCTTGTGGTTGGTCTGCAGACGACCCTGGGCTGAGGTGGGTCGTGGGACGGACTCTGACTTCTTCATGCTGCTGCCACGTTTGGATGCCCGCCTCGCGTCCTCCAACTGTCAAAAACAGAAGACACGGCAATTGTCAGC
>CM031607.1:57415549-57498049 GCA_018398815.1 Conus ventricosus | reverse complement strand
GAAGTTTAAAAGGCAGTGCCAGTCTTGGAATAAAAGTTATTCTGTGCTAGTTTTCTTATGGAGCAACAGTTACCCTACTTGTTTATGTTTACTAGAGTTTGTCGAAGACAGACTCTTTTCTTCAGTTATCGAAAAGAAGAAACAATCAATCATCAAAAAACAATGTGACAAACACATGCATATTCGCTTTCCTACACAGAGAACACGCGCGCTTTACTCGCACACACACACAACACACACTCTCTCTCTCTCTCTTACCTTGCCGCACAAAAGGGATGTCGGCCAGATTCAGTCTGTAAGTGTTTGTTGGAAGTCTCTGTCCTGGCCGCGCTGCTTTCCGTGTCGTCACCGTTCTCTTCTTCTTCTTCTTGCTTTGCCGCCTCGCTTCTTCCTCTGCTGACTGCTGGAGGGGGTGGGGGTGGAGGGCTGCTGACCACTGTACTCGGCACGGCTTGGAAGAGACAGGCTTCTCTCCCACTGTTGGCGATTCAGGGTTCCTCCTGAACATAGTGTACAGGGGTGGATCAGGGGAAAGAGGAGGGTAGGTGGCGGGAGTGGATTTTCAAGTGTTGCGGAATCTTTCCTGACCTGACCCCATTTATAAAAGAAAGAAAAGTAAATCTAAAATGCGTGTTATCCTGTCTAGTCTTTGCATTGTCCTGAATGTTTTTGTTTTACCTGAGGACGACCTAACAGATCGCAACACGTCGTGTTTTTCTTGTAATTTGTTTGTCCCCTTTTGTCTGGCGGATTAATTAAAATTTTCCTTTTTAAAAGAATTGTTTCAATTTCCGCCTGCAGTACCTCACTTTGAAACTAATTTTGAAACAAGAAGATCAGAGGTGAGGATTGTTAAGAAAGAGAAGTGAAGGGGGGGGGGGGTGGGGGGGGGGGGGCGGGGTTGCCATGGGAACACATCATTATGAAAAAAATTATCGCCGGAACATGTCCCTAGGCCTATGTCCGTAATCCTACCCCCTCCCCTTCCTCCCGCCCCTCCCCCGTTCTCCTTTCACAAGCCGCTCATTCGTACCACTCTCTCCCTCTCTCCCTTCTCGCAAACGAAACCGTGCAGAATTACGTGCCCCGTCAGTACGATTTACGCTCCCTTTCTCACGCATTATTTCTATTCTAAATTTCTTTTATGGTGCTTTCTTCTGTTGGTTATAGTACGTTTCGCTCGCTGCCGAGTAGGATGCCATTCTTTCATAACTCCTCCCCCCCCCCCCCCCTATCACATGACTTTTTCCTCCACGCCTTCTCTTTCACCATTGTCAGTTCAGTGCATGCTGTCACTGTTACACTCTCTCACCATACACTGCAATTGCATCATCCACATCCACACCAACGCCGCATACACACATGCACGCTATCAAATGTGTGTGTGTGTGTGTGTGTTGTGTGTGTGTGTGAAATGTGTGTGTGTGTGTGTGTGTGTGGTGTGTGTGGTGTGTTGCGCGTGCGCGCGCGCGCGCGCGCGCGCGTAAAAATGCATAAATACTCCAAATCGCAGATTATCTCCAAATTAAAGATACGCATATTTCATGCAGATTTATTCGGAGATTTAAATCGTGGGGAAACTTCAATCCTCAAACGCCATGCTAACAAAGAACAACAGTCAAGCACGTGCAAACAATATGATTTCATAAGTTTTAGGTTATAAGACACTTTATAATGATAGGGCGCAATTGAATATGGATGACACTCGGCCACATCGGATGTTTTTTCTTGAGGTACGTTCCGTTGCCGTTTTTTCCTCCTGCATCTGGCTTCCAGTGCCTTGATTCTAGACTGCAAGCAGATACAGTGTATACTTCAGCCGAACTATTCAACCAGATCAGCTAAAAAATGAGGTGGTATTTGAAAAATCCATGTTGCGTTTGAAATAAGCCTTTGGGACTGAGGTTAAATGCACAAACAGATATAAAGGAAATCAGAAATGAAATGAGGCAGGGAACAGTAAACAATAAACAGTAAAAAAGTGGGGTAACGTTTGCTCCCATAAGAAAACCTAACACAGAGTAACTTTATTCAAGACTGGATATAAGGCCCTCAAGAATGGATCGGAAGAATGAAGGTGAACACATTTATTTGCCCTGGTAATTTAACATAAAACGAACTTGAGTAATCATTTAGAAACAAACAAAAATGGCTCTAGACACTGAGAAAGCACGTTAGATGGGTTCTGCACTAGAGGGATCTACTTTAAGGTGAGCTGTTATTTTCCGTCATGTTCTTGACATGTCTTTGTTCATCTGAGTGGGTTGTAAATGGCTTTTTTTTTTGGTTTCATTTGTATTTCGTTGATTTTTATTTACATTTTTTTTTCAAATTTACTTTTTGGTGGTTCACAAAGAAATGATAGATTTAAGTTGGCTGATGCAGATTCTCTCTCTCTCTCTCTCTCTCTCATTTTCTCTCTCTCTCTCTCTCTCTCCCCCTCCCTTCCCTCCCTCCCCCTTCCTCCCTCTATTTGCGCTAAAGGCTGATTTAAAGCATTCACAGTGAACATTTTTAGTGGAAAAAGTCTTATTCATAAACTTTCTTTTGGCAGGAAGCGCCTGGAGGAGGAAAGGGAGAGGGGAGGGGTCTCTGTTGAACCTTTTAATCAAGAGCAGCATTTATATAGACGATGGGTAGCTGGTACAACACACAATAACGATTCAAATCACTGCATACTGACAAAGGAACTGTCTCTGTTAGTAGAAAGCACTAACACTATCAAGTTATACACTGACACAAGACACACGAGGGCATTCACCAACAAATCCCAACAAGTGTTTGCCTGTTTATTTGTTTGTTTGTAGTTTTGTTGTTTAGTTTTGTGTTGTTGTTGTTGTCGTTGTTTTAGGAACAGGTGAAATCGTAGAAATAAAACAAAAAAAAACATTCATAACTTTTCGCAACAAGATGGACTGAGTTTCAGTATTTTCAATCACGAGTTAGTTCTTTAACCGCTTTCTTCAACTGGCCGCGACTTGATCAGTTTTGAAGCAACCTACTTGTTTCTTTGAGTTATAAGAAAAACATAGTTAAAAAAAAAAAAGCTGCCATAGTTTATCGTCATATTTTAAAATCTGTAATCTCAGAATGGCTTCGTCTGAATTTGAGCAGAAAATGAGCATCGGTTCTGTGCCTTACGGCTGTGGCATAAACGAATATATTGGCATGAAGAAGTTAAATCAAAAGCCAACTGAATATTACCTGCCCACCGTTTAACAAGCAACGCATTACAAGATTCAGTTCATACACATCGTTTATTTTTTCACTTTTTTTTTTGGGGGGGGGGGGGTGGAGAGTACAGACATGACATGTTTTGCTGAAAGACAATCTCGACAGCAGAAAAAAAATATTGACATGATCTATGTCCTTCATACACTTGAAGTTTAGTGAAGACCTACAGATCCATTGAAAGAAACAAAGAAGTTTTTATGATGAGATCCAAAAGGAATTAATTTTAAAGTTGCTTTCCCAGTTGATTTATTATGATATTCAAAAGGATATGTAGTGATGAACAGGAATAAGAAAAAACAACAACAAAGAACAAACGAAATTCTTGAGGAAGATCCACTATGGAATCAAAGCACGCTATGATATTGATCTAGGACCAAATTCTAACGAAGCTGTTGTGAAAAGATCTGTTAGATGTGTTAGTGAAAACCTGGGGTTTTCTTAAAAACAACAACAACAAACAAAAGAGATGTTTTACTGGAAACGATTCAAATTAAATTTTTAAAAAAAGGCAAATACTGTTAAGATCCAGGCTGAAGTCAAAAGAATGTCGTAGTGAAAATTGAAAGGATGGTTTAACACAACCAACAACAACAACAACAATTCTACGCGAAATTCAAAGGTTATTTTAACAACAGATCCAGTATAAAAGTCAAAAGATGTTTAGTAAAAAAGTTCCACTATAAGCAAAGGAATGTTCTGTCTAGTAATTGTAAGCCCTGAATCATGGCATGCGATGTCAGTGTGACTGACGGACATTTACCTGATCTAGAGCACTCTCTTCAGTCTGCCCACAAAGAACATGACACACAACCTACAGGTCAGGTGTGTTGTGTGGTTTTGTTTGGAGAGAGAGAGAGAGAGAGAGAGGAGAGAGAGAGAGAGAGAGAGAGAGAATTTACAGGTCAGTCAGCAATGTACTTGCACTTTTAATCACATGTCAAACACATTCCAGTCTCATGCAAGACTAGACCAGCACAACGTGTTGTAGGGAGTGAAGTGGGAGAGAGACGGACGGAGAGAGACACAAAAAAACAGTCTCGACACCATCTCAACCGCCGCAACATCTGAACGGTTTACAGGCACCTCCAAAACCTAACTATACTGACCTCAAACACTGTCACAACCGAACTATACTATTTCAAAGACCGCCACAAGATTTAAGCATGTGTACACTGTACGAAACAAGTAAATCACCTCAAATTAATGTCAAAACAATACCCTAAAACATTTCGATTATCCCTACTTCCATGATCAATCCCATCTTGAAATCTTGAGAGCAAAACTAGAAATGGCGTTCGTTAAAACAATTCTCTCTCTCTCTCTCTCTCTCTCTCTCTCTCCTCTCTCTCTCTCCCTCCTCCCTCCTCCCTCCCTCTCTCTCTCTCCTCTCTTCTCTCTCTTCTCTCCAAATGGTTTTCTTTTCTTTCATCTGACCATCTTCTATATTCATTTTTCCTTGCATGACTAATTTTGCTATTTTCATTATATTGTCAGCTTTCTGTTACACCGCATGCTTGATGTACCTTTCTGTGCTCTCTCTCTCTCTCTCTCTCTCTCTCTCTCTCTCTCTCTCTCCCTCTCAAATTCTAAAGCACACGCTATAGCCTACACACCTCAGCTAGAGTCTGACTGACGGTCAAATGTAAACGATCCTTCTCCAGTTCCCCAATGTACTGCAGCTGATCCTGCAAGCCGCCGCTGACAGGGGATAAGCTTTCAGGTGCATGTTGTCTTGGTGGTGGTTGCTGCTGCCGTTGTTGTTGGTGGGTGGTGGTGGTGCTGTTGTTGTTGTTGTTCTTGTTGCAAGACCTCCGCTTTGTGCACGGCGTGCGTGCGCTGTCTCTCTGCACCGTGCACCAACTGTCGCATGTACTCCAGCTGTTTTTCCAGGAGTAAGCATCGCGTTTCGGCTGTGGACAGCTGAGACTCCATCTCTGAAACAAACCAAAGAGCAGGTGAAGAAGTGAATGAATAATGACATCATAAAAAGTAAATGAAGTGTGGTATGTGTTGTTAGTCTATTGTTTTCCACACACGCCTGCGCGCATACACACACACTCACACATGTGCACACGCGCACGCACAGACACAGACACACGTACACACGCATGCACGCGCGCCCACAGACACATACACACAGACACGCATGCGTGTACTAGCGCGCGCACACAATACATACACGCAAACAAGCACACAGTCGCACCACACACACACACAGGCGCGCACACACACAGACACATGCACGCAGGCACACGTTCGCCGCGGCGCACCCACACCACACACACACACACACACACACACACACACACACACACAACACACACACACACACATACACACACACACACACACACAACACACACACACACACACACACACACACACACACACACACACACACACCACACACACAGGCACACGTTCGCACACACACACACACACACACACACACACACACACACACAAAACACACGCTCACATACACAAACACATACGCACGCACGCACACAACACACGCACACACACACACACACACACACACACACACACACACACACACACACACACACACACACACACACAGAGTACCAATTTGTTAACTGAATAAACCTGGATTTAAAGGTCTTCTAACTTTTGCAGCTTATTTCCTTCAATAGCTCGTAACTTTCGCAACTTCCTTACCTCAAAACATAACTCCTAATTTGGATCATTCCTTGCCTTCAAAGTCTGCATCCTAATTTTAGCACTTCCTTGCCTTCAAATGTGTTTCCTCACTATCCACTCTTCCTCGCTGTGAAGTATGTCTTTTTTGGGGGGGGGGGTCATATGTTTGTGTTCTATCAACTATAGAAATAATCTTAATTTTTAGAAAATCGCGGTGCTACGTAACTGCTCAATAAATAGACACGTGGGCGTACATCTGACTTTAATCAGCATGAAATGTTTTAAAGAAAGTTTCAAACAGGCTTTGAAAAGTGAAGGGAGGGGGGGGGGGGGGCACTTAAAAGGGACCTGTTCATCCTAAATGGTTCTGCTACGATGTCAAACCACCTCAACCCAGATCTTACGTTTTTGGTGAGGGGCGGCCGTTGCACAGTTTAAAATAGCTACTTTCTCTCTCCTCTTCCTTCTCTTTCTCTTCCTCCTCCTCTCTTCCTGCTCTTCCTCTTTCTCCCCTCCTCCTCCCTTCCTCCTCCTCTTCCTCTTCCTGTGCGGGGTGGGTTGTTGTCCGGTCGGGAGGGGGCCGGGCGCTGGAGGAAGAGGGGTTCGTGCAGGGGGGACTTGTACAGCTGCGTCTCGGAGGCCAGGCTCTGCAGGCTGCTCTCAGCTGCACGTCGCTCCACCTCCAGCAGCTTCATCTTCTCCTGCAGGCTCTGCAGAGCTGACAGCACACCTGCAACACCGTCCCCACACAGCGCACCCGTCTCACCCACTGTACACAGCACACCTGTCATCCTTACCCGTGTACCGTCCTCACAGCACACTGAAATACCCATACACAGCACCCTGTCATTCAACCCTGTTCACACATCCACACAGCAATCCTGTTATTCATACCTGTACACCATCCACACAGCATACCTGTATACCATACACAGCACACCTGTCATCCTTACTTGTATACCGTCCTCACGTCACACCTGTACACTACACACAGCACACCTGTCGTTCATACCTGTACACCGTCCACACAACACACCTGTCATTCATATATGTACACCGTACACACAGCACACCCGTCATTCAATCCTGTACACCATCCATACAGCACACCTGTCATTCAATCATGTACACCATCCATACAGCACACCTGTCATTCAATCCTGTACACCATCCATACAGCACACCTGTCATTCAATCCTGTACACCGTGCACACAGCACACCTGTCATTCAATCCTGTACACCATCCACACAGCACACCTGTCATTCATATATGTACACCGTACACACAGCACACGTGTCATTCATATATGTACACCGTACACACAGCACACTTGTCATTCATATATGTACACCCTCCACACAGCACACCTGTCATTCCTACCTGTACACCCTCCACACAGCACACCTGTCATTCCTATCTGTACACTATCCACACAGCACACCTGCCATTCCTACCTGTACACCCTCCACACAGCACACCTGTCATTCATATCTGTACACCCTCCACACAGCACACCTGTCATTCATATCTGTACACCCTCCACACAGCACACTGTCATTCATATCTGTACACCCTCCACACAGCACACCTGTCATTTATATCTGTACACCCTCCACACAGCACACCTGTCATTCATATCTGTACACCTCCACACAGCACACCTGTCATTCATATCTGTACACTATCCACACAGCACACCTGTCATTCATATCTGGACACCCTCCACACAGCACACCTGTCATTCATATCTGTGCATCGTACATACAGCACACTGGTAATTTATATCTGTACACAGTGCACACAGCATACCTCTCGATCATACCTGTACACCATACACACAGCACACCTGTCATTCACACCTGCGCACCATACACACAGCACGCTTGTATACCAAATACAGCATGCCTGTCATTCATACTTGCACACCGTACACACAACACACCTGTATAATATACACACCATACTTGTTATTTATACCTGTACTCGGACACAGGACAGCTGTATACCTTACACCGTACCGCACACCTGTCATTCACACCTGTACATCGTACACACATCGTACCTGTATACCATACACACCACACCTGTCATTTATTCCTGTACATCAAATACACAGTACACCTGTGTACCATACACAGCACACTTGTCATTTATACCTGTACGTCGCACATACAACACACCTGTATACCATACACGACACCAGTAATTCGCACATGTACACCATAAACAGCACATTTGTATAGAATGCATAGTATGCCTGTAAATGTATACTTGCACACCACACACATTACATATGTATACCGTACACAAGACACCTGTAATTCATACCTGTGCACCATACGCACTGCGCGCTTATAATGCATACGTGTACATCACTCGCAACAGATCAATAATTTACACTGCAATCACACTCAGCACATATGTATACCCACATGTGTACACCACATAAACGACACGCCTGTAGTTAACACTTTTACACCACATACAGCGCACTTGTAACTCACACATATATCATACACAGGGCACCTGTAATTTACATCTTAACACCACACACGGCGCATCTGTCATTCACATCTATGCACCGCACATAGTGCATCTGTGATGTACACTTGTACAACTCACACAGCAGGTTTACGGATTTACAATTCACATCTGCACATCACACACAGAGCACCCGTAATTCCATCTGCATAACACACATAGCCTACTTGAAATCCACACCTGTACACTATGCATGACGCACCTGTAATTTACACGAGTACATTACGCACATCATGACCGTAATCCACATCTGTACACACACAGCTCATCTGTAATTCACAACTGCACATCACACGCAACACACCCATGATTTTACATTTATACATCAAAGATAGCACACCCGTGATTCACACATGTACACTGCACAACGACCACTTGTTATTCACACCTGTACATAAAGCACAGCGTATCTGTCATTTACCACAGGTACACAACACTCAAAGACCTGTGATTTATACCAGTACACCACACCTTTGATTCAAACAGATACGTGACATTCTTACAACACACCTGTACCTTACTCTGGTACACCACCCCCAGCACATGTGTAATTCACATCGGTACAACACATTCAGCCTGATTCACAAAGGCACACAACACCAAGAGTCAGCACACATGTATTTTAGTACAGGTACAACACGCTCTCAGGGCACACATACAATTCACACAGATAAACCACACTCAGTATATCTGTAATTTGCACACTTAGACTATAATCAGCACACCAGTAATTAACACAGGTACACTATAATCAGCACACCAGTAATTAACACAACAGGTACACTATACTCAGCACACCAGTAATTAACACAGGTACACTACACTAAGCACACCAGTGAATTAACACAGGTTCATACACTCAGCACACCAGTAATTAACATAGGTAAACTACATTCAGCAAACCAGTAATTAACACAGATACCTCACACTCAGCACAACTTTAATTAACAAAGGTATACTACACTCAGCACACATGGGATTCACACAGCTACATCACATTCAGCACATATGTAATTTACCTTGGTCCAACACACTCAGCACACCTGTAATTCACATAAGTATACAACTTATAGTGCATCTGTAATTTACATAAGTATACCACTGTTAGTGCATCTGTAATTCACATAAGCATACCACGCTTAGCGCATCTGCAATTCACACAGGTATACTACAATCACTATATCTGTCATTCACCGAAGTACATTATACTCAGCACACCTGTAATTCACACAAGTACACCTTCATCACCATACCTGAAATTAACACAAGTACACCTTCATCACCACACCTGTAATTAACATGTGTACACCCACAATCATGATACCTGTAATTAACACAGATACACCACAATCACCATACCTGTAATTAACACAGGTACACCACATTCACCATCCCGGTAATTAATACAGGTACACCACATTTGCTATACCGGTAATTCACACAAGTACATCACAATTGCCCTACTGGTTATTTACACGGGCACACCAAAATTACCATACCGGTAATTCACACAGGTACATTACAATTACCATACCGGTAATTTACGCAGGCACACCAAAATAACCATACTGGTAATTCATACAAGTACACCACATTTACCATACCGGTAATTTACACAAGTACACCACAATTACCATACCGGTAATTCACGCAGGTACACCACAATTACCATACCGGTAATTTACACAGATACACCACAATCACCATATCGGTGATTTACACAATTACACCACAATTACTATACCGGTAATGTACACAGGCACACCACAAATACCAAACCGTTAATTTTCACAGGTACATCACAATGACCATACCGGTAATTTACACAGGTACACCAGAATACTTTACGGGTAATTCATACATGTAACTCCACAATCACAACAGCTGCAATACATGTAACTCCACAATCACAACAGCTGCAATTTACTCAGCACGCCTATACTTTACATGGGTACACCACAATCACTACATCTGTAATTCACAGAGGTGCACCACACACTAAGGTACACATGACGTTCTAAAATGTTTATAATACACAGAACACCTTACATAATACACAGCACACTTGTATACCGGACTCGGCACACACACACACACACACACACACACACACACACACACACACACACACACACACACACTCCTGCATCTGTCTCTCCACATTTATACAAATCTCTCTCTCTCTCTCTCTCTCTCTCTCTCTCTCTCTCTCTCTCTCTCCTCCCCCCCCTCTCTCCTCTCTGTGTCAATAAACTCACCATCTCTGTTGGACTCAGGGTAGGACATGATAGGCACACCAGGTGTGGACGACGAGTCGTCCTTGTCCAGGTGGGACCCAGGGGAAAGGTAAGGGTGGAAAGAGCTGTCCGCTGAGCCATCGAGGCCGTTCACGTTCACAGGTGTCTCCAGTCCCAATGTCTCCTGAAAAACAAAGTCCACGTATTTGAAAATCATGTCAACAAAGAAAGGAGTCTTGTCCTGTAAGACTTCCTTAGTTCAATAAGTATCACTTTTTTTTTTTTTTTTTTTTTTTGCTAACGCAGGCTGATACTCCTGCTGACACCCCCCTGTATAGACAGGCAGGGATCAATCCCATCTACCCAACAAAGGGAGTGGAGTTTTGTGTGTATGACCGGTTTTTTTAATCCTGCCATTAAGGCAGCCATACTCCATCTTCGGGGAAGGTGCATGCTATGTGTAACGTGTCATCCATACCAACGGCCAAACTGGCTTTCTCTTCCGAAAGTTGGTGATGGGATTTTACGTGTGTGCAAGATGTTATGCATGCTTTCACATACGGAACCTCGGTTTATAGTCTCATTCGAAAGACTGTATGGGAAATGGAGTCAGAACCAATGTTAACTCCCAGGGAAAAACCCCCTCTGTACCGAAACGGCCGGTGGAGATTAGAACCCGCAACCCCAAGATTACGAGTCCGGCGCTCTACCAACCGAGCTATTCCGGCCCCAGCATCATTTTATAAGATTCTCTGTAATACAATTGGGGGGGGGGAGGGGGGGGGGGGTGTCTCATCTTTCTCTCTTTCTCGACAAGGAAAGATGTCAGTCACTGTAAAACCTTGTCCTTACACATTTTCCTTCTTCGTATGAAGCGATGTTATATGTTTCAGGATCACATACTCTCCCTGGATATAGAAAAAAAAATTCATTTTTGAGTGTGTGTAGCGAAAGATTTAGTCCATTGTTACAACACACACACACAAAACACACACAAAACACACACACACACACAAGACACACACACACACACAACACACACACACACACACACACACACACACATGATGGTAATAAACATCATCATCATCATCATCCAAACATCATCATCGTCGTCGTCGTCGTCGTCATCATATCATCGTTACACTTATCCTGAAGTATGTCTGTCATGTGATGTAGCCTCACATCAAGGCATGTGGGCGTCCATCACATGTAGTTTAGTGATATGAATTTATTTTCCCCATGCCACTACTGAAAAGGAAGAATATTTATGTGGCTTGACTAGTGTAGCGGGCGTCCCCAAATAATGGTGAGAATGACTCATTCAAGAAAGAAGGGTGGTCATTGGGTGAAAGTGACCACTGAGAGATAGTTTAACAAGGGCTGGTAAGGTGCTGGTCATGTGTTTTGAACACTGAGTATGCACTCACTAGGAGGAGGGAGGAAAGAATCAGTTTTTAGCCAGCAGATGGCTAGAGACTCGAACCTGTCAGGACGCTGGTCCTCACTGCTGACCAGTCATTACCAGCCCTTCACCCTTCGCCTTCACCTTTCACCTTTCACCCGTGAGGGGGTTAAAGATGGCCATGGTGTGGGGGAAACACACCGGGTAGTTCAGCCCGGCAATTAACGACTCCAGGGAGAGGAGTCGGAACTCGTCATTTCTCCAGAGACAGGAGAAGACGAGGGAGAGGAGTGGGAACTCATCACTCCAGTGACAGGAGAAGTCGAGGGAGAGAAGCCGGAACTCATATCTCCAGTGAGGGGAGAATTCAAGGGGGCGATACACTGTCTCAGAGAGACAGGGAATCATGATGGTATGGAGCAAGTCCAAATTCTGATGCAGGTATAGCATCAAGGAGTGAAAGAATTATTTATTCTCTGGTCTGGATCTTAGGCCAATGTTGTTTGAAGGCCATGACTTGATAGAAACTTGGATACTTTAGTTTCTCTCTCAGTGTAAAGAGAGATACATATATAAAATCTGTTACAAATTGTTTGATGTGATTTAGTAAAGTGTTTTTCCCTGAAGGAGAGGGGGAGAAGAAAAAACATTCGGTAGTGCGCCTTTTGGTTGATTGGAAAGATTGCGTGTGCGTATGGAGTAAATGCTGTCATGAATGCGTGTGTGCAAAAGTGACAGTGTGACAGTGGTGACCCCGACGTGATTCGAACACGCAACCTCCTTTTCCCGATCGGTGAGCCCCACCGCTTCTCACTACATTGAGCGATTAGTTCAAGAGTGGGAGCAGCCGTGATTGCCTTATTAGGTTTATTTTGTTATTTTTTCTTTCTCTGTCCTATCGTTTCATTTCAAATAGTCCCCTTTTCCAGAGTTTGAACCGACCTTGTCTCCTTCAACAGGACAGAGGTTGACAAGTGCGGGGAAGGCTCCTCCTAATAAATTCTTCTATTGTTTTTTTTGGGTGTTGTGATTTTTTCTTTGCGTTTGGGTGAATGTGTATTTATTGATTGATTGTTTTATCATTTTGTATTATTACTGTAGTATTGTTTTATACTGTGCATGATTTGTTTTCCCGTCTCCAGTTTCACGGGAGACAGTGACCACTAGGGTGCTGTCTGAGGGCTTCTTTTGCTTTTCTTGATTTCATCTCACTGTTCCGATCCTGTGTATCCTTTCATTTCCTTTTTCCCACCCCCTTTTTAAAAATCTCTTAAAACTTCTCTCAATAAGCTCCTATCTAGTTTTCTTTTCAACATTTTCATCTTTTAGGTAGGATTTCCGCTAGTTTGTGTTTCTTCCCCTCTTTTTAATTGTTTGTGCTTCCATTTGTTTTGTAAATTTATATTCATTTATCGTATAAGGCGATACATCTGTTTTGTAAATTCATTTGAAAGTAAGTAAGAAAGACTGACAAACAAGAACATTTAAGAACTAAAACTTTATAAAGAATTTATTTTCGGAAAACTTTATTGTGTTTTTTTCCTTTCTTAGGAAAAAAACAGATTAGCATTGAACGTCAATTTAAAAAAAAAAATTACAAATTGATACCTGTTTTTGAAAACAAAATACTTCTGGAAAATACATTCCTTGTGTTTCATATCTACCTTGTTTTAGTAAGCCGTTTTTCTGTTTATACCGGAAATTGAATTCTTTATTTGTATATACTATAATTACGTTTTTGTGAAACATAAACATCATCATATATCGCCTTATTTTTATTCATACTTAGAACTTTTTTTGTGTTTATATCTGTTGAGGGTTCATTATGGATGATTTTGATAAATATGTTCAACAAGCGGAACGCTTGGGTTTTGATGGAGAAAAAACTTACCAAACTATGTGCAACAATGCATAGATAGGGCAGACAGGCTAAGAGAGAGAGAGAAGAAAATCAAAGGAAACTAGAAAGTGAAGAAAGAAGATTACAGAGGGAAGCTGAAGTTGAAGAAAAAGACTACAGGGGGAAGCTGAAGATAAAGAACGTCAATTTAAGTTGAGGCAGTTAGAACTAGAGACTGATGCTGAAATTAGAAGAATACAGGCATCGAGAGAACCTCCACCAGCTCCACCAGTCGGTTCCGCAAGCGCTCCTCAGTTAAAATCGGCATATTTCCAAAGTTACCGCCTTTCGAAGGAAAAAACGGATGACATTGATAGTTTTCTTTTCCGATTTGAAAGTCACGCAACGTCTTGTGGTTGGCCAAGGAAAAGTGGACATTGTATATTGCGTCGTTGTTTAAGGGTATTTGCTTTGGCACTGTACCACACAACTCGCGGCGAAACAAAATTTAACTTGGGATCAGTTGAAAGAAGAACTCCTCAAGAAATTTCAATGTTCTGCCGATCGTTTTCGCGAACGTTTCCGTTCTGTGCGCCCTGACAAAGGAGAATCGTTTCCGTCGTTTCTAATTCGTATGAGTCATTGTTTAGATCGATGGATCGATTTATCAAAAACGAACAAAACTTTTCAATCACTGCGAGATCTCCTTCTTAGAGAACAACTTTTCCCGAGCGTGAGCAAAGATCTGGCCACTTTCCTTAAAGAAAGGCAATTTGAAAGCGTTGAGGAAATGTGTCAGATGGCTGATCAGTATTGTATCGCTCACCAAGATAAGGGCGTGCTAGGAAAGGAGAATTTTCTATCTTTGAGTCTCATGCGTCATGTACTATCCCATCGGGACAGGAAGTTACAGGAAAGGAAATCGTGGGTCATTTCTGAGTCCTCAAGGATATACCTATCCTAGGAACGGACAGGGATCTTTCCGCGGTTCGAGTGACTTTCGTCAGTACCAGTACTCACCGCCAGAAAGACCCGTTGCTCCTCAGCAAACGTTCCGAGGTCGTGGACAACGACCACCGCGTAGACCTTTTGGGCCAGTTCGTGGACAGAAACCGAAGTTCACAAAATCAGTCAGCTGCCGATCAGACAATGCGATGTTTCTTTTGTGATTGCAAGTTCCATTTGAAAAAGAATTGCCCTTTCAAACCAAATGATTCAAAATCCGCATTAGTCTCCACTGATTGTGAGAAGGCCTTGTTTTGGCACCACATCAATCTGTGATGGACTGGTGTTAGAAAACGGAGCCATCAACGGAATGCAGGCTTTGGTTTTGCGAGACACTGGGTGCACCACCGCTGGTGTAAGAAAATCGTTTGTACTTCAAAACCAGTATCTCGACACTGTCCAAAAGTGTAGGTCGTTTGGAGGCAAGATTGAAACGTTTCCGCTGGCGAAAATTTCCGTCGATACACCGTACTACTCCGGATTTTCTTACCGCCGGTGTTATCGATAACCCAGTCTGCGACTTGATCTTGGGCAATTTGCCAGGTGTCGCTTCTCATGCTGATTCTTCAGTCTTTTTTTTAGTGTTGAAATGAAAAAAAAGATTGAAAATAGACCATGAGGTGACACGGCTGCAACAGTTATAATACTGCATGCTTTGTTCTACATTCTGTTTCTTCTTTTCTCCGCTTACGTATACTCAGAGGCATAAAAAACGCGAAAACAAACTGTATAGAAATTTTGATGTAATTTGGCTACCGATTCCTTTGAACTGGTAATTAGAAAGTGAGAAAAAGCAATCGAACACCGCAATAAGTGTCCTTTCAAAGTTCATTCTGGTAGAAAATAAGGTCACATGAACTTGACCTTGACACTGTGTTAACAGCAGAATGTCATATCTGGTGTGACCACCTCGAGCATTGATCACAGCTGTGCACCTGCGGTACATCGAGCGCACCAGAGTGTTGGTCTGCCTCTGGGGGCCTTGACACCACACCTGGCCCACAGCAACACAAGCTGAGCTGCTGTCTGGGGTCTGGGGTTTAGCTGGGTTTAACTGCCTCTGAAGGGCATCCCAGAAATGCTCTATTGGGTTAAGGTCGGGAAACGGGCTGGGTGAGGCAGCAGATTGATGTTGTTCTGCCTCAGGAAATGTTCTGCGTAGCACGGGCAGTGTGCGCCTTGCGTTGTCCTGCTGAAACAGGTTCTGGTGGATGCCGCTGGAAATGCGGCAGGATGTGGGGCCTCAGGACTTGGTCGATGTAATGAACAGCAGTGACCCCGTTACCACGTCCTGGACCCACATTCTGGAAGATGACTGGCCCAATACGACGATTTATGCCGATAGCTCCCCAGATCATGATGCTTCACCACCCCATGGGTCCCTTTCGGTGATGTTGGCATCCGTGAAGCGTTCCCCGTCTTCTCCAGATCCGATGCGGCCATCGCCTGGGTCGACGCAGAACGGCTTTCATCACTGAAGAGGACTCGGCCCCAGTCCCGATGGCGCCAATGCACGTGGATCTGTGCCCACTGCAGACGGTTCTGGCGATGCTGGAGTGTCAGGATAGGTCGCCGGGCTGGACGCCTGCATTGGAGACCAACTGTGTTCAGTCGGCGGGCGCACGGTCCTGTTGCTGATTGGCCTGCCATGGTTGCCGACGGTGTTCCTGGCTGTGTTGGCAGCGGTTTGGTAAGGCTCCCGTCGATGCTGACGGAAAAAGATGGCGGTCTTGGGCTCTGTGGTGACCCTCGGTCTGCCGCTCCTCGGTCTGTCATCAGTGGTGTTCTTGCTTGAAAGCGGTCCAGAAGGCGATAGACGGTGGAAAGTGGACTCCGAATGCGATAGCGACCTGCCTCATTGGAACCCGGCCTGCAGTTGCCCCATTGCTATGCAACGATCTTGACGAGAAAGTCTCGGCATTATGTTGGCGCCTCTGGAAGGGATGATTTGAACTTTTTTGGGGTTTGGAAATTTATAGCCCCACAATGGGGCCACTTGAGTTGCAATTCACATTGATGCACGTGGCGTAGGTAGTCCACATGGCAAATGCACTCCTCGTGCCAAAACGCTGACCCGGCAACATTCACCCACTGTTACGAGGTTACAACCGGCCAAGCACCACGTACTGCTAATGTTGCACGTGCCAACGACATTGCTTACGTCCTGTTCACAATGTGAACAATCGTGCACTGTCTCTATTTTTTCGCGTTTTTTATGCCTCTGAGTATATTTCTGTAGTTCCAGGTTATATCAAATGCCCGTGTGTATATTTCTTGCTGATCTCCTTTGTAGTCAACCAGTTTATCTTCATGTGCACCACACACACACAGTGGAATTGTAGAAGTAATTTTTATGTGATGGGTGCATTTTGAATGCAGCTATGTTAAATTTATTATACATATGTTAGTGCACATTGTTGGAAGAGGAATCTTCAATGCAAGGGAGAAAAATACACCTAATATTTTTACGGAGTAAACCAATCCAACTGTTTGAGTAAAACAGCTAATGCTCACGTTTTTTTTTTCTTTCTTTTTTTTTCTTTATCAGCGCAGAGTGGTATTTCAATACGTACGCACGCGCTCGCGCACACACACACATGCATACACGCGCGTGTGTGCGCGCGCACACGCTCACACACACACACACACACACACACACACACACACACACACACACACACACACACACACACAGATGGATTACTCACACCAATATACATTGCTGTGAAGTACATGAAATGTGATAAACTCCTGTCAAGGGATAACCATAAACCTCATCATCACCATCATTAACAATGTCGTCGTCGTCATCATTATCATCATCATATCTGAGCCGGAATAGCTCAGTTGGTAGAGCGCTGTACTCGTAATCTTGGTGATCCTGGGGTTGCGGGTTCGAATCTCCGCCGGGGCGTTTCGGTACAGGGGGATTTTCCCCTCGGAGTTAACATTGGTTCTGACTCCATTTCCCATACAGTCCTTCGAATGAGACTATAAACCGAGGTTCCGTGTGTGAACGCACGCATAACATCTTGCACACACGTAAAATCCCATCACCAACTTTCGGAAGAGTAGGCCAGTTTGGCCGTTGGTATGGATGACACGTTACACATAGCATGCACCCTGCGCCTGCGTGAGAAATGGAAAGAATGAAGGAAGTAAGGAAAATGAATGATCGATATTGAACGATACTGACTGGATGACACGAACGACTGAATGAAGCGCCAGCTGGCAGCTCTTCAGTCGGCACTACCCAGGTAGGCAGCCCGTTGTGTAAACGAGTGTGGATTGTAAAGCGCTTAGAGCTTGGCCTCTAGCCGAGAATAGGCGCTATATAAGTATTCATTATTATTATTATTATCTGGAGAAAAATTTTTTTTATTACAACACAGAAAGTCAAAATAAAAACAAAAAACTGAGAGAGAGAGAGAGAGAGAGAGAGAGAAAACAGGCAGAGAGACAGACAGACGGACAGACAGACAGTCACTTGGCATGAAATTTGACAACATATTTCTAACTAGTTGCTTTTGCTTCTCTCTCTCTCTCTCTCTCTCTCTCTCTCTCTCTCTCTCTCTCTTTTAGATTTTTGAAAATATTCTAATGATCATAAACAACAGGCCCCTAGCCATACCAGCAGCAAGAGTGTTCCGTCAGATGTAAGATATCACGCTGGTTCGTTATGCCAACACCAGCCGTGTCTACAGTGTGTCCACAATGAACATATACAGCAGATGACTTCTAAAGTCTGTTGAGTGTATTCATAAACAGTGACATACGCGGATACTCTCAGTCTGTCTGTCCGTCTGTCCCTCTCTGTCTGTCTGTCCGTCTCTCTCTCTCTCTTTCTCATTGTGTGTGTGTGTGTGTGTCTCACTCACTCTCCTCTGTCTTTCTATCTCTCTCTGTCTTTCTCTCTCTTTCTCTCTCGCTCCATCTCTCTCTCTCTCTCTCACTCTCTCTCTCTCTCTCTCTCTCTCTCTCTCTCTCTCTCTCTCTCTCACTTTCTCGCGCGCGCGCGCGCGCGAGCGCAACCCCCTGCACTCCTATGATGATTTTTGTTTGTTTGTTTGTTTTGTTTTGTTTTTGTTTTGTTTTTTCCCTTATTGGCAAAAGAGTTGAAAACCTGGAAATAACGTGCCCACGTCTGCCACCGATACAAAGCAAGGTCAGTTTTCATGACACCACATTGCCGTCAATGTGTCCTCATCCAATATTAAACCAGTCATAACTCCTCAAGGACAATAAATGAATAAAGAAAAGGAAAAGATACAAGAAAAAAAAAACCAGCCACAGCCCCCTCTTTGTTTCTGTGCGTCATGGGAAGGTAGGGGAGGGGAGGGAAGGCACAACAAAAAAGGGGGGAGAAATCCAAGGGGAAGGACACAGTGAGCGAGAAATGGGACTCCAACCCTGCACGATTTAGCAAACCCTACGCAAATGAAAACTGCGTCCTCGTTGACACTCTTTTTTGTTGTTTTGTTTAAGAATTCGGTCGCGAACTCTTTTTGTTTTTCTTTTTCGCTGAACATTTCGTCAATGTTGTACGTAAAGATCTCAACTTGAGTCGCATGTATATATTGACCTTTTCGTTTTTTTCCCCCCTCCTCCTCCGCGGGCTATTTCTTCTCCCTCTCTATTTCTCATTCGTCTTTTTACTCCTTCTCCTCCTCCTCCTTCTTCTTGTTCTTCGTCATTTCTTCTCTTCTCTTCCTCTGAATCCTTCTCCACCTCTTCCTTCCCCTCCTCTTCTTTCTTCTTTTTTCTTCTTCCATCCTCGTCCAGAACTTCTCTTCACCATTGGTATTTTCAAGTATGCGACAGTTTTGAGTCCCTCCATTAAGAGAGCCACATTCCGTCATAGGGAATGATGCAAACGGCACACCAGCATGCATGCATGTACGTGTGTGTGTGTGGGGGGGGGGGGGGGGGGGGGGTGCGTGCGTGCGTGTGTGTGTATGTGTGTGTGCGCGGGGTTGCGCACGTGTGTGTGTGTGTGTGTGTGTGTGTGTGTGTGTGTGTGTGTGTGTGTATGTGCGTGCTGTGTGTGTGTGCATGTGTGTGTGTGTGTGTGTGTGTGTGTGTGTGTGTGTGTCACTAAAGCCAGAATTGAATCTGTGACGTTCGTACCAAGAAAACAAGTAATGCCTACCATGCAGGACAGCCAAAGAACAACACTTCGGATTTGGAATTTTCGGCTACGCCATTCGAACACACAAACCAAACGGACAGACAGACAGACAGACAGACCCTGTTCCCCGGTACTCTTCATGCGTGCAGGACTATCTATATCAATATCTCTCGCACCTCCCCCACACCCGATTTCCGAGTTGCATACCCTGCCCTTGCTGCCCCCTGGCTGCCCGAGTTGACAAAGGCCATTGATGTGGGCAAACAAGAGGAGAGGCCTTCAGAGCCACGCCAGTGCAAAGGAAAGGTCATTCCACCCACCGCCGGCACAGTTCTCTCCCTTCATGGCCAGGCTAGTCAGCTGTGACCCATGCGGACTCACGATCCTCATAACTCGCAGACTAGACCCTCACCACATTTTTTTACTTTGTGAAAGAAAGAAAAAGTCCCGTGCCTGCTCTTCTGTCACGATCGCTGGACTGCGCTCTGTGAGAGACGGCTGTATGAATGCATTTGGTCATGCACATAATCGCCATTCGGTACACATGGGTGTATGTGTGTGTGTGAGGAAGAAGAAGAAGAAGAGAAGAAGGAGGAGGAGGAGAAAAAGGAGAAGGAGGAGGAGGAGAAGGAGACGGAGAAGAAAAAGTAGAAGAAGGGAGAGAAGAGAGACGGAGACGGAGAAGAAAAAGTAGAAGCAGGAGGAGGAGGAGGAGAAGATGAAGAAGAAGAAGGAGAAGAAAGAGAAGAAGAAGGGGAGGAGGAGAGACGAAGGAGAAGAAGAAGGAGGAGGAGAGAAGAAGGAGTAGGAGGAGAAGACGAAGGAGAAGAAGAAGGAGAAGAAAAAGTAGAAGAAGGAGGAGGAGAAGATGAAGAAGAAGGAGGAGGAGGAGAAAAGAAGAAGAAGAAGAAGAAGAAAACGAAGAAAGAAGGAGGAGGATGAGAAGAAGAAGAAGAAGGAGAAGAAAGAGAAGAGGAAGAACAAAAAAGAAGAAGACGAAGAAAAAGGAAGAGGAAGAGGAGGTGGAGGACAAGAACAAGAACAAGAAGAACAAGAGGAAAACACCACCACGAACAACAACAGCGGCAGCCACAGCAAGTGGAAGACAAAAAGAAAAACAAACAACAACAACAAAACCCAGATATCCCTTCGAAGAAGAAAAGAGAAGGAGAAAGCAGAAACGGAAGAAAAAGGGGATGAAGAAGAAGAGGGAGGAGGAGGAGGACGAGACTAAGATGTTGATGATGAAGGTAATGATGATGATAATGAAGAAGAAGAAGAAGATGAAGAAGAAGAAGAATACAACAACAACAACGACAACAATGACGACGACGACGACAACGACACCAATTGTTTGTAGCCACGCCAGTAAAGACACAAAAACACACACATATGCATGCATTATAATTCTTCAACTGCGACCTAGAAGGACACACAGGATATCGCAGACCTCTGTCATGATCGAAGGATCCTGGACACGTCTCTGTGACCTTGCTCTACACCACGATTCAGTGGAATTGTCCTTAAGCCGCTTTCAATCTTTCCAGCAAGTTTGGTAAAAAAAAAAAAAAAGTTTGAAAAGTTTGCATAATCTTGTTGTATTCTCGGACAGACAGACAGACAAATAATCACACAGACGCTGGTCAAAACATAGCATCCTGGACGGAAGTAGTGAACAAGACAGACTCGAAGCTCTCCATGCCTGAACACAACTCTCCAACGTAGAGATGTAGGAGTGGACAGCATTAAATCGTCTGTGTCTTCAAGCTGGCCACTCGACGCTTGTCAGCGGTGGTCATGTCTGTATGTGTACACAGCTGTGATGGACCAGAGAGTGCTCTGAAGCACTGTCAGTGGTCAGCTCCGCTGTGGCCTCTTGTCGCCGCTTGACCCTACAGGTCCCGATAGCAGCAGGTGAAAGGCATACCGCTCTCCGCACCAATCAGAAGGAAGCTTACAGAATTTGGCGAATCACATAGCCCGACGTATCTATTGACGTTCATAAAATAAAAACGACTGATGAAATACCAAAAAAAAAACCCGAAGTTTAAACAATCTACTTTTCATCCAGCTTCTTCCCGTTCTAAGTCCACTTCATCTTCAATATAAACAAAATGGATATTCAGGATTTAGACATCAAAACGAAAATCATGTCCTGTAACGTTCAGTCATTACTTTCTTTAACCCATGCACCAAAAATAGCACAACAACATCTTCTGATTGGTACAGAGAGCCGTCGGTGTTCTGATTCCCGTGGCGTGTGTATTGGTGGCCAGCGTTGTCCAGTAATGTCTTGCGGGTTTAGCTGTCCACGGTTTATCTCTCCGAGGACTGTCTGTTTACTGAGAGAAGAGTGGATCGATCAAGAGTATTATTTCTGTACGCTCAGTTCATCGCTGTCGAGTTAGATGGTGTATATGAGACCGACTTTATCTCTATCTTCCTCTTTGTCTGTGTCTGTCTGTCTGTCTCTCTCTCTCTCTCTCTCTCTCTCTATCTGTCTGACTGTCTCTGTCTGTATGTATGTCCCTCTCTCTCTCTGTCTGCCTGTCTGTCTGTCTGTCTGACTCGTTGACTGTCTCTGTCCGTCTGTCTCTGTCTCTCTCTGTCTGTCTGTTTGTCTGTCTGTTTGTCTGCCTCTCTCTCTGTGTCTCATACACACACACACACACACACACACACACACACACACACACACACACACACATACAATATACACTGGCGCTTTAATTAGGCTCGTTCATGTACAAAATAATAAAGATTAACTGATGCATGCACACGATGGTGCTCTCTCTCTCTCTCTCTCTCTCTCTCTCTCACTCTCTCTCTATCTCTCTCACACACACACACACACACACACGCACGTACGCACGCACGCACGCACGCACGCACGCACACACACACACACACACACACACACACACAACACACACACACACACACACACACACGAACGTGCGCTCGCCAGTTCGCACTACCACGTACGCGCACACGCACAACACCACACACACACACACACACACACACACACACACAACACACACACACCATGGTTTATAGAATTTCTAAACGCGTTTTTGTGAACATTATAATTTACGGAAAAAACTGCCATATATGCCATTTTGACACCAAAACTCTTCGTTTAATCGAAACTAAAATGTTCACGACTTTTTGCACATTTTTTTGGCGACGTCATCAAATTTGTTTAACAGAGCCGGACGGAATAGGGAGGAGTGGGGTGAGGGATCACGAGAGGCCGTATTCTCCCCCTCCCCCACCTCCATGGCTAGTTTGCCCACTCCCCGTCCGCCCCTTACTAGGGAAGGATCTCCATGCTCATCCCCTACCCCTTTGGAACAACCCTCTCCTTTTCCCGCCCTGTGTAAATGTAACTATGAAACTATTTTTTGTTGTTGATACGGATGAATCAAATGATTTAGACAGTACAGATTATTGTAAGAATATTTCTGACCGTACAAATATTCCATGATGTCTGCAAAAACAAACTAGGTTTACACACACACACACACACACACACACACACACACACACACACACACACACAGAGATACCAGACACGCACAGATACCACACACACACACACCACACACCACACGCGCGCGCGCGCACACCACACACAAAGATTCAAAGATTTAATCCTGTGACCCCTTTTGGGGCATGGAGGACTTGAAACAAAATAAAAAATGTAAATGAAACACATCAAACACCCACAAATTTTCCCGATAATTAACACACTGGATATAATGTTACACAACTTTACTAAGTTTTAAAAACTTCGCTAAGTTTAGCAACACTTTTTTTATTACCACAGAACAAACAATAGTTGAATACGGACTTTATACATGTAAATTGTTTTGGTATAAACTTATTTCTAATATCAGCATATTTGGTGCATTTCATTACAAAATGAAATTCGTTGCCAAGGTCATTCTGGTCGCAGTCCAGACAAAATCGTTCATCATGAGGTATGCCAATTTCGATCATGAGTTTATGATTACCACAGCGAAACCGAATTAGAGGGTATATATAAACATCAGGCAACATTTCAATATATTTTTCACGGCAAAACTCTGTTTTAAAATTCCTACACACACACACACACACGGTTTTTCGGGTTTCAGACCGGTTAAAAAAAAATTATAGGTTAGTTCACACACACACACAACACGCACACACGACTAACACACACTAACACACACACACACATATATATATATATATATATATATATATATTAATATATATATATATATATATATATATATATATATATATATATATTATATATATAGCCAAAACAAGTTAAAAGAGGAATCTTAAAACTATCTACAAATTTGTTTCAAGCGTGTTGCGCTGTCATCAGGATGGTTTTTGGTTTGCCCACCGCCGATGTTATAATAGCGTGTGGGCTCCCGTTTTGCGGTTGTTTGCACGTGCGGGTTGGCTGCACGTGTTTTTTGGGGGCTTTCAGGTTTTTGTTTTGGGTGTTTCACTAACAACGATTTCCATTTATGCCTGCAGTTGTTTACTATTTCTGTTTTGGTGTTTAAAGTTGCTAAGTGTGGTTTGCATAGTATTAACCATTTTTCAGTTAAACATAGGTTGCACCTTTTTGAAACATTGCTGTATGGTGATGCTCTTTTTATGATTTTCCAGGATATATTGTAGCTTGTTTTTGCGTCTTTAAGTTTCCAGATATATTTGCTCAGTTCTGTTTGGTTTTTATATTTTTCTTTATTAAATGACTGTTTGTGGTTTGCATATCTGGTTTTGAAGTGGTTTTCAGTGATCCCTATGTATGTTTCTTTTTCATTTTCTGATGTCACAGTAGCCTGGAAAACAATGTTGTTGTGAAGACATTTATTGTTTAGTGGGCACTGCTCCTTTCTGGTGCAATTGCAAGATTTCCTTTCTTCACCCTTCTTTGCTGTGTTGATTTTCATTTTGTTGGATGCGTCAATTAGGTTTTTGAGGTTGGGCATACATGAGTACGATAGTTTGACAGTGTTTTTGTTAAATATTTTGGACAGTTTGTGTTCTTTTGGAAATGAAGTTGTTAGGATTTTGAAGAATTCTTTCCCTATGTTTGTTTTGAGTTTCCCGTCGTATGGGGGGTTATACCATATGATTTTTCTTTTCCTATTTTTCTTGCTTTTATTTGTGTTGTTGTCCGGGTTGTATTGTAATTTGTAATTGTATCCACTTGTTTGTAGTGCCTCCTGGTATTCTACTGCTGCATTGTTGAACACTCTCTCACTGCATGACAGGTTTGATAGTCTCTTGTTTATGCCATGGGGTATGGTCTTTAATATAGATGGTGGATGGTTACTTTTGGTGTGTACATAAACTTTAAACACCAAAACAGAAATAGTAAACAACTGCAGGCATAAATGGAAATCGTTGTTAGTGAACACACCCAAAACAAAAACCTGAAAGCCCCCAAAAAACACGTGCAGCCAACCCGCACGTGCAAACAACCGCAAACGGGAGCCCACACGCTATATAACATCGGCGGTGGGCAAACCAAAAACCATCCTGATGACAGCGCAACACGCTTGAAAAAATTTGTAGATAGTTTTAAGATTCCTCTTTTAACTTGTTTTGGCTAATGTTGCTCCCAAGGGGTTAAGCACTTAAAAAATTGTTTTAGGCATATTAAATATACTGATTATATATATATATATATTTATTTTTCTCCATTCACCCACTCAAGCACATACTGTTTGTTAGGCAGAATCATCTACCACTGCAGATATGAATGCTTATTTCCCCCTATTTCGTCAATCTAAGACATGAGAGCAAGCTTTGTTTATAATTCAATATTTCTTGCAGTCATTGCAACACCAAGCTGCTCTGTAAGTTGCTGGAACGGTGCGCGGTACTTATCCTTGGAATTTATTAGTTTGTTGTATTTTAGTCCCTTGCGGATTCATTCCAAAACTGACCCTCAGCACTTGTGTCTTAAGAGGATATCTTTTTATATTTTCTACTTTTCACAAGAAAATGTAGCTTGTTTTGCTCTTTCATGATTTTCTTTTGCTTCTTAGGTGGCACCTTTGGTTGGTATTTTGAAAACTCAACAACTATACTACGGTATTGCACACCAGCCTTTTCTGGGATTGCATTCTTCTTAAAACTGAAAAGGCAGAGGAGTCAGATTACCACTTTCCGCGGTCACTGAGGAGAAACAACAAGGTTTCGAAATATCGGTATATGACCAGGAGTTATATGTTAGTGAGTTTCCCTCCCTATTGGAGGATGTCTCCCCCTTGGAGACTATAAGCTTGCTGAAGGCTCATTTTTAGAAGCATTTATTTTTCTCCATTCATCCACTCAAGCACATACTGTTTGTTAGGCAGAATCATCTACCACTGCAGATATGAATGCTTATTTCCCCTATTTCGTCAATCTAAGACATGAGAGCAAGCTTTGTTTATAATTCAATATTATTATAGACTAACACGCACGCACACACACACACACACTTACGCTCGCGCGCGTACCGACTGACTTGAATTCAGGTTATCATCCGATTAACAGTGGATCGCACCGGCAACCCCAACCCACCCCACCCTCACCCCACTACCTCCCAACCCAACGCCTTTTTTACCACCCACACATCCACTCCATCCATCAACAGGCAGGGTCTGCCCGGCCCTGCGAGAAATCTCTCTCTCCTGTGTAGCTTATACTGTTCAATCTGTGTAAGCTCAAGAGATTAACCTAATCCCCCTACAAGCAGCTATAAAGATAAACAGGCGAGAGGTTGGCGGGCAAGCCCTGTGGGAGTCCTTACAAGCCTGTTGTAGTAAGCCGCTGTACACACCAGCAGCGTGCCAGTGGATTCGGCATTGGCTGCTAGACTCTTAAACACAGACTCACTGTTACAACGATTGTCGAGTGTGTGCTCTTGTAATACGCTTTGTCTTCATGAACAGTTGGTGCATAAGTCGACTTCCCCGTGATCATTTATGCACACAGATTACTGTAAGACCGCTAGGCTAGGGTCGGTCTGTGCTGGCGTTGCACGATGTGTGTGTGGTGTGTGTGTGTGTGTGTGTACGTACGCGCGCGCGCGCGCGTGCGTGTGTGTGTGTGTGTGTGGGAGGGAAGGAGGGCAGGAGAGAGAAAGGTTGTCATCATGGACAAAGTTGTCCAGAAAATGGCACACACACAAACACGCGCGCGCGCACGCACTCACGTACACGCACGCACGCACGCACGCACACACACACACACACACTTTTAAAGAAGTAAAAAAAAAAGTACTATACTTTTACGATGACTTTTACTAATTCTGCTACTTGTACTAGTAAGGTAATGTTGCTTATAGCCCAGCCGATCGCAAAGGGACATATCAGGGCTGACTTCTACTTAGTCTAGTACTACTAGCACAAAACTGCACATCGACATACTCGCACGTAAAATGGCGACACCAAAGTGAAGCCAGCCACAAGGTCGTTGGGAAACGAGAGACGGTCGACACTGCGGTCCAGCAGGAACGGCTTAGCCGGGAGGCCTTTGAAGTACGCGCCATGCCATCTTGTCGGGGTCGTGACACTACAAGAGTAACTGCTTTGCTCGGTTACAAGAGAGTCAGGCTTACCTTCAGAAGGTTGTGAATTTTATCCCCTGGCACCCAACATGCAAAATTGTAATTGCTTTGGCTGCCCGTCGCCGCGTGTTACTGTCCAGGTGGTGTAAGTGTAGAGTGAAGTCCCTGATCTTCCTTCTTGGGTGGTGTTTGTCTGCCATATCACGTGCGTGAAGATGTTGACGCTGAATCCAAGTGTGGAGTGAAGTCCCCTGATCCTCATTCTTGGGAAGTGTCTGTCGTATCACGTGCGTAAAGACGTTGACGCTGAGTCCGGACTTTCACGTCTATGTGACACGGCAATCGCCAAACAAGGATCGAGTTTGTTGAAAACTGAACAGAAAAATTAACGTTCCATCGAACGAAAGAGACGAACAAATTTCAAGACAACGCGTTTTCAAGACAACGCGTTTCGACCTCTTTCGTCTTCTTCAGGCAAGACAAACGGCATTGAAGACCATGAAAACGAAGAACGAACACTCACTTATCTCCTCAAATTGGGCGCAAAGATGTGGTCTTGAAATAAGCATGCGTCAGAACATTTTCTATGTTTTCCATCTGACAATCTCTTGTAAAAAGTTGATTTTGAAGACGGGTGTATCTAGTGTGTGAACTCATTTTGCGACGCGCTGCACTCTGGCGAAACGAGGCCATCCACACGGTCTGCATTTTGAATCAGAAGCCAATGAAAGCTGCCGTTCATAGACACGTGACTATGCCTCACTCGATAATCAAAAAGCAGACGACAGGCGCGCTTCGAATTCTTAGCGCAATAAAATCTATGTTTTGCTCAGTCACTTGATAGTAGGGATCAAGTTCAGAGTTTGATTACATGGCGAACAACAGAAAAAGTGGCATTTTCGCTTCCCATCTGAACATGTCGTCCTGGTGTGTTAGGTGTAGTGTTAGATAGGTAACAGCTGTTACCGCACAAAATGTCACCACTGCACAAATTGTCACAATGACATTTTGTGCAGTTATTCACTGCACAAATTGTCACAATTTGCACAAAATGTCACAGTTGTGACAATTTGTGCATCTGTATGCCTGTTTTACATCACTGCTTTCTTGAAAGTAGCGGACGAACAAGACTGACAGAGGTTGTGACATTTTGTGCAAGAGTGAATTCGAAAATTGGCCATAGGTGCACAAATTGTCACAACTGGCATAAAACGTCACAATTGTGACATTTTGTGCAGTGGTGACATTTTGTGCGGTAACAGCCCCTCCTCCCCATTGTCCAGGGATATGTAGTCTGTTATCTGTCATATTGCCCGAGTGAAGGTTTGGACGCTAAAGCCGCACTGTATCACCTATGTCACACGTCAGTTGCCAAACCAAGTTTTCTGTTGAAATAAGCGTGCAGCACGGTGTTCCTTTTGTTTCAAGTAAGGCATACTTTTTATTTATTTTTTTTATTTTTTATTTTTTTACAACGGATAAGTTCAGAAAAAAATTCGCGCATGCT
Organism: Conus ventricosus; assembly: GCA_018398815.1. Lineage (NCBI taxonomy): Eukaryota > Metazoa > Mollusca > Gastropoda > Neogastropoda > Conidae > Conus > Conus ventricosus. The sequence continues at coordinate 57,468,910 of CM031607.1, read as the reverse complement.
CTCATTTCACGTCCTGTTCATCGAATTCGGAGAAAAACATTTCTTGGATTTCACATCATCAGCGCCAAGCAACGGCACGTGAACATGTCTCGTTTGAAAATCAAATAACAGACAAGAACAGGGCTGCCCAGCTTCAGATTTTGGATACGGTAAAAGCTTTATGTAGTCACGTCTTGTGCATGTCCAATTTTTCAAAGCTATACCAACTGTTCTAGCTCTGTTTGACCAACAGTTTGTGGCGACTAGTCCTCTCCAAAGCTTGTCTGATGTTGGATCGTCAGACCACGAAGAGTCGCGTGTCTACCTGCCGCGCCGTTGATTAGTTCATAAATGTATGCAAACACACACACACACACACACACACACACACACACACACACACAGAGAGAGAGAGAGAGAGAGAGAGAGAGAGAGAGAGAGAGAGAAAGAGAGAGAGAGAGGGGAATATTACGCAAAACTGGTACATGTCATGCAACAGGTTCACGCACAAAACAGCTTCAAAAGATCTTCAAAAAGTCTGTCAGACGGGAAACACAGGAAACACCATGCTGCATGTTTGTTTGTTGTTGTTGTTTTTTTATCTTTATTTTCTCAGCACGAAATGGCGACTCCTGTGTGACAGCACCCTAAAAGAAACAGGTTTGAAACACTGAGTGCTCTGAATTGCACGGGCCTCTTCGGAATCGTTACTTCGCCTGGAAACAGTGTCCTGTGACATAATACCTAACGAAAAAGCTTTGAAATAGTCATTGGCCTAGCTTGTTTGAGTCTAGTATGCGTGTTTCCCCTGAAAACACCGTTGGTGACATAGCCCTAACGGAAAAGCGGCCAGATCTGTACCATACATAATCCACAGCCAGTTTCTTGGACCGGCAAGCACGCTGACCGTGCGTGCACTGGCCGTCAACACATGCTAGCGGGCGACTGTCTTGCTATTATACCAAATGACAGCCGTGACACAATCACCAAGCCCTCCTAAGGCCAGATCACAGCACGAATCAAGAGCTTACCTCACAGCGGCTACAACCAACACGAAGACGACATTGTTACTGCCCACACTGGGAAAACGCTGGGCGTGGATAGCAGAGGAGTTGGGGGAGCTTAGAGGGGAGCGTAAATAGGTGTGTGTATGTGGGGGGGGGGGGGGGGGGGGGGGGCTTAAAGTGAGACGGGAGGGGTAACAAAGGGCTCGAGGGGCGTGGGGAGAGGGGCGTGAGAGGAGGAAGGGGGAGCAAAAACTAATGTCTCTTTAATCAGTGACACTGTTTACATTTTTAACTAGGATTTTTCACGTCTCATTATTTTTTTAAAACTGATTTTGTAGCTGTGTTCCTTTGTTACTTTTTTCTTTCTTTAGTTTCACCAGAAACACCCTGAAAAGAGTTGCATTTTGGAATATGTGCAGGCGTTTTAATTGTTCCATCCTAAAACACAGAGCCCTATAATATCAAAGCTACTTCTTCCCCTGTTATCAAGAGCAATCATAAATTGGTACCCCCCCCCCCCCAAAAAAAAAAAAAAAAAAAATCATGCACAGCTCCAGATCTGTACCACAAAAGCATCCACATCATCGCTGCCTGTGTTTTTATCCCCAAATAATTATCATCCCCGTTGTAATTGTACTGCTGCATCTATGGCAGTGTGTTGCATGCTAACAAGAAAATTAACAGATATGGACATACTTTGCTGCCGGAGATCAGAGTTGGGAAACAACGAGCCCAAGGACGCTGATCTCACAGTCTAGACAGGCCTATGTTCAAATCTTAACATAATGAGATCTGTGTGCCTGATCGATTTAAGGCCAAATGACCTGTAAAAAGATGTAACAACGAAACTAAAATCAACATTACTAGTACCGGTACTGCGACTACGACTAATACTATATAATGCGGGCGCGTGCGCTTGCAGGCGTATCTTATGCGTCTACCACAAAATGTTGTGAACAGAAATGAAATTACGACAACAACAACAACTTTAACTACTACTACTACTACTACTACTACTACTACTACTACTACTACTACTACTACTATACTGCTGCTGCTGCTGCTGCAAATACCATTATTACTGCTACAAGTGCTACCACATGCTTATTCTTAAAGTCGTATTGATGTCTGTCTCTGTCTGTCTGTCTGTCTGTCTGTCTGTCTGTCTGTCTGTCTGTCTGTCTGTCTGTCTTTCTGTCTGTCTGTCTGTCTTTCTCTCTCTCTCTCTCTCTCTCTCTCTCTCTCTCTCTCTCTCTCTCTCTCTCTCTCTTCTCTCTCCCCCCCTCCCGCTCGCTGTTCGTTCTCTCTCTTTTACACACACACACGCACACACACACACACACACACGCACGCACGCACGCACGCACACACACACACACACACACACACACACACGCACACACAAATCAGAATGGTGTAACCGAAGTCAAGCCATCGACAAGGTCGTTATTGTAACGAAAGACAGCACAGCAAAATGGCCAGACAGTCCACACCCAGTATTTTGGAACGATGACGGGGCTGGGGGAGGGGGGGGGGAGGGGTAGTGTGGAGTATTAACAAATGTGGTGGAAGAGGGGGTGGGGGAGGGCAGGGGGGATGGTTGGGTGGCTGGATGGGGGATCTGTCTGACTAGTCAATAAACTTTACCAAGAATGTACACGTATAAACTGATTTCTTAACAAATAAACTCAAGGACAGGTTTGGTTTTTTTTCCCAATGGCTTGTGTGTTGACTTCAACGCGGTGACAGACCTGATATGGACCTATGCGATCGACTGGGCTATAAACAACATTACTTTTCCTTCCTACTTATATTTTGGAGTAAGGACGGGTGTTTTAACTGTCCCATCCTGTATCAAAGAATACCACCTGAACGCCTTCCGCTCCCAAGAAACAGTTATAAACACGAATCGTAATATTGTAAACTCCTCATCTGGCATCATCCAAACATTCTCAACAGCGCCGGCAGGAGCTGGGCTGCAACACATCATTCCTTGCACTTTGGCGTCTATGGCACCAATGTCGATTGCACCGACTGCAGATTGCTAGGAATCAGATCCCTGTCAATAGATACAGACACTCTGCTGTCGGATTGAGGCGTACACAGCTCATGAACAAATTTCGCACAACAGTTCAAGTATTTCGTGCTGAAACGAACGCCGAACAGTATGTCTTGTGCGACATAATTTTGTCCGAAATGCGTTTCGAAGACGTTTCACGCACATGTCCTCATTCTACCATAATCATTATGTTCTAAACTGGTGACTTGTGAAATTAGCATCATGAGCTCAATGAACGACCATACTGGCAGGCAGCAGAGTATGCTTCCCTACAACTTCAAAAAGCAGTCGACAACTGGACAAGAACACCTTCGGGCGTTAGTCTCGGTACCCATGTGGGAATTGGATACAGCTGCAAAGGGCGAGAATTTCACTAGCTAGGCTGGGATGGTACACTGCTGGAAAGGGCAATAATTTCACTAGCTAGGCTGGGATGGTACACAGCTGCAAAGGGCGATAATTTCACTATCCATGCTAGGATTGTACACAGCTACAAAGAGCAATAATTTCACTATCCATGCTGGGATGGTACACAGCTGCAAAGGGCGATAATTTCACTATCCATGCTGGGATGGTACACAGCTGCAAAGGGCGATAATTTCACTATTCATGCTAGGATCGTACACAGCTACAAAGGGCGATAATTTCACTATCCATGCTGGGATGGTACAAGCTGCAAAGGGCGATAATTTCACTATCCATGCAGGGATCGTATACAGCTTACAAAGGGCGAGAACTTCACAATCCATGCGGGACAAAGCCGCCAAGGGCGAAAATCTTACAATCCTTGCAGGAATTGAACACAGCCCCACCAAAACCCTCTCGCAGAACACAAGATACAGAATAGATGACTAAAAACATGAACCTCACCTTCACTTCCACCACTCCACCTCACAGCTCCCCCTCCCACCCTCATCCCCAGATGAACAGGGAAAGACGACAGTTAATTTTGTTCTCGCTTACGATTAATGTAGGTGCCATTCAGCGGTGCAACACAATCCCTTGGCATTTTGACGTTGGGTCCTGCCCCCCCCCCCTCCTCTGGGTCCTTTCCCCCCCCCTCCCCACCCCCTCCCCGCTGTGTGTGTGTGTGTGTGTGTGTGTGTGTGTGTGTGTGTTTGGGATTTTACGTGTGTACAAGATGTTATGCGGTCTGAGCATTTACTGAGTGGCGTGTCTCAAGCGAAACCGCTTTGAAACGCACACAGCGCTACACTGTGCGCACCTCTTTTCGCATATGTCTCATTCGGGAAACCTTGCCCTATGACACAGATCCTCAAGAAAATAGTTTTAAAAATCCATTACTCTTTGTTTTTGGCATCTGTTTGGAAAATATGAATTAGCTAGAAACATTGTCATGCGGAGTGGGCGTTTGTGATCGAGCATGAAAAGTGGCATGTGCACATTGTGTGTGCGTGCGTGCGTACGTGCGTGCATGTGTGTGTGTGTGTGTGTGTGTGTGTGTGTGTGTGTGTGTGTGTGTGTGTGTGTGTGTGTGTGTGTTTGCCTGCTTGCATACGGGAGAGAGAGAGAGAGAGACAGACAGATAGACAGAGAGACAGACATCCAGACACACAGACAGACAAACAGACAGGCAGTAAGAGCCCTTGAAAGGAATCAAATAAAACATGAGCCTCTTCTGCTTTTTGTGCAACAATCTAAATTCAGTTTTATTTATAGGTTCACACCAACACAAACAGGCGCGAGCACTCACTCGTTCGCTCGTTCGCTCGCTCGACAGACAGACAGACAGACAGACAGACAGACAGACAGGAAGCGAGGCAGTGACAGTCTTTGAAAGGAATCAAATAAAACATGAGCTTCTTCACTTCTGGTTCACTTCACTTCTGCGCAATTCAAATTCAGCTTCGTCTGTAGGTCCACCCCTCCAACACAAACTCTACCCTGCCCACCCCCCTCGCCTTCCGGGGTCCGGAATAGCTCAGTGGTAGAGCGCCGGACTCGCAATCTTGGTGATCCTGGGGTTGCGGGTTCGAATCTCCGCCGGGGATTTTTCCCTCGGAGTTAACATTGGTTCTGACTCCATTTCCCATGCAGTCCTTCGAATGAGACTATAAACCGAGGTTCCGTGTGTGAACGCACGCCTAACGTCTTGCACACACGTAAAATCCCATCACTAACTTTCGGAAGAGAAGGCCAGTTTGGCCGTTGGTATGGATGACACGTTACACTTAGCATGCACCTGCGTGAGAAATGAAAAGAATGAAGGATAGTGAACGATATTGAACGATACTGACTGGATGACACGGGAAACGACTGAATGAAGCGCCAGCTGGCAGCTCTTCAGTCGGCACTACCCAGGTGGGCAGCTCGTCTGTATACGAGTATGGGTTGTGAAGCGCTCAGAGTGTATAAAAATCATCAAACGTCAGCTTAAAGCGCTCAGAGTGTATATAAATCATCAAACGTCAGCTTAAGCGCTCAGATTGTATATAAATCATCCAAACGTCAGCTTAAAGCGCTCAGAGTGTATATAAATCATCAAACGTCAGCTTAAAGCGCTCAGAGTGTATATAAATCATCAAACGTCAGCTTTTCATAGAGCAGCAACGTCACCATCATCAATGTCGTCTTCGCGAAATTAATGTCAACTTTACATGTTCGCACGGAACAGGTATACATGACCCCAGATGTAACCGTAAACAACACTGATCCCACAGCACAGTCAAACCGAGCTGAAGGCGTCAGACCCCTGGCGACACAATCAACAACAAAGAGTCAACGGCCAGGAACCTATGCCACCGCTGTACTAATGCTCAGCAGTAACAATACAGATCACGGTGTCAAATAATTTATGGTTGTCACTTGAGCCTGCAGACATACATGCCTGACACCTGAATAGTGGCGTCTTTTCCTTACTTATGTGCCCCCACCCCCCCCCCCAAGTTCCTCCTTTTCTTCCTGTCTGTCGTTTCTTCTTTCTTTTAACATTATCATTATCATTCGCTGAGCATACCAACCAGGACTGTTTCAAAAACACAGATGGGAAATCTTCCTCTGTGGCATTTACATTTATAACATTGTTGTTGTTGTTGTTGTCGTCGTCGTGTTCATCATCATCATCATCATCATCATCATCATCATCATCATCATCATGATTTCTACTATACCACTGTCTGCTACTATTACTACTACGACTTATACAAGCACTACTACTACTTGTATATTATTGTATTTTCGTGTTTTTACCATCATTCTGCACGCATGCACGTACGCACACAGACACAACACAGACAACACACACACAGACAGACACACACACACACACACACACACACACACACACACACACACACACACACACACACACACACACACACACACACACACTTCGAACATGCAATCAATTTAGGTAAATTACACTTGACTCCCATTCTCAACACCTTGAAATGAAAAGAACTATAACCCAACTCTGCCCCCTCCCCATCTTTTTTTTCCCATGATAATTGACTAAGATGATCAAAATGACAAATGGAGTTCCATTTTGGTCTTTGACGAAATGGCAGGTCTATACTCGACGCTCCTTTTCATGATATAACCTGGCGTCAACCAGGTCTGAGAGAAACACCTACCTGGAGACTTGGTCTAGGTGCTTTTTTTTTTTTAGCAACATTCTAAGAGACACATCCATTACGGCTTTCTTGTTAAACAAGAATGCCAGCATGATATTATACCCATGCCTTGGGGGGGGGGGGGGGGGGAGAGAGAGAGAGAGAGAGAGAGAGAGAGAGAGAGAGAGAGAGGAAAAGAGACAGACAGACAGACAGACAGAGACAGAGACAGACAGAAATAGACAGAGATAGAGACAGAGATAGAGAGAGACAGAGAGAGAGACAGAGAAAGAGGAGAGAGAGAGAGAGAGGAGAGAAGAGAGAGAGAGAGAGAGAGAGAGAGAGAGAGAATGGCGTCGGCGTGTCAGGCTCATGAACGTCTGAATAGTGCTAGGTAGCACTACATGTGACTCAACAGTACCCTCCTTGAAGCGCTCCCCTAATGCATGAAGGCACCATGGCCAGCCAGACTGGCATTCCCTTGTGCACCTGTCACTGGACCAACGGTTCCAACCTCTGTCAATGCTCCGATGTCTAACGACACTCCTCAGTCCAATGAAACCTTTTGTCAAGCATGCTACAATGTCAATTGAGACCTTGACAAGTAAAATGGTGAGGAAGTTTACTGAGAGTTCGGCAAATGCCGTAGCCCGACACTTAACAGGCCTACCAACCTTACACACACATGTATGTAATCAATGCATTTAAACTTAAAAAGGCAAGATATCTGCCACTGAAGTGTACCTTATAAACCGAGTATCGCAAACAAGTTAATCATCCAACAAACAGACTGGTCTTTCCTGTTCATAAATCATGTGTATTCCCATTGACATTGCTTTGAGAATCAAATGTGTCGGGTAGCTGCCCACGCCATCCACACTCCCACTACCCATGATGAGAGAAGGTGGGTGGGGGGGGAGGGGCCGGGGGGAGGGGACGGGGGGGGCGGGAGGGGACGGGGGGGGGGGGGGGGGATGGCAGCTGACTTTTTGTGAATGGTCATGCTCATTACTTCTCTCCACCCCTTCCCATCCAGCAGTCAGGTTGCACCGCCAATCAGTGTTGATGCGGTGAGGGGCTACGGACCAGGCGAAGCCGTGTTAAAATGCTAGTATAGATACCAGATTTTGGGGAATCGATAGCCGTACATATATTTTCACACACACACACACACACACACACACGCACGCACGCACGCACGCACACACACACACACACACACACACACACACACACACACACACACACACACACACACACAACACACACATTGTCATGTGACGTAGCCTCACATCAAGGCATGTGACGCTCCATCGCATGTAGTTAATGATATGAATCATTTCCCCGTGCCACAACTAAAGGAAGAATATTCATGTGGCTTGACTAGTGTAGCGGGCGTCCCCAAAATAATTGTGAGTATGACTCATTCAAGAAACGAATGTGGTCATTGGGTGAAAGTGACCACTGAGTGATAGTTTAACAAGGGCTGGTAAGGTAAGGTGATGGTCATGTGTTTTGATCACTGATATATGCACTCACTAGGAGATGGGAGGACAAGAGTCAGTTTTAACCAGCAGATGGCCTAGAGACTCGTACCTGTCAGGGACGGTGGTCCTCGTTGCTGACCAGTCATTAACCAGGGAGCGATAGATAGTTGGGGGAATGTACAGGGGGAAAATCTTAAAGATGAGAGAAAGAATTCATATGTAGCCGGAATTAAGAAGGTTACTTACACGAACCTCTATTAGTGTTTCAGCCCTTATCCACTTTTACCCTTCGCCAGTAACCCTTCTCCTTTCTCCCAGTGAGGTGGTTTTGAGATGGCCATGGTGTGGGCGTATCACACTGGTAGTTCAGCCCAAGAAACGTACAACTCAAGGGTGAGGAGTTTGAAGCTCGTTCGTTTATCAAGAGACAGAAGAACTCCAGGAAAGTGATGTTCGGAATGTATCTCACAGGTCAGGAGAATTCGAGGGCGGCAGTATATTGTCTATGAGAGACTGGGAATTGAGTACAGAGGAGTAGCTTGTTCTTTGTGGGAGGCAGGTCCTCAGGCTGATTAACGGGAGTTATGTATTCTTCCTGGTTCCGGTGTTTTTTTGGATAACGGTTTGTGAATGCGCCTCGGCATTTATTGAAGCGGAACTAGATTTATTTCTTTCTTCTGTGTGTAGGTGTGATACATGTGGGAAGACTGTTGTTTATCTCAGTGTAATAGAGAGATAATTGTGGGAAGATTGATTGTCTCCGAGTGAGGAAGAGAGACTTGGTCGTTGCAGTTTTATTTGTCTCAGTGTGGAGGAGAGATAAAGAGGTATAATATGTTTACAAGTGGATGATGTGATTTTGTTAATTGTTTTCCATGTTGGTGAGGGGGAGTATGAAAACATTACGGTAGTGCCGCGCCTTTGGTTGTTTGGAAAGATTGAGTGTGCGTATGTGTATAATGCTGTCATGAATGCGGGTATGCTAGAGTGACAGTAGTGACTGTGGTGACCACGGACTCCAGGCTGTCAACGGAGTAGCTGCGTTTGTTTTCCCGGAAAAAAAGTGGAATAATTAGGTTTTTATATTTGTGCCCTCAAGGGTTTGAGGGATGTGGAAAAAAAAGATTTACTATTTGTGCCTCAAGGGTTTGAAGGGAAGAGGTAAAAAAAAAAGAAATTAGTTGATTATTGATTGTTGTATAATATTTGCTTTGTTGTTGTTTTTTTTTTGCTATTTTCTTGTGTTTGGGTTGGGTGACATTTCTTTTGGTTGCTCTACATCCGGTATGGGTTTTTTTTTTTTGGTAGGATTTCTTTTTGGAACCTTCCCAACATCAGGACCGATCCGTTAGCCTCAACCTCACTCTTGCTCGAAACCTGGATGCATGGGGGGGAAGGGGCGTTGTGGAGTAGTTTTACTTCCCCTTGAGGATTAGAATTTTTGTCCCTTTCCAGGAATGATTGCCCAACCTCTTCTGCGTTTAGCAGGGGGGGACATGGCGTTGGGGAGTCTATAGTTTTCCCTTCTCATTATATATATATTTCTTTTCGCTTCCTATTTAGTTTCAGTTTGATTTTCCACCATTGCACCTCTGGTGTGGGATCAACTTCTCCTCCGTCCAAGTAGTAGTGTAGGTGGTGGTGTTGATTAAACGCTCTTCTATTAAACATCTTTATCTTTTGATCTTTTTTTTTTTCTGGGTGTTGTGCGAGATTTTCTTGAGTTTGACCTGTGAATGTGCATTTATTAATTGATTGTTTTTTATTTTGCTTTTATTGCAGTAGTGTTGTGTTTATTGTGAGTGATTGTTTTTTCCCGTCTCCAGTTTTCTCGGGAGACTGTGACCAATTGGGGTAGCTGATGTGGGTTCTTTTGCTTTTCTTGATTTCGTATCTCTATTCCGGTCCTGTGGTTTCCTTTCATTTCCTTTTCAACCCCTTTTTCAATACCTCTTAAACCTTCTCCTAATTAGGCTCCTATCTAGTTTATATTTCACACTCTTTTTAATCTTTTAGGTAGGATTTCCGTTAGTTTGTGTTTCTTCCCTCTTTTTATTTGTTTGTGCTTCATTTGTTTTGTAATTTTTTTATCTTTTTTGTAGATAAGCGGTACATTTGTTATGGTAAATTCATTGAATTTAAGTAGTATTGAAAGAAGACATCAAGTTAACATTTATGAAATTACTTTATAAAAAGAATTTATTTTCAGAAATCTTTATTGTGTTTATGTCCTTTTCTTAAGGGAAACCGTTGTGCTTTCTATTAAACTTCAATTTTTTGTTTTCTAAATTTTTCTAAATTGATAGCTGTTGCAAAATTATTTTTGGAATAAAAAAAAATACATTCCATTGGATTTCTTATCTACCAGGTTTTAGTTAGACGGTTTTCTGTTACACGGAAAGTGAATTCTGTATTTGTATATACTATATTTCGGTTTTGTGAAACATAACATTATCATTTATCGCCTTATTTTTTTTCAGACTTTGAGATTGTTTGGTGTTTTATATCTGGACGATTCATTATGGATGATTTTGATAATTATGTTAAACAGCGGAACAACGCTTGGGTTTGGATGGTGAGGAACTTACTAACTAAGTGCAACTATGCTTAGATAGGCATGACCGGATAAGGACAGAGGGAAGCCTGAAAGAATGACTAGAGTGGGAAAAGAAATTAGACTACAGTGGGTAATGATGAAATAGGATTGACTCAGAGGGAAGCTGAAGAAAATAGAATTCAGAGGGAGCTGATGAAAATAGTCTACAGTGGGAAGCTAAATCGGAGGAAAAAAGAATAAAGTGCGGAATCGAAATTGAAGAAAAAGGAATTTCTCGTGGGAAGCTGAAATTGAAGAAAAAAGATTACTGAGGGGAAGCTGAAGAATTGAAGAACGTCAATTTAGTTGAAGGCTGTTAGAATAGAGACTGATGTGATATTAAAAGATTAAAGGACATCAAGAGAAACCCTCCACCAAGTTCCTCAGTCACGGTTCGTCAGGCCGCGCCTCAACCAAAAGCGGCGGCGTATATTCCAAAGTTGCCGCCTTTCGAGGAAAAAACGGATGTTTTAGATAGTTTGCTTTTCCGTTTTGAAAGTCTCGACAACGTCTTGTGTTGAGCCAAAGGAAAAGTGGACATTGTATTGCGTCGTTGTTAAGGGTAGCGCTTTGCAATGTATACCCACTCACTGGCAGCGAAACCAAAATTTAACTTGGGATCAGTGAATAGAAGAACTTCCTCAGAAATTTCAATGTTTCTGCTTGATCGTTTTCACGAACGTATCCGTTCTGGGCGCCCCTGAAAAAGGTGAATCGTTTCCGTCGTTTTGATCCGTATGAGTCATTGTTTGTTCGTATGGATCGATTATCTAAAACGAACAAAACTTTTCCAATCTGCGTGATCTTCTTATTAGGGAACAACTTTTCACAGGAGCCGTGGAGCTAAGATCTGGCCCAATTTCATTAAAGATAAAGGCAATTGAAAGCGTGGGAAATGTGTTCAGATGGATGTCGTTTTGTGTCGCTCACACATGATAAGGGGCGTGGCTTAGGAAAGGAGATTTTTCCTTCTTTGAGTTCTTCATGCAGTCATGTACTATCCCATCTGGACAGGGAAGTTACAGGAAAGGTAATCGTGGGTCATTTTGGAGTCCTCACAGGTTATACCTATCCTTGGAACGCACCTGGGTTATTCAGCGGTTCGATGTGGACTTCGCATACCAGTACTAACCGCTGGAAAGACCGTTACTTCTCTGCAATCCCGGGCCCCCCTTCCGTGGGTCGCTGGAAAAAAGACACTCCTCGTAGTACCTTTTGGGCCTGTTTGTGGACAGAACAGATGTTATCTATATATGTAAGCTGCACATTCAGACAATGCGACTGTTTTAGTTCGTGTTGGATAGTTCCATCTGTAAATACAGAATTGACATTTCCAGCGGGTTGATTCAAATACCGCATTAGTCTACCACTGATTGTGTAGATGGCCTTGTTTTGACTCCAAGATCAATTCTGTTGTTGGAATGGAAGGTGTTTGAAAACGGAGACATTCATTGGGATGGCAGGATTCGGTTTTGCCGAGAGCATCTGGGTTGCACCACTGCTGGTGTAACGGAAACTTTCGTGCTCTAGGTACTGTATCTCACACTGTCCAAAGTGTATGGTCGTTTGGAGCAAGATTGTAATCGTTTCCGCTGGCCGAATTTTTCTGTAGTCAACACCGTTTCTACTACGCTTTCTTTACGCCTGTGTCTTTACATAATCACTGTCTGCGACTTGTTCATGGGCAATTTGACAGGTGTCGCTAAGTACAATGGTGGTGCTTAGAGGATCGTTTGTTCATTGTTCTTGGTGAGTACCAGTCGGAAATATAGAGCTGGGAAAGGCAACAAAGCCGCTAAAGGTTCTCAAAAATGGATGAACTCCAGGTTTTTCCAAGATGATCTAATACGAAATGCAGGGAAAAGTCGAGTCGCTGAACGGTCATTTTAATTTCTGCTGCTTAACAGTCTGTACAATTTTTTTGGGGGGGTTCGTTTAAAAACAGGACAAATCCAAAAGTTAAATACTGGACTTGACATTTCTCTAACGGTGTTGTAACCTGGACTGGACAACAGACAGGTTGATGGTTCCCAAAAACACTTAGTGAAAACAGTGCTGAACACGGCTCATGGATTGCAATTGTTCGCTGGGCACTGTGGGATCAAAAGAACACCCCTTTTTTTAAAGAGGTTCTGATTCTTTTTATGGCCGGGTGTCACAAAGGAAGATTACGAAAATACTGACGCTCAGCTGAAATCTGCCAAAAGACATCTCTGAAAGGTCGCGTACATGTGCACATTTGCACATAATGAATCTCATTCCGTTCCTTTTCGGAAGGTTGCTATGGATTTTTTTTTTCACTCTTCGTTGGACCGCTACCAATGTCTTCTTCGGGATATCGCTATTTTGACTTTGGTGGAGGATACAGCACAGGTATCCTGAAGACGTTTCCTCTGAAAGAAAATTGATAAAGTATCTGTCGCTGAAGCTTTACTTGCGATTTTCTTCAGGTGGGGTCTTTCCAGACGAAATTCTCTCGGTTTGTGGAACGCTATTTAATTTACGTTCTTATGAGAGTATTTTTCAGATCTGTTGTCAATTCTTACCTTCTCAAACACGCCATTTCATCCCCAATTCGATTTGGCACATGGTTGAACGTTTTCATTGGAACGTTGTTGAAGTCCATTGTTGTGTAACGCGTTTGCTAGGCAAGAGCCCATGAATGGGATCGTTTCGTTACCGTCTTTGCTTTTTGCATAACAGGGGAAATGCCGAAAGAACGCGGGGATTCTCACATTTGAGCTTCTTTTCTGACACTCACCAAGGGGTACTTTGGATCTATTGATGACAAATTGGAACGAAAGACGGACATACCCTGCAGTTAAACTGTTTACCAATACGTTTATGAACTGCATATTCGTTTGAAGGATGCATGTGAGCTTGATTCAACAGTCCAGCTGATAGAAAAACAGATGTTGTAAAAGGTCTTTGCAGACAGGGAAAAGCAAAGGCTCGTTCTTTAGTGTAGGGGGATAAAGTCTAGTATTACTAACTGTTGAACATAACTCTTGTGTTATGTGGAAGGGTCCTTTTTAAGGAGTGGTCGTAAAACTTTCTGAAGTTAACATTATATGATATAAATGGCAAAACACTGAGTAGGTATTTCTTGTGAATTTGTTGAAGAAGTATGTTGAACGTACAAATGTTGCTTCAACCAGTCAGTTGAGTGGATATGTCCTATGTTCAGGTAATGTTCGTCAACATGACAGCATTTTACAGTGATGATTTTGTACCATTTGTATAGTTTACAGGGACAGATCAACAGGTTAATGTAACAGCAAATGTAGGAGTGTTATCATCTACCTGTGCAGTTGTTGTTATAAAACTTCATACTTCTTGTCTTAAACAAGTGAAACCTGTTGTGGTTGTGGGTTCTGTCGATTAATTGTCTTCTAGTCAAAATGATCAGATCACAAGACTTTTTGCAAGAATTCTAAGGAGGTGTTGACGGATATCCACTGGTACAGTAACTGGTTTTGAACCCATTACGTATTCAGTTAACTTCTGAAATATATGTGCGAACCAGGACATTACCCACTCCCATTTGCAAAATAAAGAGGTGGTTGAGAGAGAAATCAATGTAATGATGGATTTAAAGGTTGAATGTACTTTTATACATCTCCGATCAGATCCTCCAGTTTGTATAGGTGGACAACCTGATGGTTCGGTGCGTTTACTGCATCGATTACAGTAAAAGTAAATAAGATCACTGTGTTCGATGCCGAGCCTTTCCAGAATGAAGAACTTCTGCCTGTCAGCTCTCTGATGGAAAATACTATTTTGTTGATAGTATACATGGACTAAAGGAATTCCAGTTTACTGTGAGCCAGTGCTGGAACACAAAATGTCATGGCAGATTGTTGTAAAGTGAGTGAATATTCATGGACAATGTAAACTGTCTTCAAGGAAAGACTATTCCTTGTTTTTTGTCTTTCTTAATGATTACGGTATGATCATCTTTTGACGGTTGAATTGTTTGCTCCTAGCACGAGTTTAATCAAGTGGTTATTTTTGCTTAATTTCGACTTTTTGTAGTGACTATTTGTTTTGCCAGCAAACATCTACTTGATGTTGTTGTAATACTTATTTTTTCTTTGGTAATCAATGGAAAAATCAATAATTTTGCTGTCTATTTTGCTTTGTGATGATGAATTTATTGTATGTGTGATGAGCAAATAACTCTTTAGAAATGTATATATACATGTTTTGATTGGTTTTTTTATTTTTGGCCAAATGAGACAAAACATTTGTTTTCATTTTGTCACTGTCAACAATGGAAAGCAGGTGTCTTTTCATTTGACTATAACATACTTGTGGGAAAAAGAACTATGTTTTAAAATATGTTTATTTTGTTTATCATGTCTATTGAGAAACATTTACACTTGGAAATATTCTCATTTTCATAGGGGTTTTGAAAATTATGTGGTCGAGACAAAGACCAAGGTTAAATTATGTGCTTCACATCTTAATATTATGATAGATCGTTGTTCTTTGAATTGTTAATATCCATAATTGTTTTTATCCATGTAATTGTGAAATGATTTTGTGAGATGTGGTGAATCAAATTATGTATTTCGTTTTTTTTGAAAGTCTGGAAAGTTGAAATATGCTATTTTTGGTGGATCACGATGATTGGATTCATTAGTTTGCTTATTAATTTGTGTGAATCATGTGTGATGGATAACTTTTTGAGACGCCCCCCCCCCCCCCCCCCCCCCCCCCAACCACCCCCCCCCCCCCCCCCCCCACCCCCCGTGAAGATGTGTTTAAGTGAAGTTGTATATCTTTTAATTAATGTTATGGAGAATATTTTTTCATCAGGATGGGGGGTGTTTTCATGGGAACGTAGACTCACCTCTAGGCATGTGACGCTCCATAGCATGTAGTTATGATTTGAATCATTTCCCCGTGCCACAACCTATAAGGAAGTATATTCATCGGTTGCTTGACTAGGTGTTGCGGGTGTTCCCCAAAGATATTTGTGGTGTATGTAACTCATTCATAGAACAAGTATGTGGTCATTGGTGAATGTGACCATCTGAGTGATTTGTTTAACAAGGGCTGGTAAGGTAAGTGCTGGTCATGTGTTGTGTTCACTGAGTATGCACTCACTAGGGAGAAGGGAGGAAAAGAGTCAGTTTTAACCCAGGCAGGGGGGATGGCCTAGAGACTCGATCCTGTAGGTCGGTGGTTACCTCGCCTTGCTGACCTGTTCATTCCGGTGAGCGATAGATAGTTGGGGAAGCTACAGGGGGAAAAACTTTAGAAGAGTGAAAGTGATTCATATGTTGAATTATGATGGTTTCTTTCACGTACCTTATTAGTGTTTCAGCCTTCAAACCTTTTACCTTCGGCCTTCACCTTCACAATTCACACCGTGATGTGGTTGTAGATGGCCTTTGGTGTGAGGAACCACAATGGTAGTTCAGACCAGCAGGTTTTTACATATCTCCAGGGAGGAGGAGTTGAAGCTCGGCGTTCTCAGAGAAAGAAAGAAATCCAGGGAGTGAAGTCGAGAATGTATTCTCCAGGGACAGGAGATTTCGTGGGGGCAGTATAGTGTTCAAGAGAGCAGGGAATTGAGAATGAGGATAGATGATTTTTACTTGAGGCAGGAGGTCTCTGTGATTACGGGAGTTATGTATTCTCCTGGTACAGGTTTTTTTGTTTGGATTACGGATTGTGAAGGCCACGGCTTTTTAGAAGCGGAACTAGATTATTTTATTTCTATCTGTGTGAAGCGTGAGAATACATTGTGGAAGACTGTTTTTTCTCTCAGTGTAATGAGAGATACATGTGGGAAGTTTGATTTGGTCTCCCGACGTGTGGAGATGTTACTGTTGTGCAGATTTTATTTTCGTCATCTCAGTGTGGTGAGTGTTTCAGAGGTAAAATAGTATTACATGTGGATGATGTGATTTAGTAAATTGTTTTCCATAAGGACGTGGGGAGAAAGAAAAACATTCGGTATTTAGTGCGCCTTTTGGTTGTTGGAATGATTGCGTGTGCGTCTATGAGTAATGATGTACTTGTATGAGGGTATGCTAGATTGACAGTGTGGAACACCCATATTTTATATTATATTATATATATATATATATATATATTTATATATTTGTACCACACACATCACACACAATCACCACACACACACAAATGCAATATATTCTATTGTCGTATAACAAATCGAAAGACATGATGGCGTTGCGGTTTGTTTACAAACGAAGAACCCATGCTGAAGAAGGCTAAGTAGCCGAAATTTTTTGCGACAACAGCGTTTTGTTATTTACCTAATTGTTTCATTACTTTGTTAAATTACAATACTTTTTTTTTTATATATATTTATATACTATATATATTTATATAGATATATTTATTTATATATATGTTTATAATAAGGTACTATAAGAGAAATCGACAACATTTGTTCTTGCGCGTTGCGCTGTCATCAGGATCATCCTGATGACAGCGCAACGCCGCTAGATTAGAATTACAAATTTGCGATTCGATTTCTCGTTTTAGTACCTTATTTTAAACAATTGTGGATACCCAAGGGGTTGAGCCCACTCAAAATTCATTTTGGGTTTTTTTATCAATCTGATCTATATTTATATATATATATAGATTTATATATATATATATATATATATATTTATCCTCTAGTGATGGGTTTCTCATATTGTTTAATATATTTCTACCATTTCTTCATCACATTCTTTTTTTTTATTTTTTTTTTTTTAAAAGTTTCAAATCACTTTGCCTAGTCATTAAATATAACGACGGAAGAAATTGCTCTAACCTGCTATTGTTTTCCCAACTACTTTATTTGTTCTGCATTTTATTATTTGGTAAATCAAGTGGGAGTATTGCATCGCTTAGGAGATCCAAGTAATGGTTATTTCTATCAATTCTTAGCACACTCACTATGTTGGGTTATTGATCAGCAGTGCTAACCACTAAATGGTTCCGTATCTTTTGATCTACCTTGCATCCTTGAATGGATCCTCAAGCATAGGCTCAAAGATTGTCCACCTAACATTTTTAGTCGGTTTGAATATTTGCTTGTAACTTTTTCAGCAATTTTTTTTCTATCCCACTTTTGTTTTGTTCTATTTTATTACCCGTCGCTGGATGCTTTGAGGGTTACTGTTGGTTTCTTTTTTGATTCCATTGTGATGTGAAACACCAAACAAGAATTTTGGTATGTGGTGTGTCTCTTTTGACTCCAAGTGCATCAGGACACATTTACAAGCCGTGTCTCCATGATGAGTCGGCATCCTGCGGACGAAAGTGCATGGAGAAATAACTAATTAAAATTTGCCTTTGAGTGGGTTTACAGATGGTTCCCTCAGGCAGCTAGTGAAGGGTTTTCTCTTTTTTTATGTATTTTTCTCCATTTTCTTCATCTCTTTTTTTTTTTTTTTTTTTTTATGTTCATATCTTTGCCAAGTCAGTAACTAGATCGACGAGAATTTGTTAACCTGCACTTGTTTTCCACTATACTTTATTGTTCAGCTTTATATTATTTGGTCATTCCAGTGGGAGAATTGAATTCTTTGGAGATACAAGTTAAATGGTTTATTCTATAAAATCTTAGCACTCGCAATGCTTGGGTATTGTACTGACTGAGCTGACCAACATAAGGTCTGTTCAACGTTTCTTTTGATCGCCCTTGCATACTTGAATGGATCCTCATGAATAGGATCAATGTTTGTTCCACTTACTTTTTCTTAATGTTGTATTATTGCTTTTAATTTTTTACAGCAACTTTTGTCCATTCCACACCTCTTGTTTTGTTCTATTTTACTACCTTCGCTGCGATGCTTTGTGGTTACTGTTGATATATTTTTTGTAACTTGGTGATGAAGAACACCACGAATTTTGGTCTGTGGTTTTGTGTCTCTTTTTGACACATAGGCTCAGACACATTCTGCCGTGTCTCCTGATGGAGTCCGTATCAGCGGACGAAAGGCCCCTTAGGAGCAATACAAATAATGCTGCCTTTTGGAGGGGGATTTCGTTGGTTCATCAGGCAGCTAGTGAAGGGTTTTCATATTTATAATTTATTTCATCCCATTTCTTCTTCTTCATTTTTTTTCTTTTCTTTTTTAAAAGTTCAAATCTTTGCAAGTCATTACTATAACGTCGGTTGAATTGTTAAACTGCACTTGGTTTTCCCACAATACTTATTTGTCAGCATCTAGATTTCTTTGGTCTATCAGTGGGTGATTGCATCGCTTAGGGAGATCCAAGTAAGGTTATTTCTATACAATTCTTAGCCAATCACAATGCTTGGGTGTATTGATCAGCAAGAGCTGCCTATCTGAATTGTTCCGTTATCTTTTGTTCTCCCGTGCTTCCTTGAATGGATCTCAAGCATAGGCCAATGATTGTTACCCTTCATTTTATACTGTTTGAATTATGCTTTTAATTTTTACAGGAAACTTTTTCCCACTCCAACAACTTTTGTTTTGTTCTTTTTTTAACTACCCTTCGCTGGCTGCTTTGAGGTTACTGTTGGATTCTTTTTTGAACCCTTGGTGATGAGAACTCCACGGAATTATGGACTGTGGTTGTGTATATTTTTGACTCCATGAGCACTGACACAATCAGACGTGTCTTCATGTTGAGTCTGATCCAGCGGTCGAAAGGCTAGGAGCAGGCAATACAATTTAAATGTTGACTTTGAGTGGGTTGACGATGGTTCCTCAGGAAGCTAGA
Source organism: Conus ventricosus (assembly GCA_018398815.1). Classification (NCBI taxonomy): domain Eukaryota; kingdom Metazoa; phylum Mollusca; class Gastropoda; order Neogastropoda; family Conidae; genus Conus; species Conus ventricosus. Next base: position 57,449,489 of record CM031607.1, on the reverse strand, counting down.
GAAGGGTTTCTCTTATTTCATAATATATTTCTCCCATTTCTCTTCGTCTTACTTTTTTTTTGCCTTTTTTTTTAATTAAAGTCAAATCTTTGCATGTCAATTACTATAACGTACGGGAAGAATTGATTAACACTGCAATTGTTTTTACCCCAATACTTAATTGTTCAGGCATTATATTATATATATAAAATTTATATATTTATTTATTTATATATATCAGTATATTTACAAATGCCTGAAACTATGTTCTATAAGTGATCATCCCCTTGGGGAGCAAATTTGTTAAACAAGTAATAAGAGGAATTTAAAACTATCATTTATATTTGTTTTATGATTCCTATTATCTATAGTTTTTCAGATTCCTCTTATTTCTTGTTTTAAATTTTTTTTTTATTTTTATATTTATATTCTTATTTTATATATATATATTATATTTAAGGAAACAGTAGTGATGCTCTTAGTTCGAACAACCTGTTGTATGCTTCAGTTTCTTTCCCTGAAATTACCACTTTCTTTTCAATCTGGAAAGGATTTGGTGTTGGTCGTTAAAAGGTTACAGATCGGAAAGGACACTTTCTCTACATATTTACGGCTCATAATTATTTGCTTTACTCTCTGTGGGTCAATGCATTGGACGCTGCTAATTAGGGGCTGAGTGTTACGGAATTATTTGCTTTACTCCCTGTGGGACCATGCATAGTAACGGCTGCTAATTGACGGGCTGTCTGTCGTTATCTCATTTCCCAAACTTTCCCGCAAAACTTAACTGCTCTGATAGAATGTGTGAGACGCCCTGCATTGCAAGGGACAATTGGCGACGGATTCTGCTGGCGAACGACGAACTTACGTTAAACAAGTCGGAACATGTGCACAATGAAGGGGGAGTTTTTTCCGAAACAACCTACACCCATCCTTCCCCCCCTCCCCCTCCCCCAGCCCCTTCTCACTCTTATCTTCCCTGACAATTATCAGGATTTGCCTTGTGTATTTCATTATGGCTGCGTGTTAAAGCTTCCCGGGCTTTAGTCAGGAAGAAGGTCTGTGGTCAGCCTCACCAAAACAGTTGAAAAGGTCGACTTCTGAAAAGTGATGATTGTGTTCTGAACGGAAAGAAATAGAGGTTAGTGCAACCTCAGCAACTGCAGTTTATGAGCGCTTTGATGCGGGTAACGTATGCACTCAGACACACATCGCAAATAAACGTGAAGGCATTGATACACTCACACACACACACACACCACACACAAACACACAAAACTCAACACACACACAACACTGGATACGTTTACTACTAGGGGACTAAAAGTGTACTGTACACACGAGTACTATGTACCTATGTTCAACACTACAATAAATATAAAATAATTACTTCGTATATCTTGAGTGGCATGCACATACCTTGTCTGTATGTCTGTCTGTCGCTGTCTGTCTGCTGTCTCTACCCCCCCCCCCCCCCCCCCTCTGTGTGTGTGTGTGTGTGTGTGGTGTGTGTGTGTGTGTGTATGTGTGTGTGTGTTTCATATCTGCACGTTATTTGCGTGTGTGTTGTCTGAGTATTCTTTAGGATGTCAGTGTCTACAGAGCAGTGCAATCAAAAGAGTGCGGTAATCATTCAAGACATTATGTATAAGCTGAGGAAACTGAAAGAATGTAGGACTGGTGTTATGACATACTTCTGTGTCTTAAATTTGCGGATGCACTTATTCTCCGTCTATGAAAATATTATTTCAATTGATATGAAAATACTTTTAAGACGGTTCTGATCCTGGTAATGTTCAGTTCCTCGATGTAATTGACGGTGGCTTGCATTTGAGTATGGATTCAGTGGGAATATTAATAACTATTAGAACTTTGAAAGTTTCAATGTGACGTTGGTAGTAATAATCTAATTATATAATTTAAATTGAGATTGTGCTGTGTGTGTGTGGTGTTGTGTGTGTTGTGTGTGTGTGTGTGTGTGTGTGTGTATGTGTGCGTGCTACGGGTGATCGTGTGTGTGTCGTGTGTGTGTGTGTGTGTGTGTGTGTGTGTGTTTGTGTCTGAGAAGAGTGAGAGAAGGATGTGGAGAGAGAGGGAGAGAGATCGATGAGAGAAGAGAGAGTGAGAGAGAGAAAGTAAGAGAGAAGAGCGAGGCTTTACGTTCTCTTGTTGAATATATTTCATCACTTTGTTCTTCAGTGTTATCCTTTGAAATATGGATTAATTAATGAATTTTCACTCAAATGATATAATAAAAGACTCCACCTATGCACAGTTGGTCGCATACCGCTCACACCCTAAAATGGACGAAACGGCCAACATGTTGGAGGGGTCCTTCAGTCAGTGATCGTTTGCCTCACCCCCCCCTTCATTCAACCCCCACCCCTGCCACACACCCATCCATCCCCCATATAATTCCCATCTCTCTCTTCACACACACACACACCCTACCCTCACACCTTCCTCCCTTACCATCTCATCTCTCCGGAGCTTCTGCACCATCATTTCCAAAAAGTACCATGTTTGGTGGTTGTTATTCTTCGTGATCACAAAGCTGGGTTGATAATGTTGGGCCCTAACAGACCGGACAATCACAGTCCCCTAATCTGCCTTGTGGACAGAGCTGTTTAAATGGCAGGGCCTATTAAGGGGGGGTGGGGGGGGGGCGTGGTGAGGGGGGGGGGGGGGGCACCACAAAGGGCCTGGCAGGGGCGGCCGGGGGGGGGGTGGGGGGGGGGGCGGGCTCAGGGGGGGGGGGGCAGGGATCATATTTGCGTGGAGAGTGTGGAGAGTGTCCAAACTCGGGCGATATGTAATGTCTCAGTGCTTGGACAAGGGAGACATTCATTTGGCGACCCCTCTGTCGTTGCCCACGTCTCAGGTGCACAGGCAAATTGGGAGGAGAGTCAAATTTCCACTGGCGCACTATGTGCACAGTTCTTGTCGTGGGATCAGATCTTGCGAGGAGGGGATGTTGCCAGGAAGGGGGAGGTAGGAAGAGTTGCAAGGTAACAGGATAGGGGAGGGGGGTATGACATGAAGGGGGAGAGGAGAGGGGGGCGGTAGGTGAGGTTTAGGGGAATGGGTGTTTGGGGGTTGGGTTGGAGATTTGGTAATTGGTGTGCGTTCGTGCAGATTATAAAGGGCTTGAAGTGTAACAGTTTCAGGCGGACGGGGGGCACTATGGACACGGGCAGGGGGGAGGGTCATCTTGGTTTGTTGATTTACAGTATCACATGCCCCACAACCCCACAACCCCCCCCCCCCCCCCCCAACACCCCCCCCCCACCCCCCCCCCCCCCCCCCATCTCGCTGTTTGGCAGTAGCGTTGGAGATATCTGGGGTACGTGCGGGGATGGAGATGAGGGCCCGGGGGGTGGGTTGGAGAGGGGGGAGGAAGAGAGGCAGGCTGAAACGAGGTGGGGAAGGTGGAGGATAGGAAAAGTGGAATAAGGAAACAGAGTGGGGTGATAACGGGGAGGTGTAGAGGGAGGAGGGAGGGGGCGGGGTGGGGGGTGGGGGTGGGGGGTGTGGGCTTAGCTCTACGTATATGTACGGTCTGATAAGTGTACAGAACATGACTTTAAATGCTTTCACTCTTATTATCCAGTTCTGTTGCACTTGCTTGGGAAAGGACGGGGTTAGGGAGGATGTGTGTGTGTGTGTGTGTGTGTGCTGGTTGGGAGCGGAGGAAGGGAAGGAAGAGAAGGCAAAATGGGTGGGCTGCTATGTGGTCTTACGCTTTTTCTTTTTTTGTCTACAGAGAGTGAGAGAGATGAAGAGAGAGACGAGTGGGAGTAGAGGAGAGAGAGAGAGTTGAGGAGAGAGAGAGAAGGTAGAGGTAAGACATGCCACCACAGGATTGTATTCGGGATAAGTTTTCAAAAACTGATGCACAGTTTGTGTTGAACCGTATGGGTCGTGGAAGAAATCATGGGCCATTTATAACCTATTCCCTTCTTCTAGAAGGAAGAATTCTGGGCTGGTATTTACCAACCCTTTCCTCCTCTAAAGGGGAGTAACCAAGTGCCTTTCGTTTTTCTATTCTTTCTCATCTGAAGGTGTATTCCTTAATGTATCTTTGCCAATTCGATCCTCCTTAGGTGTTTCCATTGGGAAAATCCCTTTAGTTTCAATCCTTTCTCCCCTAGAAGGAAGAATCACAGTGGGCCATGCATTACCAATTTCTTTTTCTTCCAAAGAGTAATCCAAAGCATGTTTTTCACCAGTTCTTTCTACTCTACGAAGGAAAGCCAGAGGTCATTTATTAACAGTCTTTCTTCTTATGGAAGGGGATGACAGGCTGTCATTACAGCCTCATCACCTTTTCCACAGTGGGAGGGGAATATATAAGGGCCATTTATGATCAGTTGTTTTAACCTTTTTTCACCCAGATAAAATGAATGGCATATATTACCAATCACCTTCTCCTTCCAGAAAGGAACATTCGAAACGACATTAATATTATTATTGTTTTTCTTTCTAGATAGAAAACCAAAGACCGTTAATCATCTCCGAGAGGGCCCATGGTTAATGAGGGGCTTGTGACTAATGGTAAGACCTTTTGCATGCAAGAGCTGACGGTCGTGCGTTCGATACAACTGTTGGGAGGTGAGATGTTTTTTTTTTCGGCTATAAAATCCCTCTCTGATCAACTCAATTTAATGGGGGACCTGAATTCAGTCCTGGGTTAGGCCAAAAGCGGCCGGGAAAACGAGGCATGGCCAGTCTGCTTCCATTAAACCTCTTTCCAGGACAGGGTGGGCATATGGACAATTCACTGTCCCTAAAGCCCTTTAGGCTAGGGTACTTCACTGCAGACAGGCATCTTTAAAGGTTACTAACAGTTAACACAGGCATCTGTTTCTTGGCTGCAAGCATGCAATTCGGCATGCTGCAGGAATGTATGTGGGCATCGTCTTTGTCTCTTAGCAAATGTCTGTTCGTCTTCTGGTTGTTGCCGGATAGCTATCATCTTGCGGGGCTGGCTGACTTGTTATGGCCTATTAATTATGCTGAATATCTCTTTTGGGTTCTAAACTAACGTCTCGGTGTTGGGCCCCTCTGATAATGTTAAGAACCGTCCCGGACCTGTTGCAGAGTGTACCAGTGCAGCATTCAGAATGCCTGTCGTGATCCCCAAATTTCCAGGGACTGTTTACTGTGTTCTAACATAGGACATACAGAATGCGGATGTTAGGTTGTTTTCAGTCTTTTGGCACTGTTACAATGTCTAAAAATGAATCTGATTGATGACGTTTGCCACACAATGCTAAACTGTTACTGTGTCTAGATATCACCTCAGAATGCTGACGTTTTCCACACAGTTCTTGACTGTTACAGTGTCTAAAAAATCACATCAGAATGCTGACATTACCTCCAATGCTTGTACTGTGACAGTGTCTAATTATCACCTCAGAAATGCTGACATTACCTGCCAGATTTCTAAAACTTGTTACAGTGTCTAAATATGACCTCAGATGCGACGTTACCCACGCGTTTATGGGACTGTTCAGTGCTACAGTTTCACCTCAAACAGTTGAACAGTTCATGAACTCCTTGACCGCTACAGCATCTCAATTTCGTCACGAGTGCTTCCACCTCACGGACCATGAGACGCAAAAAACGGTCATGTCATTTTGACGGAGTGTACCAACTAATGTGCATAGAACTTGGCTTTGATAGGACTGTCGACAATATGTATAGCCACCTTTGACTGCTTCACTATCTCCGCCACCCCCATCCACACATCCAAACCCATCTCACACAGTCTGTCCCCCGCCCCCCCCGGAAATTACACCCCCCCCCCCCATCATCCATTCCTCTTTCCCCGACCACCCTTCCACAACCAGACACGGAGGACGACCACAGCACTGGGTGTGGCCACAAGATCATGCAGAATAAGGTCCACCAACACCACCACCACACCTCCACCATCCACCTTTCCACCACAACATGCGCTGACAGAAGGCACTGGCCGCAATCTGTACCCCGTTTGGAAGGCGGAAAGACGCTATGTGATCTTTTGCCAGTGCTTGAAAAGACCCACGCCGACGGTGCTCAAAGAGCGGAGCCTGGCACCTGTATGAAAGCCGCGTCAGGGTGGAGATTAGACATGGATCCCTTTCGTGCTGCTGACAAAAGCGTGCTCGGCACCGCCGGCTCTCGGTGCTTTCTAAACTTCGGAAGTCTTTTGTTTTGTGGTCCGGCCAGGTGAGGTGTGAAAGGAAAAAACTGGAGTAAGATAGTGAGGGGGAGAGACGAGAGAGGGGGGGGAGAGGGGAGAGAGAGAGAGGGGGGGGAGAGAGAGAGAGAGAGAGAGATAGATGAGAGAGAGAAGAGAGTGAGCGAGAGGAGAGTTGAGAACGAGAGATGAGGAGTGAGAGAGAGGAGAGAGAGAGAGAAGACAGAGACAGAGAAACACACACACAAAAAAACCGACCGAGCCACAGACAGACAGGACAGTCAGAGTGAGAAGAGAGAGGAGGGGAAAGGAGGGTGAACAGGAGAGAGGGGTGAGAGAGAGAGAGAGATGAAGATGATGTGAGAGAGAAGAGACGAGAAGAGAGATGATGAGAGATGAGAGGAGGAGAGAAGGAAAAGAGAGAGAGAGAGAGAGAGGGGAGAGAGAGAGAAAGAAAGAGGAGAGACAGAGAGAGACACAGAGAGAGAGACAGAGAGAGAGAGAAGACAGAGACAGAGTAAGAAACACACGCATGCAGACCGACAGACAGACATACATACAGACAGAGAGAGCAAGAGAGGTGGGTGGAAGGGAGGGAGGGAGGGTGACGGACGGTGAAAGGTTGGGGCGATGAAGGAGCTGCTATCTTTTCAGCTGAAGAGTGGGTTCCACAACATGATTGGTCAGCAAACGAGTCTCATGGGTAACAAACCTAAAATTAACGGCTGCGACTCTCTCTTCCTCTCTCTCTGTATCTCTCTCCGTCTCTCTCTCTGTCTCTCTCTCCGTCTCTCTCTCTGTCTCTCTCAATGTGCTTTTACAGATATGAACACGGTAAGAACGACTGCGTACACAAGGAGACACACACACACACACACACGCGCGCGCGCGCGCGCACGCACGCACGCACGCACACACACACACGACACGTGACAAGATGGCGGACACATACAGCAGCTAAACAACATCGGTGGCAAAGTTTTTTCTACAAGTCAGGCTGGAAAATGAAGTCCAGAATAATTGGAAGGTTGGCGACACCGAACGTTACCACCCGGCGACCGTGGCGATCATCCACACTACTGGGAAGGATCTCCACGGGGAAAACAACGCCATGCAAGTCAACCAGCGAGTCGACACGCCGTTGTCTGCATCGCCAACAGCTGTTCAGGCATCCTTCCACGGACCACGACCTGAACAAGATAAGACATCAAATGAGGTCGGTGCTGGAAATGTGGATGCAGTCGACTTTGGGGGGCGGCACTGGCGGCTCTCTACGGCCGAGTTGCATCGCTGGAGAACGCCGTGGAAATGCAGACAATGATCCTTGGAAACATGAGGCCAGTAGGTGTTTGCCATGACGACCCGGGCAACTCAACCGATTTCCGCTCTTTGGCAGTTCCAACTTACGCCGAAGTGGCAAAATCTAGCAGTACAAAAAATGCTGTCAAGACTAAACCGCTCGCTGTGCCTCAAAAATCTGGGCTACAGAAAATAAAAAAAAATTTAAAAAGTGAAATCCACTAAGAACAAAAACGTAAATAGTGACGCAAAATCTCCAGTCCATGAACACGAAAAAACCAAATGACGTCAAAAACACACTGCGGAAATAAGAACACCCAGAACAAGAGAATGAAAAAACTAGACGACAGTCTTCCAAAGGTTGCGATCTTTCATGACTAAAGTCGCAAATGGCATAAACGAGAAACTACTCGGCAGATCGTACTATTTCGATGCTACCAAAAGAAGGAGCTCCACCATGAGCGATGTTGAACATAGGTCTCGTGACTTTGATGCTTCTGACCAGCATCCCAAATGCTGTGGTTGTACACAGCTGTATCAACGACTTAAAGTCAGCAGGGGCTAAACAAGTGAGTGAATCCTTCGTTCGAGTTTTAAAGACACCCTAAAACCAAGTTTGTGATTAGTAAAATCACAACCGTCGCAGACAAAAACCTAGAAGTCAAACGACAACTTTTCAATGCCATTGTAGCATCTGAGTTGTTTGGGTTGGAGAATATTTCTACTATAGACAACAATAATATCAAACACATCACCTGCGAGACGGCATCCACCTGACACGGAGGGGCTCGAGTCTGCTGGCAGGGAACGTTGGGCGCCACGTCAGGACCTGCTGTGGGAGACTCCCAAGAAATCAGCGCGACCCCCACCACGTCCCCGGTACCAAGACTACCCGCCCACCATCACTACAGCTGGTTCAATCCTTACTACAGCTTGTGGACTGGGCTCCCTACTGACTTGAGTAAACAACTCCACCATGTGCTTGAATGTGACATTACGCAAACACTGCTGTGTTAGCCTACCACTGAACATTTTGCTTTAGATTTGGATCTACTTTCATTAGTGTCTTATTGGATTCTCTTCTTTTGTTCCTTGGTTATAGATAGTTTGATTTCCTTTTCTTAGAAATATACTGAATTATCTAATCGTTATTTTTGTTACTCATTAATTGTATTCATCACCTTTTCACCTAGTCAAATGGCAACAAAACATAATTTCAATGTTTTTCAATGGAACTGTCGTTCCATTAGTAGTAATCTTGATCATCTAGTTCAACACTCTGCCTGTCATAAAATATGATATCTTAAGTCTGCAATCTGTGAATGTTAAAAAGGGAAAAAATGCCTAGGTTAGATAACTACTATTACCCTCCTATTTATCAAAAGGAAGATACCAACGGGAAAGTTAGTACGGCAATTTATATTCATGAAGGGGTGAATTACACTCTATGTTCCAGCCCCGTTCCACCAATATATCCAATATACAATCTTGCGCTGTAACAGTTCAATTTGATAACACCTTGTTAACTGTCATATCTGTGTATTTACCAAAAGGCCCAGACAATGAAAACACAGAATGGATTCGTACACTTCAACCAGATAAAGGTACAAAAATTCTTGTAACGGGAGATTTCAATGCACATGCCCCATTTTGGAGAGGAATTGTCAAAATATCACAAGCAATCGTTTTATTGATAATATTGTTGATGCAAGCTTATATCTCCTGAATGACGGTCGAGTAACACGCATTCCCGATAATCCTTATCATAGAGCATCTGCTATTGATTTAACTTTTGTTTTCTCCAGATCTAGCACCAATTTGTGAGTGGAGTAAAACTAAATGAATAACCTACATAGTGATCATATCCCTATTATTACCAGTTTTGAGATAACAAATATAAGATCCACTGATCCAACTGAGGATAAAATACCAAAATACAAATACAAACTTGCTAACTGGGAAAAATTTTTCATATTTATTGTCAACATTTTATGTTGAAAACATAAATGATAAAGACGTTAATGATTTGAATTCATTATTTACAAATGCAGTTCTGAACGCAGCAAATGAGTCTATCCCTAAATGTAAATCAAAAAAGTCTCAAAACATGCTGGTAATATCGGGTGGAACGAGACTGTGAAAAGGCTAGAGCTGAAAAATGGATGAAATTTAATATTTACTTAAAGGACAAATCTCCCCCAAATCATTTAGAGTCTAAACAGGCAAAAAATAAAGCAAACAGAATAAATGCACTAGCGAAAAAAACAATACTGGTCATCTTTCTGTGCTAACGAAGTTTACAGTCATAAAGATATGCAAAAAGTATGGAAAAAATGAAAACTATGAAAAATGGAATATATTTACCACAATGTCCAATAAAACTGGAAACTTCAGATCTACCTTGTAACGGGAAAAAGCAGAAGCATTTGCTGATATGTTTTGCAAACCATAGTAGAATTACAGGTTTATCACTGAAGGTAAACAATATAGAGAAAATCAAGAGAAAAACAAATCCACAACAAATGATGACAGCAGTATGCCTACAAGAAACAGTTATGTAAATGCCGATATTACAATGGATGAAGTTAAAGAAAACATTTTCAAGCTTAGCAAAAAGAAAACATCTGTAGGACTAGACGGATATCGAATGAAATGCTAAGGCATTTACCAAACAATGTCATCAATTTTTTTATATGTACTTATACAAAAATGTTGGTCGACTGGTGAAATTCCTCGAATCTGGAAACATTCAGTTGTTATTGCTAAACATAAACAAGGAAAACTTAGAACAGATAAAAGTAGCTATCGCCCTATTGCGCTAACATCTCATGCATGAAAATTCATGGAAAAGATCGTTTTAAATAGATTAGTTCATTTCTGTGAAAAACAAGCATTATACCTATAAATCAAGCAGCTTTCGAAATGGTCGATCTACCATTGATCATCTGGTAAAACTAACGACACAAGTAAAGCAACATTTGCCAGGCGAAAAAAAAATTCTTGCAAACCTTTTTCGATGTTTAAAAAAGCTTATGACCAAGTATGGCATAACAAACTTTTACAAAAACTTAAAAATTGGAATATATTAGGTAACATGTACAAGTACATAGCAAATTTTTTATCAGAACGATTCATACAAGTAAGATTTTGGAAAACACGTACTCAAAACCCAGAAAACTTCATATGGGTCTCCTCAAGGCTCTGTTATTTCACCCTATTTTGTTTAATATATTAATACAGATTTACCAAATAATCTATCTAAAGACACAGTTTTGGCTCAGTATGCAGACGACATCTGTATGGATGAAGGTAACAATAAAACGTAACAACCCCAGCTAGAGTATTAAACAATACAAAAAAAGTAATCAACGTGAACTAATAAAATCAATATGTTTATGACAGAGAATGGCTTGAATCTATCATTGGAAAAAACAAATATAGTACTATTTAATTCTGGGTGCAACCCAGAAAAACTTCCTACTTTCACAATCAATGGAAATGTCATTAATTATACACAAACTGTAAAATTTCTGGGATTATCTTTCGTCAAAACTCTCATGGACTCAACATATAGATTACATACTAAACAAGGCAAGGAAAGCTTTAAATTTTCTCAAAATTATAAATAAACAACATTGGGCCAAGATACTAGAGCGCTTGTATCCCTTGCAAATCTCTTGTACGTTCACGGTTAACTTTTGCTCAGGAAATATTTTTTAGTGCGCCAAAGTCATTTTTAAACAAACTACAAAGTATAGATTGTAAAGCTATAAATTAGCCCTTGGGTACCATCTCATGCTTCAAATTTAGGGACTTATAAGGAAGCAGGTTTCTACCACTTGATAACCACAGAAAAGTTTTTGCGTCAAAATATGTATTAAAATCATCTGCATAGAAAACCTTTAGTAAAAAAGAAGTAAATCTGGACTCGCAACATGATTTTGTTAAAAGAGCAAAATATATACATTCTCTACAACCAATAAATACATATGTCTCGGATACGATTAACTCTACAGATTTAAAAGATAAAGAGGTTGCCATAAAGCCTTTTTCTCCCGAATTCCATCATGGGAACAAGTTTAAACCAAATTTTGATATAGACCATATAGATATGAACAAAGATCAATCACCGAATAATTAAAAAATTTGATTAATTTACACATGGAGATCATTATAATGATCATATTAAAATATATACAGACGGATCTGTCCTCGAAAAATGGCAAGACAGGGGCAGCATTTGTAATTCCTTCACTAAACATAGTGAAACAGTACATATCGGTGATCATTACTTTCCATTTTTACTGCTGAATTGGTAGCAATATAAAGGCGGTACAGCATATCATAGATCTTCCAACAAACTGGCCCAAACGTAAAGTGTTATTATGTGTCGATTCGAAATCTGCACTACAAGCTATCAAATGTCAAAATATTAAAACGCGTCTCGAAATGATACTAGAAATAAAACAATGCAATAACATCAGTTATCAGCTAAAAACATCAGTATCACTTTTTATTGGACCTTCACATTATGGGATATATTATAATGAAGTGGTTGACCGAGCAGCTAAAACAGCAGCGCGTAATGTTGAAGGAACAATACAGCTGAATATAAAGTTAGATTTACATGAATGCTATAAACATATTGAAAAAATATCTAAAGATGAATTTGATCATATTCTGATGACATCAAACAGTCAATATTCACAAAATGTATAAAAGGATTAAATGAACCTATCGCAGATTCAAAGTTACTCTTGACATATCTTAGTAATACAAAATCCAGACATATTATAACTTTGATGTTTAAACTCGTCTAAATGCTTTTAGAACAAAATTTTCTAAAGATGTAAATTGTATATGTGGAAATCAGATTACTATAAAGCATTTACTCCTACACTGTTCTGAAATTAAAGCACTAATTACTAAAACTTTAGGGGGCGTGCTGCTACCTTATGAGCCATTATCCATTGAAAAAATTGTAAATGACTTTCAGCTTCTAAAAATTTTTTCCCAAATTTGCATTCCAGTCCTGTTGGTATTTTTCTTTGATTTGTTGATTTATTGTTGTTCTTTCCTGCGTTATTAAATTATATCTGTTAATTGTTAAGATAGTAGGACACATTGGGAATTTATTACTTTTAGATTTAAGATATTTAAAACAGTCTCAATATTCTATGCAGTATGCAAGTCAATTTTTTCTAACCATAACTCGAGATTACGGATCGAACTTTTACACGGTGGCAATCCTGGATGGCTTTCATGATTGGCTGGGCTGTGGACCGCATAACTTGAATTGATTTGCAGTCCAAATCTATAGATACTTTATATGTATCAGATCTGTCAATGTACCAATAGAATAGATCAATACGTGACGGACAGAAAGAAAGGGTGAAGGACAGATTATTCCACTATTACTAAAGGACACCATACACCATCACCACAAACAATACAAACCCATCCAGTGACACATACCTACACCCCCACCTCCCCCCCCCCCCCCCACAGCACACACACACACACACATTTCTTTATTTATTCTATCCTATTTAGTTTATCTATCTATTATTTTATTTTAATCAATTTATTTTATTCATTTAATTTATTTATCTTACTATACTAATTTTTTTATTTGATATTTATTTTTTTGGTCTAATATCACCTTTGGGTGAACAGACGTTAAATCAAAGATGATGACACACACACACACACACACACACACACACACACACACACACACACACACACACACACACACACACACACACACACACTCGTTGCTTCACCCTTTCTCCTCTCTCTCTCTCTCTCTATCTCTCTCTCTCTCTCCCCTTTTCTCTCTTTTCTTCTCTCTCATCTCTCTCTCTCTCTTCTCTCTCTCACTCTCTCTCTCTCTCTCAAGCAATCACTGTTCAAAGGAAAAAAGAGAGAAAGGAAGTCTTTACAACAAGTGAAGAATGAAAGAAAAGAAAAGAAAAGAAAAACCTCCCAGACATGTTAATCCCACTATCATTTACAAGCCGAAAAGTAAACCCAGAGAAACAAGAGCTTGCCGCCAGCCATAACGTGACGGCCAGATCTTCTTGCCGTGTAGACCCAGTCCATCGACAGGGAGATAATCTCCAGTCATTATCACAGAGTGGTCGGACGCACATAAATAATAACCCCCAAAGCGGCCCACAACGGAACGCGAAACTGTCACAGGCGTTTTGCGCAGTCAATTGAGTTCATGTATCGATGACACGAGGCAAATTGACGCTGTCACGACTGTGCGAGACACAACCGCACGTGAAAAATGAAGGCTTTGAAGAGGGTGTCCATCACAGCTCCTTGAATCTTTCTCTCTCCCCTCTCCTCTTCCCTCTCTCTCTCTCTCTCTCTCGTTATGTGTTTCATGTGTATGAGTCCGCGCGCGCGCGCGCGCGCGCGCGCGCGCGCGTGTGTGTGTGTGTGTGGTGTGTGTGTGTGTGTGTGTGTGTGTGTGTGTGTGTGTGTGTGTGAGAGAGGGAGAGAAAGAGAGAGTGTGTTTGCGCGCATATAATGTATGTGTTTGTCTGGTGCAAGTATGTGTGTCTGTCTGAATGTTCATGCATGATTTGCGTGTGTGTGCGTGCGTGTGTGTGTGCATGTGTGTGTGTGTGTGTGTGTGTGTGTGAGTGCGTGCATGTGTGTGTGCGTGCGCGCGCGCTCGTGTGTGTGCCTTGTACTGTATTGTTTTGCGATGTATTGTATTGTATTGTATTATGTGTAACGTTGCATCGTATTGTATCGCGTCATATTGTACTGCATTGTATGGTATTGCATTGCATTGCACTCTATTGCATTGCACTGAGTCCCATCGCTGAGTATTGCACTGCATGGCACCGTGCTGTCTAATTCTGAACTGTATACCAGCCGCCGTGGCGAAGTGGTTAGCGTCGTGGACTCCCGGCTGGGAGGTCGTGGGTTCGAATCCCATCAGAGTCATGTGGGTTTTTCTGCCCCGACCGGCTCCTACCCAGAGCTGAGTTTGCTGCGGACTCAGTTGGGAAGACTGGGACCACACAGTCGAGTTTCATCCACTTAATGGTGTGCGTTTCTGAGAGTGTTGCTCAAATTTCCTGACCAACACTGCAGGTGCCTGTATCTCTCGGGCCTGGTTGACGCCGGGATATATTATGAAAGGAAGCGTAGAGTACAGCCCTGTCCTGTAGTCTCAGACCGAAATGGAAATCCGTAGCATCATCTTAATCATCCTCATTATCATTGATCAGCATAAAAAAAAAAGTCTCAAATTCTGTGGCCCTTCATGCCCTGTTCTCATGGTGACCTCAATTCCGATGTCCTCTCCACGTCTGTGGTCTTGGTTTGGTTCCGTCGGGGTCACCGGTATCGGCGAGTCCATGGGGGCGGTCGTTGGACGGACGTGGTGGCGCCCTCCGGAGGGAGAGCTCACTCGTGCCGGCTCCGCGACTAAGCAATTATTGTCGTCAGTAGTGGGCTTAGTAGGTGGTGTCCTGCGTATGTTAGATCAGAACAGGCGCCACTGAACACCGCCGAAGTGACTCGGCAGCAGTGCAGTGTCTCCTCTGGTGGGTTGCCTCTTGACGACTTGACATTGACTGCTCCCTGTGGATTGCTGGTGCCGGGGCTGCGACGGGGGCCGACCGGGCTGTGGCTGTGGACGGGGTGACGGAATGAGCGGCGTGGGTGCACTGCCTCTGAGGTGGCGCAGAGGTTGGGAGAGCAAAAAAAAAAAAAAAAAATCTGAACTGTATTGTTTTGTTGACTGTTGTGTTGCAGAGCATTCCATAGCACCGCAGAACATCAATGTGACAACATAAAGCATGACGTCACATTTACAACATCACTATCTTAACGTCAATGTGACAACATAAAGCATGACGTTACATTTACAACATCACTATCTGAACGTCAGTGTGACAACAGAAACATGACGTTACATTTACAACATCACTATCTTAACGTCAATGTGACAACATAAAGCACGACGTCACATTTACAACATCACTATCTTAACGTCAATGTGACAACAGAAGCATGACGGTACATTTACAACATCACTATCTTAACGTCAATGTGACAACAGAAACATGACGTTACCTTTACAACATCACTATCTTAACGTCAATGTGACAACATAAAGCACGACGTCACATTTACAACATCACTATCTTAACGTCAATGTGACAACAGAAGCATGACGTTACATTTACACCATCACTATCTTAACGTCAATGTGACAACATAAAGCACGACGTCACATTTACAACATCACTATCTTAACGTCAATGTAACAACAGAAGCATGACGTTACATTTACACCATCACTATCTTAACGTCAATGTGACAACAGAAACATGACGTTACATCTACAACATCACTATCTTAGCTTCATGAAGCAGGCCTACAACCTGAATCCAGCTTACAGGTTGGGCAACCCGGACAAGACAAGATCGAAAGTGACTACATTCTGTTTGATCTTTGGAGCTCGCCACTGGATGCCTCTTCAGGACAGAGTAAAATACAATATCCTGCTCTTAACCCCTTTCTTAGGGTTTTGGTCCTTCAGACCTTTCCAGTTAGTTGTTTAACCCACTCCCTTCCTCTCCTCCGGTGTACTTACCCCCCCCCCCTCCCCCATCCCCCACCTCCTCCCAGCCTTTCCCCGTTTGCTCTTACCCCACCCTCTCTTCCTTCTCTTGAGACTAATCTTACTCGAAATCCGGAATCCTAATACGACATTGTCCTTCAAATCCGCTGTACAAACATAGATCTTTTCCCTCTATAAATCAGTATAGATGAGAGGGCGGTCATTTCTCTCTCTCTCTCTCTCTCTCTCTCTCTCTCTCCTCTCCTCTCTCTCTCTCTCTCTCTCTCTCTCTCTCTCTCTCTCTCTCACCACACACACACACACACACACACACACACACACCACACACACACACACACTCTCTCTCTCTCTCTGTCTCTCTCTCTCTCTCACACACACACACACAAACTCTTTCTCTCTCTCTTTTCTCTCTCTCTCCTCTCTCTCTCTCTCTCTCTCTCTCTCTCTCTCTCTCTCTCTCTCTCTCTCTCTCTCTCTGTAATTGTGGTGTAGGGATTATGGCAGTTCATCTTAGTGCAAGACTTATCTTAAATAAATGTTAGCGAACCGCCCAGAGAACGTGGACAAACGAGTTTATTTATCACCAGACGAAGACCTAAGAGGTCGAAACGCGTCGTGTTTTGTCTTGTAACTCGTTTGTCCACGTTCTCTGGGCGGTCCGCTAACATTTATTTAAGATTTGTTTAGATTTCCGCCTGCAGTCGTCTCGCTTTGCAATTAGTGCAAGAGTGTTCATGACAAATAGGAGAAAATGTGTAATTCAAGCTAAAACCTTCACTGTTGCAGAATAAAGAATCAGTGTTGTGTGTGTGTGTGTGTGTGTGTGTGTGTGTGTGTGTGTGTGTGAGAGAGAGAGAGAGAGAGAGAGAGAGAGAGAGAGAGAGAAGAGAGAGAGAGAGAGAGAGAAAGAGAGAGTGTGTTTGCGCGCATATATGTATGTGTTTGTGTGCAAGTATGTGTGTCTGTCTGTATGTTCATGCATGATTTGCGTGCGTGCGTGTGTGGATACGCGTGCGCACGCTAGCGTGCGTACGTGTGTGTGTGTGTGTGTGTGTGTGTGTGTGTGTGTGTGTGTGTGTGTGTGTGTGTGTGTGTGTGTGAGGGAGAGAGAGAAAGAGAGGTGCTCGTATATGTTTGTGTTTGTGTGCAAGTGTGTGTGTGTCTGTACATGCGTACGTACGTGTGTGCGTGTGTGTGTGTGTGTGTGTGTATGCGCGTGTAAGTGAGTGTGCGTGCTCTGCCTCTCTCTCTCTCTCTCTCTTTCTCTCTCTCTCTCTCTCTCACACACACACACACACACACACACACACACACACACACACACACACACACACACACACACGTACGCACGCGTGCGCGCGCACGCGTATCCACACACGCACGCACGCACTCACGCTTGCACATACAGAGAGACACACATTATGCCCCAGCCCCGGAACTACACAGTGAGTGGTCAGTGAATATTAAGCCAAGCACGCGAGGTGATTAATATCATCACATGATCACACGTCTTTATTCTGTCCTCCCTAACTCTCGGAGTTCAGAGGCGGCCTACCATGCGCGCTACATGTTTGACACTGACCGCACATCTAGAATATGACCAATTCATTGTTAAATGTGACCAGTCCATTGTTAAATGTGACCAATTCATTGTTAAATGTGACCAGTCCATTGTTAAATGTGACCAGTCCATTGTTAAATTGACCAATTCATTGTTAAATGTGACCAGTCCATTGTTAAATGTGACCAGTCCATTGTTAAATGTGACCAATTCATTGTTAAATGTGACCAGTCCATTGTTAAATGTGACCAGTCCATTGTTAAATGTGACCAGTCCATTGTTAAATATGACCAATTCATTGTTAAATGTGACCAGTCCATTGTTAAATGTGACCAGTCCATTGTTAAATATGACCAATTCATTGTTAAATGTGACCAGTCCATTGTTAAATGTGACCAGTCCATTGTTAAATATGACCAATTCATTGTTAAATGTGACCGTCCATTGTTAAATATGACCAGTTCATTGTTAAATATGACCAGTTCATTGTTAAATGTGACCAGTTCATTGTTAAATGTGACCAGTCCATTGTTAAATATGACCAGTTCATTGTTAAATATGACCAATTCATTGTTAAATGTGACCAGTCCATTGTTAAATATGACCAATTCATTGTTAAATGTGACCAGTCCATTGTTAAATATGACCAATTCATTGTTACATGTGACCAGTTCATTGTTTGATCCGAAATAATTATATAAAATGCATCCGACGCAGGTTTTTGTTTTTGGTTGATTTGTGTTTTTTTTTTCCATCTCCGCAACCAAATCGGATGTAAGTGCTTGAGAAGTCAGTTGAGATTAAGGGTGGACTGTAAACAAAAATATTACTTTAAAAAAGTGAAAGAAAGAAAGAAAGAAAGAAAGAAAATAACAAAGAAAAGCAAAAAGAAAGAGTGCGCGGAGTGAGGAGGAGTTGGATGATAGGTGGGGATGGGAGGAGGAAGGTGGGGACGGATGAGATGGGGAAGAGAGGGCAGGCGATTTATAAAAAAAAAGGGGGGGGGTGGAAGTGAGGGAAGGAGAGTGTATACCATTTTAAGTGTAGTGAAAGAATTAACGAGTCAGTTATGCAAAGGTGAATTACTGCAGTTTCTTTTCGGGATAAAGTCAAATCATTCATATAATTATCAAATTATTTGGCGTTTGCAACGATAGCTAAAGACATTTCTTTGGAGCAGCCAGATGGATTGTAAGAACGCACAACAGCAGCATCAAGACACCATAGTATTCCACTTCCATGTTGTACCAGCAGTTGAACTGAACAGTCAAAATCATTTTCTTTTTTTTTTAAACCGAGGTTAGAAAATCACTGTTAAGCAATGATAATTGTGTGTGTTGTGTGTGTGTGTGTGTGTGTGTGGGTGTGTGTGTGTGTGTGTGTTGTTGTGTGTGTGTGTGTGTGTGTGGGTGTGAGTGCGTTGTTGTCGTTGTGTTGTTGTGGGTTGTGTGTGTGTTGTGTGTGAGTGTTGTGTGTTGTGTGTGTGTGTGTGTGTGGGTGTCTGTGTGTGTGTGTCTGTGTGTGGGTGCGTGCGTGCGGCTGTTGGCCGTGGGTGTGTGTGTGGTGTGTGTGTGTGTGTGTGTGTGTGGTCTGTGTGTGTGGTTAGGGTGCGTGCGTGCGTGCGCTGTGTGTGTGTGTGTGTGTGTGTGTGTGTTTGGGTGGGTGTGTTTGTGTGTGTGGTTGTGTTGTGTGTGTGTGTGAGAGAGGGAGTGAGAGCGGTAGAGACGTGAGAAGAAGAGGGGAGAGAGAGGGGAGAGAGATGAGGGGTGAGAGAGGGAGAGAGACGAGAGAGAGAGAGGAAGGAGGGTATACAGTTTTGCCCATCTGTGATTACTAACGCAAAAAAAATAAAGCGAAAGAAACACACTTCGCTTTTATTGTCCATCTAGCGTTTCTTTCACTGTCGGGGGGGACATTCACGTTTCTGCCACCTGATACACGGGTTATATGAGTTTCAGGACATACGATCTACCAATACCTTTACAAAAAATAATTCCGTATATACGTTTTTCATGCATGCCTTTGGCCCTCTTCCCCTTCTTCCCCATCCCCCCCACCCCCCACCCCCCCCACCCCCATAAATTAACACGCCACCCCCAGCAACACACCCCAGCCAACCCTACCTCATTCGCACCCTCTTGTCCCATCTCCCTCCCCGCCCCAAATTCCACGCCACCCTATCCCAATTCCCCATCCTAACTACCCCCCCCCCCAAACACACCCCACACCACACACAATTCTATCCCCACGGTCAGGTAGATTCAGTGGAATGTACGGCAGCTTTCATGAGAGCCGCGCTGTCACAAGATTCGTCACATGATTATAAACGATAGGTCTCCCGACGTGAGAGTCTGTGTGTGACGGCTGCGTTATCGCTTGAATGGAGAAGATAAGGGGAAAACAATAGGTGTACCGGTAGTTCGTGATAAAGAAGTCACAACACACGGGGGCGGGGGGGGAGGGGGGGGGGTGAGGGGGGGGGGGGGGGTCAAATAGAGAGAGAGGAAATGTGGGTGGAGGAAAGAAGCGTGTACAATGGAAGGGAAGCAAGGTTTGAGACACACACACACACACACACAACACACATTGAGACAGAGACAGAGAAAGCACAGAGGAGAGAGAGAGAGAGAGAGAGAGAGTGGAGGAGAGAGATGAGAGAGAGGAGAGGAGAGAGAAGTGAGAGGGGGCGAGGAGAGAGAGAGGAGAGAACTGACAGACAGGACAGGACAGACAGAAGGCAGACAGAGGAGGGAGACATCCGGATAGACGGACCATATTCCCGAAGATGGAGTATGGGCTGCCTTAATGGCGGGATAAAAAAGGGTCATACACCACAAACTCCACTGCCTGGCTATACAGGGAGTGTCCGCAGGAGTATCCGCTGCGTACGCAGAAAGAAAGAAAGAAAAGTCGGAACCAATAACAGACAGACAGAGAAACAGACCTTTTTTTTAAGACAGACGGAAACAGAGAGAGAGTGAGAGACAAGACAAGACAAGACAAATTTCTTTATTTATGAGGTAATAGATCAAGCATGACGTTGCTTTTTTACATCCCGTCTCGCCTGCGTAGGACTACACATGCAGTGAAATCAATTCATGTAAGAAAATCAAAGAAGCAAGCATAGCGGTCATGTAATATAGAGGAACATTCAAATGAAAATGAAGATAATTGAAAATACAAACCAAAGAATAAGAATCATAATAAACAAAACACCAACAAAAATAATAATATATAATAAAAAAAAATAAAAATAAATAAATAAAATAAAAATGAGATAACAATAAAGAAGAGGAAGGATGAGAGCGGGGCTAGGGAGTGTGGTGGGCTGGGGAAAAACATATGTAAGTGTACTACAAACGTACAAGGTTGGCATGTATGAAAACAGACCGTGAGTGCATACGACAAAGTTGCGTACATATTTTTTGAACACACAATTACACGCACGTTCGCACGCCATAGAGACGAGAGAGAGAGAGAGAGAGAGAGAGAGAGAGAGAGAGAGAGAGGAGACGAGCGAGGGGGGAGAAGAGAGAGAGAGAGAGAGAGAAGTAGAGAGAGAGCAAGGCACAACATGTATTCATTTTCGCAAGGCAAGGAAATTACGTAGAAGGTATAAGCCAAGTGAGATGATATGAAATTGGGGGAGGGGGGGGGGGGCGAGAAAAAATGCGAAGAGAGAGAGAGAGGATGGAAGGAGAGGGGGACAGCCATGTGATGGAGTTTGAAATGGAAATGTACCTAAAACGTACAATATTAGCCTGTATAAAATCAGACAGTAAATGAACATGAACAAAATTATGCTACGGATTCGGAACATACACACGCACGCTTGCACAGACAGAGAGAAGAAAGGAGAAAGAGGCGAGAGAGAGAGAGCGAGAGAGAGACGGGAGGAGAGAGAGAAGTGAGAGAGAGAGAGAGAGAGAGAGAAGGAGAGAGGCATAGAGAGAGAAGAGAAGAGGGAGAGAGAGAGGAGAGAGGAGTGAGAGGAGGAGATGAAGACGGATAGAGGAGAGAGGAGGAGAGGGAGCAGAGAGCGAGAGGTGTGTGTGTGATGAAAAAAGGGGGACAAACATATAATCATTTTTCGTAAGATTATATCCATATGCACATATATATATTTACCCACCACACCTATATGCTATACACAACACACCACACACACTCACACAAACACACTATATATCTATATATATATATATATATATATTTTATATATATTATATATATATATATAGATATATATATATATATATATTATTTACATACACGCACACACATACTCATACATGCGCACTACGTACATATATATAACACAATAACATACTTACATGGCATACATACAAATTAACTAATACAATACACACACACTGGTGATATATATATAATATATATGATATATATATATGTATAGTATTTATATATATATATATATATATATATATTTATTAGATATATATATATATATATCAAAAATACTGGTTACATGAACAAAAAGAAGAAGAAAAAAAAAATTAGGAAAAGACAAATTGGTTACGTACATGAAAATGGGTTGGATTTTATTATCTTTGAGATTTTCTTCGGTATACTTATGGTTTTTTGGGGTTTTGTTTTTAAAATTTTTTTTTAAATTATTATTTTTTACTGCAGAAGATGGGTAAGGTAAGTATTTTTTGTAAGTTGTGGTACCAAGGGATTTGTTTGATGTATCTGGAAGGGGTTCCACAAAGAGGGTTCCGAGAGTACGTTCGAACTTGATTAAATAGGTCAAGTCTGGGGATTGGGATATGGTGTTTGTGGGAGTTTCTCCGAACGAGACTTTTGAAGAATCTCTCTTAAAGTTGTTGGAGCATTTCCGGTCAGAATCTTGTGCATCATTAGCCCTTTGTTTGTATTTGGAGTCTTCTGGCTGAGATGGAAGAAATGTGGAAGATGTTTATAATCAGAGCTTTTCGAGGCTAGTTTTTTCAGAAGGATTAGTTAGAGCGCTCGGTTATGTAGGCTGACAATGGGTTTTCGTGTGTCTTTGCACTTGCAGAATCCCATTTAGTCGATGCATAATCATAACATGAGACTGAATGTGAGCATGGAAAAAAAGGTTTTCCGTGGAATGAAGGGTCAAGAAATGTGTTTGATTTTGGTGAGCTGATAGACTTTCTGGGAGAGCTTTTTGCATAGTAACGTTATGTGGGGATTCCAGCTGAGACTATTGTCAATTATTAGTCTATACTTTATGACGGAGGTGACTTGTTCCACAAGCACATTATTGTTGTGTATAGGAGGAAACTCATGGTAGTGAGAGCTTTTGCTTTTTTGCCCTAGTTGTAATTGTACATGAGTTTTGTTTTTTGAGGGTGATGAGTGACTTTTGATTTAGTTGGTCCATTTTACAAGGTCGTTGGTACTCTTTGCAAAATTTTTGAAAGACTGGAGGATTCATTATGGCTGGTGTGAATTGTGGTGTCATCTGCCAAAGAGGTCGGCATGTAGATCTCACATGTAGGGGTAGGTCATTAATGTAGATTGAGAAGAGTTAGCGGGCCTAAAAATGGAGCTTGTGAAACGCCCTATTTTTAGGGTTGTTATTAGAAGAGGTCAGCCGGCCCCGATAAGACGCATTGTTGTCGTTTTGTGGAGGTTGATTTTAGAAGGATAAGGGCGGATTTTGAAGACCGTATATCTCAGGTTTCGATAAGGGGAGTTGTGGTCAATGACATCAATGCTTTTTAAAAGAACGAATAAGACACCAAATATCTGTTGTTATTAAATTTAGTAAGCCACACAGCTACAAGATTGATTAATGCCGAATGGCAGGAAATGTTTCTGTCTGAAACCAGACTGTCGGGAATGGAGCAAATCGTATTGTTGAAGTGATGAAGGATGTGTTTAGTTAATTGCATTTTCCTAGAGGTTTGGAAAGGATAGATAAGATTGATTATGGTCTGTGTTGTAGGATCTGTATTATCGACCAGATTTGGGAATGGGTTTAACTTGCTTTTTGGAAAAGCATTAGGGAAAATACTTTGTCTCTATGCACAGATTAAAGATTTTACGTTAACGTGTCAGTTATAACTGGAGCCGAGAGTTTTCTGAATTTTGCCATCTATGCCAATCTAGTCCACGTGTTCCCTCGTGTGAGAGAGAGAGAGAGAGAGAGAGGAGGAGAGGAGTGAAAGAGAGAGAGGAGGAGAGAGAGGGAGAGTGAGAGAGAGACGAGAGAGAGGGATGAGAGAGAGAGAGAGAGTGAGACGAACGGCGGCTATCTGAAAAAAAAAAAAGCTGAAGTTCAAACACCAGTCACAACATGCACAGACTGGATAATATCTTCCACCGGGTTTGGTACTAATTTACAACAAGTCTCCCATTTTCTCACCACCACCACCCCCCCACCCCCACCCCCCTCCCATGCCCCACTTTCCCCTCTCAACACCCTCCCCCCCTGGCATGTGTATCTGTCTTCAATGTGGGAGGGCTCTATAGCAGCCCCATTCAGACAGAAGAACAAGAAGTCGTGAGTTATTCATCCTCGGCTTCCGTCACGCGTGGCCTCGCGTTAACCATCCTACGGGAGGTAACGTGGAAGTAAAGGTGAGCGTAAGGAAAAAAAAAACTTAATGGCTCACAACAAAGATCAAGGTCTGTCACAGTAAGCAGACCAGGAATTTTCCTTGTGTTGGTGGAGTTGTTGTTGGTGTTGTTCCGACAAAAACAAGCAAGCAAACAAACAAAAATGTCAAAAAACAACAATGAGCAACATCAATCACGTACTCACACACACACACACACACACACACAACACTTCACACACACACGCACGCACGCACACCGCACGCAAGCACGCACTGCGGCGCACGCGCGCGCACGCGCATGACCACACACACATACACCACGCGCACGCACGCTCGCACACACACACACACAACACACACACATCACACACACCCACAACACACACACTACAAACACACCACAATCCAAACACAAAAGAAACAAAGCCCAGATGCCTTGTATACTCTCCTATTACAAACGCATGGACGCTATACCATATTGTGGCGCTCTGGGCATACAGGAAAACTCACTATATGTCCGTTTCAACAAGTTAAGTCGGCAAGATGCGGTCTACCAGTAGTTTAAAAATATATACAAAAAAGCAACAGCAACAACAACAACAATTGTACAACACAACACCCACACACACTCACACACCACACACACACACACACACAACTCACTCCCCAAAAACTCACGCAATCACTCACTCACCACTACATCACACACTCTCTACACACATCGACACAACGCACACACACACACACACACACACAACACACACACGCACACACATCACATCACACACACACACTTTCACACACACACACACATCACACAACACACACACACCACACACACACACACACACACTCACTCACTCAACTCACTCACTCATTCACTCACTCATCTCACTCACTCACACACACACACACACACACACACCACGCACACACTCACCTCACTCACGCACTCACTCACTCACTCCACTCACTCCCACACACACACACACACACACACACATCACTCCTCACTCACTCTCTCACTCACTCATCACACACACTACAACACCTCACTCACTCACTCATCTCTTCACTCACACACACACACACACACACACACACACACACACATCACTCACTCACTCACTCACTCACTACTCACTCACTCACTCACTCACACACACACACTCACACACACACACACACTTCACTCACTCACTCACTCACTCACACACACACACACACACACTCACTCACTCACTCACTCTCACACACACACACACACACACACACACACACACACACACACACACACACACACACACACACACAACACACACACACACACTCACACACACACACTCACACAACACACACACACACACACACACACACACACACACACACACACACACACTTCACGGTTCATTGGTGTCTGTCGCCCGAAATCGGAGTCAGTGGTCAGTGGTCAAACTGTATCCTCATTCCTCTTCCCCTCTCCCGCCACCCCCCCCCCCTCCCCGCCGCCGCCTCTCCTTTCATTCACCCCCTGACATCCCCTCCACCTACCCCCTCACCCAACCCCATCCCCTTTACACTTCCTCCATCGAGGTACACACAACGACACGTTACGCACGCTTGCTTCCGGTCGTCTACTGTCCCACAATCAATAGGTTAGTGGTCAGTCTACTGGTCAGTGGTCGGTCAGTCTTTGTCCCATTCCACGCCCCCCCCCCCCCCCCCCCCCCCCCCCCCCATGCCCTCCTCTCTCAGCATTAAATCCTCTTGATGGAATCACTTTCACCACCACAACACCCCTCTCACTCGGATTGACTGTATGGACCACCAGCCGGGCGGAGGGGGGATGGGGGGAGGGGGGAGGGGGGCGGAGAGAGAGAGGGGGGAAGGGGGTGGAGTGGAAGCCGGGAAAGAGTGGGGGGGGGGGGAGGGGCAGGGTGGTGGAATTGGGGTGAGTGGCTGTTACGGATGAGGTGGTGGGGCGGTGAGCGTGTGGGTGGAGGACATGGTTCTAGGGGGGTGGGTGGTGATCATCTATAGGGGGTATAGGAAAGGGGGTGGTAGTGGAGGTAGAGGTGGGCGTGGTGAGCGATTGAGGGTGGGGTAGGGCTAGGGGAGTTGGGGGTTGGGGTTGGGTTGGTGGGGAGTGGAGGTGAGGTGATCGTTTAGGAATGGGTGGGGCGAAGGTGGAGGAAGGGGGTTAGGGGGACAGGGGAGAAGGAGTGTCGATGGGGGTGGAGGGGTCGGGGGTAGGGGAGGCGGAGTGTTGTGAATACAGGTCTCAGCTCGCTGGGGGAGGAAAGCAGTGCCCACCACTCCGTCAGCCCATGGGTGGCCGAATAAACACAGCCACTGTCTCCAGTCCTGCCAAGTCTTTGTTTGCACTGCAGATTCCTTCACTTCTTCTGTCTGTCTGTCTCTCTGTCTGCCTGTCTGTCACTCACTGTCTTGTTCTCTGTCTGTCGCTCACTCTCTTGAAGTTAAATTTGTATCTTTGTGCGTGTATGTATGTGTATATGTATGCATGTATGATGTATGAATGTATGTATGTATGTACGTACGTACGTACGTACGTACGTACGTACGTATGTATGTATGTGTGTATGCATGCAAGACTTACAAACAGACATCTAAACACAAACTTTAAGCAATCAAATCCACGGCTGACAGTGTGAGAGTTTGTGTTTATTTGTTTGCTTGTTTTTGTTTTGATTTTGGTGTATGTGTGTGTGTGGGAGGGGAGGGGGGATTCAAGTTTAACGTCCACAACCACCTCAAGTGAGGTAGTAGACAGGGGAATAACCTGTCCAGGAGAGTGGCGAATGGGAACCTATCGACCACTGACCTTTGGCAATATTAGGCGACAGTGAAAATTAACCTTTCATCCTCTGACCGCGGACTCAATGTTCTACCACTGAGCCAGCCTGCCCTGAAACTCGTAACCTATATGCACCTCAGACTCCCATAAGAACATCATCATCCCTCCGAGTGAGCGGTTATGACGTAATCAGTATATTCTTCTCTATCTTCATTCCTCACTGACAGTGAGGAACAATACGTCATCGTTCATTTCCGCGGCATAGTATAGTGAGAGGCACAGATATAGATCTGCGTCATCTCCTATGTTCCCATGTCATAGTGAGGACTGAGGACGCCATGGCGGAGTCATCATGCCTCTCCTTTAATGAGGGACGATCACGCTATAACCACGTTTTTTCATTCCTTTGACGTGGCGAAGAGCTATGACGTCATCACCATGTCTTCATTCCTCCGTCATTGCGAGCAACAACAACATTATCATTGTGACGTATCTCTCTTTCCTCCGTCATCATCATGAAGGTCTAGGGCGTCATTTCCGTGTCTTTCATTTCTGGGTGGCTCGGGGATCGATGACGTCATCCACACGTCAATTTTTGTCTCATTAGGTGAGACTGACGCCATCGTCCATCCCCGTAATAATGAGGAAGAATCAACCGTGATTATGTCTTTTCCACCCTGTTACTCCGACTAGTCAGCGACAAAGTTACGTTATTATCTTAACCTTGATACCACTACATTTCTCTCTCTCTCTCTCTCTCTCTCTCTCTCTCTCTCTCTCTCTCTCTCTCTCTCTCTCTCTCTCTCTCTCTCTCTCTCTCTCTTCTCTCTCTCTCTCTCCCCTCTCACCCCGAGCTGTCGAGCTGTCCGCTAGGCCATTCAAGGCCATACGCAAGAAACAGTAACAGGAGATCCGCAGAAATCAGGGAGATCATGCCATAGAAGCGACCGGCATTGACAAGAAGGGGAGAAGAGTGGTGGAGAGGAAGTGGGGGGGGGGGGGGGGTAATAAGACAGGCAGCACAAAAGGGACGGTCATGTTAAAGAACCGACAGATAGCACCACAACGATCCCGACCCTCGTCCAAACGGCCATGATCACTTTCAGATAACACAAATAAATCAGGGCTCAGGTCAACGGAACGTCTTCCCTGCCACACGGCCTTGAGGCCTGGGCTTGCAAACTGTATCAGTTGAAAACTGTTTCGTCTATCGGCAGTTCTGATATTTCAGAGGAAGACTCAACTTTTGTTTTTCTTCCTGAATCATTCTGGATGATAGACAGGAGACGGCAGACAGGAGATTTCAGTGCAGAGCCCTGAAGTCGCAGAAATAAACAGAGAAGTCTTGGGGTCCTAGACAATAAACACGTAACAAATTTGAGCAGCTTGGAGATGTAATCTAAAGCACGGACGTCAAATGTCCCTCCCACTCCAACAGGGAGATGGAGTGGTGAGAGCAGGGACGGAAGGGTAGTGTGAGTGATCAGTTCATGAAACAACAAGGGTGGGGGCGAGTGTTTGTCTTCTATCCACAAATGTCTGCGTGGGCTCAGAACAGACGCGGCGACACCATTTGCCAAGACATTTACTGCCTGTCTTCGGCTACTTCAGCTGTCGTTATGTTGCCTGTCACCACTCAACTCAAATCTCTCTCTCTCTCTCTCTCTCTCTCTCTCTCTCTCTCTTCTCTCTCTCTCTCTCTCTCTCTCTCTCTCTCTCTCCTCTCTCTCTCTCTCTCTCTCTCTCTCTCTCTCTTCTCTCTCTCTCTCGTGTTAGTATTATTTTTTTCCCTCATCATGCATTTATTTGAAACTGCTCTCATGCACATTTAATTACTTTTGTTGCATTAATGTACAGGTTAACTTCCTGAATGTGTTGTTTAAATTCTGGGTGTATGTTTTTTTTTCTCCAGATTTCTTTGTTTTTCCCTTACCAAGTGTCAGATTAGGAGGGGGGGGGGGGGCAATAAGAGGGGTGGGAGGTGGTTGAGGGAGTGGGGAGGGGGATACATCTGGACACACACTTTCTGAGAATAAATCTATGGCAGACAGTGTGAAGAATTTTTTAGGGGGGTGGGGAGGGGGGCAAGTTTAACGTCCACACCACCCTCCAATGATGTAGGAGACAAGGGAATAACCATCCCAGGACAACGTCCAAAGAGAATCTATCTACCACCAGCCTGGACACCAACAGAATGATAACACATCAAAGTGGACATCAAAACCAGACTCAATCTCGAACTCCAGACCCTGACTGGACTTCAGTGTTCTGCCACTGAGTAAACCTTCTCCTTAACTCCTGACCCATACGCGCCTTAAACGCCAGTAAGAAAAAAAATGACGCAATCACCCTGTTCTTCGTCCTCCAAGTGAGCGGGTATGACGTATTTACAATTATTCTTCTCTATCTTCCTCCCACAGCCACAGTGAAGAACAATACGTCATCCACAGGTCGTTCATTCCCGCATAATAGCGAGAGACATGGGTCTTGTTGTCATCTCCCTCATTCCTCTATCCCAGTGAGGACTGATGACGCCATCGCCGAGTCATCATGCCTCTTTCTTAGTGAGGGACAGTGACGTTGTAACTGCGTTTTTTTTATTCCTTTGACATGGCGGAGAGCTATGACGTCATAGCCATGTCTCTCCTTCCTCCATCATCGTCATGAAGGAGCTGGGCATCATTACCATGTCTGTCTTTTTTTTTTTTACCCCGTACTGGATGCACTGACTTGATCAACACATCAATTTTCACATTCTATAAAACTGATGTCAGTGAGGAAGAACAACTCGTGATACTGATGTCTTTCCCACCCTGTTCTGCAACCAATCAGTGACAAAATGACGTTATCATTTTATTCTCGAGAATACTACTGTGACAATTACCACAACGCCTACTGCTACTACTACTACTACAACTACTACAACTACACACAATCACCACAGGCTGTCCGCAAGACCACACGAGGCCACACTCAACAAATGCTAACAGGAGATCCGCAGAAATCAGGGAGATCATGCCATGGCAATGACTGCCATTGATAAGAAGGGGAATAACAGAATAGGCAGCACAAAAGGAAGAGTCATGGTAAAGAACAGACAGATAGCACCACTACGATCCCGACCCTCGTCTGAACAGCCATGATCGCTTTCAGATAACACAAATAAATCAGGGCTTAGGTCAACGGGACGCCTTCCCCACCACACAGCCTTTTGAGGCCTGGGCTTACCGGCCGCATTAGCTGAGAACTGTTCCTTCTAAGAGGAAGGCTCATCCTTTGCTTTGCTTCCTGAAATCATTTTGGGCAGCCCTAGGACAGGAGATGTCAGTGCAGAACCCCAGAGTCCCAGACATCAGCGGGGATGTCTGAAATTCCAGACAACAAACGTATAATAAATGGAGCAGCTTGGAGCCCTGCTCTATTATATAAACAGACGTCAAATGTTCCTTCCACTCCAACAGGGAGATGGAGTGTTGAGAGCAGGGACGGCAGAGTAGTGTGAGTGATCAGTTCATGAAACAACAAGGGTGGGGCGAGTGTTTGTCTTCTATCCACAAATGTCTGTGTGGGCTCAGATTAGACGCAGCGACACCATTGCCAAGATATTTACTGCCTGTCTTCGGCTACTTCAGCTGTCGCTATGTTGCCTGTCACCTACTCACTCACTCACTCTCTCTCTCTCTCTCTCTCTCTCTCTCTCTCTCTCTCTCTCTCTCTCTCTCTCTCTCTCTCTCTCTCTCTCTCTCCTGTGTAAAAGTGCCGAAGAAAATGAGGCTCACTTTGTGTTCTGCTGTCCTATTTTGAATGATCTGAGGAGTCAGTTAATTGATCAAAAATATTCTCAGCATTCTTCCTTATTTCGACTTCCATTACTCATGACATCCACAAATGAAGCCACCATAAAATGTGTTGCTGTTTTCTTGTACAAGGCATTTAGGATTAGAAGTATAGTATGCCGTTAAGAATTAATTGCTGTGTACTGTTTGATATTTAGTTAGTCGATTACCTGTGGCACTTTGATGGATATATATTTGATTGATCTGTTCCTGTTTGTTTTTCGAAAAGATTTGTTCACATTACCCCCTTCATAATGGGCTAGGGCCTATATGAAGAGAGCATCCGTATCCGCATCCCTCTCTCCAGTTAGTACTGATCTTTTTCCTATCATGCATGTATTGGAAACTAGCTCTGTGTACGTTCTTTTAAAAATTGTATCAATATATATGTTAACCTCCTGGTTATGTTTTGTAAGTTCTGCGTGCATACACGTTTTTTAAATTTCGTTGTTTTCCCTTTACCGAGTGTTGGATGAGGGGGGGGGGGGGGGGGGGGGGGGTGAGAGGCGAGGTGATGGGGAGGGGAGGAGAACGAAAGTCAATCTCTTCAATGTTTACGGACGAGCAAACAGATTGAAACAATTTGCATCACATTTCGATCTCCACAATCACGTCTAGGTATGCATTAATATCGCTGTATAGGCAGAGAAAGCAGGCCGCGCTGCGCTAACAGGGCTTAAAATCAATTCACCGTGGACTTTGGAGTGGTTTGGAACTACACAGCTGAGAGCAGACAGCTCTCCCTGTCTGCCGAAAGTAGGGTTGTAATGTCTATAGTGTATGGTGCACACGCGCGCGCGCGCGCGCGGCGCGCGCGCACACACACACACACACACACACTCACACACACACACACACACACACACACACACACTCACTCACTCACATAAACACACACACACACACACACACACACACACACACACGCACGCACGCACACACACACACACACACACACACACACACACACACACACACACACACACACACACACACAGTAGCACACACGCGCAGAGATACTGGGTAAAAAAAAAAATGAAGTGGTGAGCAAGGAGGGCAAGGGGGGAGGGGAGGGGGAGGAAGGTGTGGGGAGGGGAGGGGGGGGAGAGCTGACGGAGGGAGGGGGTAAAGACTGGAGGGTCTGTGTGGGTAATCAGAGGAGAGGGAGCAGATGAGGAGAGAGGGGAGGGGAGGGGGGGGGGACATTCAGAGCTGTCTTCTATTTTCTGCTGTTGGAATACTGTCAGTGAACCGCAGTGTCCTCTCAATGCCATTTCGCCCAACGGGCGCTGTGTGGGTCTCTGTTCAGCCTGCACCTGTCACCCCTTGAGGGGCGTCGTCAGTGGAACGGGAGACGCGTGTTGACCTCTCCTTTCAATATGATGAGGCAATTTATTTATCGAACCTTTTTTTTTTCTGTCATCGTTTTTCTTCTTTTTTTTTTCATTTTTTTTTTCAATGTGCGACATAATCTCTCACGAATCACTGTATTTCAAACACAAAATGTATCCAAAGGTGTGTGTGTGTGTGTGTGTGTGTGTGTGTGTGGTGTGTGTGTGTGTGTGTGTGTGTGTGTGTGTATGTGTGTGTGGTGTGTGTGTGCGTGTATTGTGTTGTGTGTGTGTGTGTGTGTGTGTGTGTGTGTGTGTGTGTGTGTGTGTGTGTGTGTGTGTGTGCGTGTGCGTGTGTGTTTTAAATTTTGCAAGGTATGAAGTGTGTCATTTTTATCTTCTTCTTTTTAAAGTAAGCGTACACAAATGTTTACGTTAAA
This sequence comes from Conus ventricosus, assembly GCA_018398815.1. Taxonomy (NCBI): domain Eukaryota; kingdom Metazoa; phylum Mollusca; class Gastropoda; order Neogastropoda; family Conidae; genus Conus; species Conus ventricosus. The sequence goes on along the minus strand of CM031607.1, from coordinate 57,416,855 downwards.
ATGCTCCAAAACTGACACATGAAACCATATCTCTTTTTTTCTGAACTAAATTGCATTATCATTATGTCTATCTTGTCTGTCTGCCTGTCTGTCCATCTATCTATCCATCTATCTGTCTCTGTCTGTCTGTTTGTCTGTCTATCTATCCGTTTGTCTATCTGTCTACCTATCTAACTATATATGAATCTTTTTGTCTATCCATTTGTTCAATTGCAAAATGAGGTCGGCATGAATTCACCGGTAATTGACGTCACAGATCTGTGCGAGGTCAGATCAACATCAACAATAAAGCCTAAAACTGGTTGTCACCTTGTGTACAGTTTATTCACGCTTGTACCCATTCTCTCCACTTCCATGGCCTTTGTGATGAGCTCGGCTTTGAAGAATATGACACGACCCATTTATGTGGTTGAAACAAAACAAACAAACAAACAAGCAAACAAACAAACAATATAACGAATCGAGACGAAGTAATTACAACAGGCTTCGAGGAGGCGTACATGTACACCACGTCCACGTGTCTGTGAGGCGTGGATTCGAACCCTGCCATCGGGATGCCACGCACGGCAGGGTTGTTGTTTTTTTTAACGCCAGACTGCTGTCCGGACATGGATGTGGTGCGGACTGAAGCTGGAAGACTAGGACCATACACGTTCGAATCTTATTCACTTCACAATTGTAAATATTGCTTCAAATTTACCGACCAGGCCCTGTGCAGGTTTCTCTATCTGTTGGGCCTGGCTGTCAATTGTTCAGTGTTTCATAAGTTAAGGGACACTTTTTATTTTTCTTCTGTGAAACTGTCATGTTTATCTTTTTAATCCATTTTCCTTAATCAAAAAAAAAAAAAAAAAATGAAGAAGGTTAAAGTTCGTACAGTCTGTTGACCATAGGGGCAGTGGACCGTCAGAGGCTCACTGTGTCTCGAGAACGGCATGATGGAAGACAGGCGCAGTCCATCCTCCTCCTTCCGCCTCCTGTAACCTTCCCTAACCTGAATCAAGTACGCATTTACTGCTGGGTGGACAGGGAAGGTTCAAACTGACGACCATCAGCTCCGCAAGCAAACGCACTAACCATTTGACCACGAGGCTCCTCTGCCCTTACTATGAGGGTGATAAACTCAGCAAAGTGGCTGACGGCCTCAGCATGACCTAGTTTGTTTTGCCACAATGATGTCGAGAGTTTAGCCAAAGATATGGAGGGGACAGGAACAGTAACTCGCCTAGTTTTCCCCACCATTCCCTTCCCGTTTGCTCGCCGCAGGTAACTAACCTCTGCCACAGGAAGGTAATCTCTTTGTTCA
>CM031607.1:57393049-57413049 GCA_018398815.1 Conus ventricosus | reverse complement strand
TTTCTAACAATCCAACTGCGAGGGCCGTGTTCGTTTCACCATCTCATTCCTCATTACTTACCAACTTTAGTCCTACAACACAGCTACAACACAGCTTTTTTGTTTGGTTTTGTTCGTTTGTTTGTTTGAACTGCTAAATCCGCAGCGCTGGGCGAGAAGGAATTGGAATGTCCCCTAAATCACTGACTGACAGACCCAGCGAGGAAGCGACTTCCAGACCAGCACAGCAGTAAAAACATCGTCCACCTCAGCACAAGCGTGGCCGAAGGTGTGTGTGTGCCAGTGAGATCGAGCTTCGCTGAACAGGTAGTAGTACTAAAGCAGTGACAAAGTGGTTCGGACAGCTCCGAAGCCGTGTCGCCGGATCAAACCAGGAGTGAGACCGGCTGGCTGGCTGGCTGGCTGGCTGGCTCACTGCCCCAACCGCTGGCACAGGCCCCCACCCGCGTGTTTAGCGTGGTGAAGAGATTGGAGAAAGTGGTCCAGTGATGTGTAACTAATATCATAACGAACATAACTTCTGGAACAGCCGTGGGACTGACCTGACAACCCGACACGTTACTAAGCTCGCTCATACGTGACCAAAAAAAAAAAAAAAAAGCCTGGCTTGTTAAGTATTAGCCTACTAAAAGGTGCGACGGGAATGTTGCGTTGTGGCTGTTATAAGCCTAAACCAGAGATACTATCTCTGCCTAAACCTGCGGCAGTAGGCATACAAGATATTAAACACTAATAGTTTGTCTAGAAAACTCTAATCAAACATTTTCCTTCATTTCCAGACAGGTCTGGCACTCACAGGAGCTTTCGGCAAGCCATCGCTCGCCTTCATCAACACCACGATCGAGGAACGTGATGGGCCGTGTGTTTTCCTTCAGTCCGTTAGGGGGCTGGCCGATATATCTGCTATAGGCAGCGTACGCACGGGTCCTTCGATCTCCCTCTCCTTTTTTTCTTCTTTAAACCAGTTTGTCTTCATAGCTTCGGGGGGCGCTCACTGTGGTGTTCCTGGCACAGATGTATTCATGGCTCTGGGTGTATCATTCCATTGTCAGTTTTGTTAGTTCAAAAGGTGTGTTACCTGCACACTCACGCACTACAAGCACGCACCTATGGAAACAGACGGACAGACAGACACCACACACAAACATATACACGCGCGCGCGCGCGCGCGCGCGCAAGCACTCACACTCAAACACACACGTACATACACGCGCGTGCACACACAACACACACACACACACACACACACACACACACACACATGCTCGCGCGCGCGCAAAAAAGCCTACATGTTCATCAATTCATCACTCTTGCAGGCAATCACTGAAACACGCGAACATCGACCTTGGACCCACTTGCACACACTGAGACGCCTAAACGCTCCCGTGCGTGTTCATGCACGAATACCCAGGAGTGCACGTCGTCCGCGCGGTACGTAAATACAAGTGCAGCCATGCACACACAAAAACACACGTTGTAATGTACACATTCCGGCGTGTAACAGATAGCTGTTTTCGGTGCTATGTTAAAAATCGTTTGAGAGTGAGCACAAAAGATGATGGTAGGAAATAAAGATAAAACCAAAATTGTGTAGCCCCCTCCCTCTCTCCTCTCTCTCTGTCTCTGACTCTCTCTCTCTCTCCTCTCTCTCTCTCTCTCTCTCTCTCTCTAACATGTGTTGTGATGTGTTGTTTCTAGCCACACATTGTCTAAAATTTATAATTATGTGTGTTCATATACATATTGCCAACAGCATTTTCAACCTCGCACAAAACGATTACCTATATAGCCGAATAGCTGACCATCTTCTGGTTTTAAAAGGGGAAAAGGTGAGCAAAAACACTGTCAACCTGGGTGTGTAATGTCAGTGGAGGAAGGACTAGCGCACAGCCCAAAACACTCACAGCTTGCTACAATCTCATTCATATATCATGCATTCGTCACATCAAACCACTAGAAAAAGTCTATAACTTTACTATACTGATCATAGAAAGAACATCAATGCATATAGAATCAAACAAAATAAAACATTCTCTCTTTCCTTGAATTTCACAAAATCATTTATCTAAACATCATTATTAACCGGGTATAAAATTAGATTTCTACTTTACCTGGCCAGGTGATTTTAAAACATTCACGAATCACGTCTTTTCTTTTTTTCTTTTTCTTTTCACTGTCATTTCACAACACGACACAACTGCCGGCACTGGTGTTGGTTGATGGCGCCTGGTCAGGTGAGACTGTTGGCTTTGGGTCTGTGGTTCTGGCTTGGCGAAGGGGACGCTGCCAGGTTTATGAGGTCGAACCCCCGGTTAGGGTAGAACAGGGGACTATCAACATCGATCTGTTCTCCTTTCTTTCTTCCTGCATTAACGCATTGCACTCTCTCTCTTCTTATGTCTGCTTTATCAAATGGACATGGTTGCTTTTTTTCTTTTTTTTTTTTCTTCTTTTCTTCTTCATAAATTAGCAACTCTTTTCTCTTCTCCACATCTCTCCTCAGTCCTTCCTCTGCAGACTATCTCATGCTAATCTCTCAACTGGTTCTTTCTCTCCTCCCTCATCTCTTGCTTTTCTCTCAAGCAGACCTAGAACCTCCCTCTCTCTGTCTCTCTGTTCGTTCTTCCCTCCTTCTTCTCTCTTATCTCTCTGCCTTTTCCCTCGTGCAGAGACTACACCTAAAATCCTCTCTCTCTGTTCGTTCTCCCCCTCGTTCTCTGTCCTCTCACCCCACATTCTTCTTATTCGTTCCGATCTCCAAAACGGGCGAGTCCATTGGTCAGTATTTTCCCCCTGACACCCGAGGTTGTCTCCCTCTAATTCCATTGGATTTTTCAAATCTGACAGTCCGTCTACACGCCTTACTCTCTGTGGTGGTAAATTTGGTCATTTAATTGATTAGCTAGATTTTCACCCCCACCACACATTTCCCTTTCCCCCCCTTCCCTATTTCCCACGGGGCGCGGTGGGGGCTTAAGTGTGGCCTGGTCAATCTAAATTGGCCAGCTGAGTCTGGGTAGGCACCACGACGTCCGAGTAACAATGACGGGGGGTTTTTTCCAAAAAGTGGCTAGATGGCTTTAGCTCGGCTCTGCGATCGTTCGCTAGACTCGAGGCGTCGGTCAAGCTGCTTAGCCCGTATAGCCGGACGGGACCGTCTTCCTAAAGCCTCCACTAAGCTTAATTGGCCGGACCCGCCCTATGGGCCCGTCTCTCGCGCCTAGAATGTTTGAGTTTGGACTTAGGTCCGAACAAATTGACGGGGCGACTCCCAAGTTAGGTTGTTCCCCCAAGTTAGGTTGTTTCCCCCAAGTTAGGTTGTTTCATTTTTTTGTCCGTGACAATTTCCCTTGCAAAAGACCATGCTCCGCATTGTTAAAAACAACGGTACAAAAAAGGACAACAACCAAATTTTGTGAACACAGCTACACGCGAAAAGTTTGGAAAATACTTTACAACCAACGGTTTATAAGTTATAAAATATCAATTAGTGAATACCACTCCAATGAGTTATCATTGACGTGCGTTTCTTGCGTTATTTAACTCATTTTATAACGACCTCTGTGCACACTTTATGCAATTCCCCTACCTGCGGATTTGCACATCTTCTTTTCACAATTCTTATGAAAAGCAAAATAAAATATGATCACGATCCATGACACTTCACTGAGGAATCTCCATCCTCGCTTATTGCAAATAATGCATCATTTACAAAGCGATGTATGTCCAGATAACTACATCCACTTTGAACAAGTCTCCAAAGAAAATATGAACAAGTCTCACACAAAAAAAAATATGAACCATAGCCAACTGGGAATAAACCCATATCCAACCCAACATAACTGGAATAAACACATATTATCAACAAAGCACCTGGATATGACTGACTTCCTCTGAGTTGCGCTTGCTAGACTACACGACTTAAATAGTCAGCTCCGACATTCTGTCGACCGGGAATGTACTGCACTCGGTACCTGTAGGGCTGCAGTGCCATTGCCCAACGCACACTCTGCTGTTTTTCAACTGCGCTCCTGCAGGAATTTGAGTGGTTGATGATCCGTCTCGATCACGAACTCTTTCCCTTTACAAGTATTTGTGGAACTTCTGCACGGCCCACACGACAGCTAAACACTCCTTCTCTACAGTTGCGTACCCTTCTTCACATTTTGTCAACTTTCCTGCTAGCATATCTCACAGGAAACTCGACCCCTTCATGTTCCTGTAACAATACTGCACCTATCCACCGCCTGATGCATCTGTCCGCAACAAAAATGGTTTGGACATATCTGGTAGCTTCAAGATGGGGCGGGAACCTAGTCTTTCCAACACCGTCTGCAGTGCTTGCTCTGCAGCGTCTGACCACTCAAACCCACTGCCGGTTTCCCTGCCTTGACCAAATCACTGAGGGGGACTCGTGATTGCAGCAAAGTTTGGGACAAACTCTATAGCCCCAATAAAAACCTAGCAGACTCCTGACTTCGTTTTGGTCTTTGGTCTCTTGAATTCATCATCTTCTCCACCTTTCCTCTTTCCGGCTGTTTTGGGTGTCGCCTCCGACAACAAAACTAGGAACTCCAGGCTTGGAAAGCCAACCTGGCACTTTGTTGGTCTGGCTGTGAGATTGGCTTGTCTCAACCTCTCCAAGACTGCTCCTAGCTGCCTCATATGCTCCTCCATGTCTCGGATGCTATCAGAATGTCACCCAAATAAAATTCACAACACCTTCCAATCCCGTCAATAGCTTCCTCATCATTCGAGAAAAGACCGCAGGGGTTGACCATCCAAAAGGGAGTACTCGCCACTGGTATAGCCCATAGGAGGGGAAAAAAGCTGTGATTTCCCTTTGAGTCCTCACTCAAGGCTATTTCCCAGTAACCCTTGCTCAGATCGATCCTGGTGAAATATGGCTCTTGCTTGTGGCGATCTGAGCGAACAGGTCTTCCATTTTGGGGTATGACCCTGCATCGACTTGGGGGACACTGTTCAGACGTCTATGTCGACACAGAATCGATGCTCACCTGACTTTTCCTCACTAAGACGACGGGTGCATATTGATGATTTTGGGATGGTTCAATCACCCCAAGGTCCAACATCTTTTCTACCTCCTCCTCGATCACTTGCTTGGTGGCATATGGGATCGGGTAGGCTTCACATGTACGGGCTTCTGTGATGTCAACTCCACCGTACATGTCTTTTAGGTTGTCCTGCCTGGTTTATCAGTCAGGGACGCCCTATACTGTTCTAGGAGCCACTAATTTCCCTCCTGTCCCCTACTGTTCTAGCCCTTCATACAGTGACACATCCCTGTATGACTCTTCCCCTGGAAACTCAGGCAAAAAAAATCTCTCCTTCTTCTGCTGGGTCTCCCTACCTCCATCATTGATTGCTTGCTGCGCCTATGTGCTGACTCTCACGCTGAATTTATTTGCGGAGTAGATTTGCATGGAAAAGTTTTGATTTCCCATCACATCGATTCGGTAGTCTTGATCTCCTTTTCAATGATGGTGAAGGGTCCCTTCCAATGCATCAGCAGCTTGTTGTGATCCGTGGGAAGCAGTAACAGGACTTGATCTCCCACCTTGAGGAATTGCTTCCTCACCCTTCCCGTCATACTGCTTCTTCTGGACGACCTAGCCTCCTGCAAACTCTCCTTGCGACCTTTACATGTCTCCCCGAGCCCATTGCGTAAGTCTACCACATATGATATGTGGTTTTTACTTCTTCGGACTCCTGTTCTCCGGACCCCAGCTCTTTGAGAATTTCACACCGGTCCCCCAACTGTCCGCCATACAGCAGCTCAAATGGCGAAAAGCCTGTGCTTTCCCGAGGGGCTTCTCTGTAGGCAAACCGTGCCGCTGGAATGTAGCGGTCCCCAAACTGCTGGCCCTTTCCTCACAGAGCTTCTTTAAGATTGCCCTTCAGCACACATTGAATCTCTCCACCAAGCCCTTGCATTGTGGATGGTATGGGGTAGTGAGCAGCTGTGTGATCCCTAGCAGCCTGTTGACCTCCCTCATCACGCCTGAGGGGAACTGTGACCCCTGTCACTGAGAATTTGTGCTGGCACACCCACGCGAGAGAAGATGTCTACCAGCCCCTTTAGCGACCCGTTGCGTATTACGCCTTTCAAAAAGCAACCGCCTTTTGGGTATCTGGTCGCGTTGTCCACAAGTGTCAAACATACCCGTGCCCCCCTTTGGACAGGGCGCGATTGGCCAATCAGATCAACAGCCACTCTCCTGAACGGTGTGTTTAATTAAAGGGGGATGTTTTAAAAGGCGCCTTCTCTTCACCCCTCTTGTGGCTGACCTTTGACACACATCACATGAATGCAGAACCGCTTTTGTTGCCATTGCTCCTGGCCAATGAAAGTCATCAAAGACTCGGTTAGCTGTTTTGCTGGTACCGAGATGACCCGCCATGAGCGACTCGTGACCCCCTGACATGACAGTTTTCACGTAACACGCTGGTACCTAACTGAGTGGTCACCTTTCCTGTCTTCCCTTGGTGACACTCGGTTTCAACAGCCCGCCTTTCACAAGAAATTCTGTCTCACCCCCTCTAACCTCCTGTTTCTCTCACCTCTTGCCAACTCCCAAGACTTCAGAGCGAAGGGTCTTGTCCTGGCGCTGCCCTAAATCATCAGGCGACACATCTATGCCTGACTTCCTTCCGGAACAACTAACGGTTTTAAACAACCTTTTCCTCCTTCTTGCTCCGTGTTTGAACTGCTGCCCTTTTAGCAGTCAACAACAGGATCCTGGATCCCTTGCACCTGGATATTCCCAATGATCAAATCATGAAGGGGTTTGTCCCTTACCAACGCAGACAACTCGCTGAGAAGTAAGGGGTACGTACTTCTATCTTAGCAACTGGAAATCCCTCACAGTGCCTCGATTAGAGTACAGGTCTGGATTGCCCTGTCAAATCCCCTTATCGACAGCGTTGTTCGTACTACCCCGCAAAGAACAACAGTGTCTCGTAACACTTTACCCTCTGTGGCCCAAACCACTTCTTCCACTGTAACGAACCACTCAGCTAGTGCCCTCCATCCTGACACTGACTGCTGTCCAGTGCTAGCCATAGGCTGCACTCCACCCCCTTCAGACTGAATCCCTTTGGTTCCACTGCAGGTCGTTTCCCTTGACGACCTTATCCACCTCTTGCAAGGCTGCTGCCTTTGGAACCTCATGCGACAATCCCTCGCACATGTCCCTTCTTTTTGACAAATGAAACACCTAATTTCCCTTTGCCTTCCTTTGCCCCACCACTGGGTTTGCAGACTTTGCAAAAACTCTCCTAGTCTCCTTGCACTCTTTCACCCGTGCCCAGCACCTGTTTTTCCCCGCACTTAGTGCCAACGTGCTCTCTTTAAAACCTCTGCGAACTTCAACAACTCCCCTGCTGTCTCTGGCTGTCTCTCTTTCAAATGTATGGTTAACTCAGGGCCCCAACCTGACAAAATCTGTTCTTTCATAACTAAACTCTTTCAACTCGGCGAACTCCTTCTTCGTACCACTCAACTCTAACCATTTTCAAATTGTGATCTGACGTGCACCAAATGAGTGTACGTTTCCCTGCTTGCAATCTAGCTGAACGAAATTTCTTCCTGAACCTTCCTCTGTGAGGTTTAAATCCTTCATTAAAGACTCCTTCACAGCACCAAAAATCGGATGTTGTTCTGCTGGTAACGCAGTGAAATCTGCAATGCCTTACCGTCAATAGCGCCGACAAAATGACTGCCCACTCTTCTGGAGGCCAACCCTGATGGTTTGCAAACGTTCGAAACGACTGATGTTTGCGTCAATCGAATCGGTCCCTTCCAGATTTTGGCAACTTGGGTCGGGGGGCATAGCTTTCGCACAGGAGTCACTGGAAACTGAACCCCATCCTCGGTGGTCTCCCTTTGATTTCTCACTTTTTCCAACTCTAATTGAACCTTTAATCTTCTGTTTCCTGCGTTCCCTTATTCTTTCTGTTTCCTGCTTCATTCTTTCTGTTTCCTGCGCCTCCCCTTTTTCTTTCTGTTTCCTGCTTCATTCTTTCTGTTTCCTGCTTGCGCTAGCTTTAGTCCTTTCCTGCTTGCTAATGCTATCTCTACGGCAACACGGCGTCTTTCCGCGCGTTATCCCTTTCCATCTTTTGCTGGTTTTCAACGAATGCTCGCAACTCTCCTGAGTAACTAGATCACGAGCGACGCTCACAAGTTTTTCAATGGGGGGTGTTCTTTTCTTCCGCCATTGTATCTCTTTCTTTTTTTTTTTTTTTTTTTTGAAAAGATTGTATTACGACAGCAAAAATGGTGGTTTCCGACACGAGTGACGTAATGCACAATCCCATGAATGATAATATTTTGCTTGGGACAACGTAATTAGTTTTTTAAAAACGCCCAGCGCCTGACCCAACTATGAGGAGCGAATTATAGGCAATCTGTGCGAAATGAGTACTCTGGGGCTTTAAATGCCAAGCCTAGTATTAACTATCTTGGAAGCAAAGCCAAGCCTAGTATTTAACTATCTTGGGAATTTCAGTAAGACAACCCCTTGTCTTAGGGGTTACAATACTTGAATTTCCCCCCCAGCTTCCTCTCTGAGAAGTTGAACAATTATAATAAATGGGCCAGAATATCCCGGCAAGCTCGCCAATAAATTGCCAACCTCGGTGTAATGTCAGTGGAGGAAGGACTAGCGCACAGCCCAAACACACCACAGCTTGCTTACAATCTATTCATATATCATGCATTCGTCACATCAAACCACTAGTAAAATCTATAACTTTACTATACATGATCATAGAAAGAACATCAATGCATATAGAATCAAACAAAATAAAACATTCTCTCTTTCCTTGAATTTCACAAATCATTTATCTAAAACATATTAACAACCCGGGGGATAAATAGATTTCTACTTTACCTGGCCAGGTGATTTAACTATTCACGAATCACTGTCTTTTCTTTTCTTTTCTTTTTCTTTTCACTGTCCTTTCACAACACGACACAACTGCGGCACTGGTGTTGGTCTGATGGCGCTGGTCAGGTGAGACGTTGGCGTTGGTCTGTGGTTCTGCTTGGGGAAGTGACGCTGCCCGGTATGAGGTCGAACCCCGGTTAGGGTAGAAAAAGTGACTATCAACATCGATCTGTTCTTTCCCTTTTTTTCTTCCTGCATTAACGCATTGCACTCTCTCTCTCTCTTCTAGTCTGCTCTTATCAAATGGACATGGTTTGCTTTTCTTTTCTTTTTTCTTTTTTTCTTTTCTTCTTCATAAAAATTTGCAACCCCTTTCTCTCTCTCCACATCTCCCTCAGTCCTTCCTCTGCAGACTATCTCATGCTAATCTCTCAACTTGGTTCTCTTCTCTCCTCCCTCATCTCTCTGCTTTTCTCTCAAGCAGACCCAGAACCTCTCCCCTCTCTGTCTCTCTGTTCGTTCTTCCCCTCCTTTCTCTCCTCTCTTCATCTCTCTGCCTTTTCCCTCGTTGCAGAGACTACACCTAAAACCCCCTCATCTCTCTGTTCGTTTCCCCTCGTTCTCCTTGTCCTCTCACCCCCAAAATTCTTCTTATTCGTTCCGATCTCCAAAACGGGCGAGTACCATTGGTCGATTTTTTACCCCTGACACCCGGGTTGGGGCTCCCTCTAATTCCATTGGATGTTCAAATCATGGGCAGTCCCCTTACAAAGCCTTTTCTCTCTGTGGTGGTCAATTGGTCATTTAATTGATTAGCTAGATTTCACCCCCACCACACACTACCTTCCCCCCTTCCCTACTTCACTGGGGGCGGTGTGGCTTAAGTGGTGGACATGGGCAATCTAAATTGGCCAGCTGAGTCTGGGTAGGCACCACGACGTCCGAGTAACAATGACGTTGGTTCCACAAAGGGCTAGATGAGCTGAGCTCGCTCTGCGACTCGTCTCGCTAGACATCGAGGCGTCGGTCAAAGCTGCTTAGCCCGTATAGCCGGACAGACCGTCTTTCCTGAAGCCTCTCCACTAAGCTTAATTGGCGGACCCGACCTATGGGCCCGTCTCTCTGACGCCTAGAATGTTTGAGTTTGGACTTAGGTCCGAAACAAATTGACTGGCGACTCCCCCAAATTAGGGTTTTTCCCCCCCAAATTAGGTTGGGTTTCCCCAAGTTTTGGTTGGGTTTCATTTTTTTGTCGTGACACACACACACACACCACACACACACACACACACACAACGCTCACATACGGGCACACCACGCACGCACGCACGCACGCACGCACGCACGCACGCACGCACGCACCCCAAAAACACCACACACACCACACACACACACACACGCTCACATACGGGCACACCAACGCACACACGCACGCACGCACGCACGCACACACACACACACACACACACACACACACACGCTCACATACGGGCACACCAACGCACGCACGCACGCACGCACGCACGCACGCACGCACGCACACACACACACACACACACACACACACACACACACACACACACACACACACACACACGCTCGCTCGCGCACGCCCACACGCTAGGCCTGCGTGCACACGAGAGCACACACACACACAGACACAGACACAGACACACACACATACACGCACGTACGCACGCACACACGCACGCACGCACACACGCACGCACACACACACACGCACGCACGCACGCACGCACGCACGCACGCACACACACACACACACACACACACACACACACACACACACACACACACACACTGCTGTGCTAACCGAACCGTGGGAAAACGTACTCAATGCGACGCGTTTCGATCTTCACGGCTTCAACAAGCAAGGCAAACAAAACGGACCAAAAGCAACAAATCATTTCCCTGTTTGCAGTGAACTTCAAACGGGGGATGTGCTTCAGAGTCCAGCCTCAGGGAACTCATTTTCTAACAAATTCTTCAATAAAAAAAAAAAATGGATACGGATGAAAGAAGGAGAATGTGTGGAACAGAAATGGCGATGTGGGAGGGAAAAAAAATAAAGAAAGAATTTCTGTTTGGGTTAGAGAAGACGGAATATCTCCAGCTCTGGATCAAAAGAAGAGTATGGATTATCTCTGTATGCACATTCCTATTCGTGATACAGCCAGCCATCTGAGCATTTTTTATTCCAGCTTTCAGTGAGGGTGGACTTATTTTTGCTGGCCATTATTGCTCCATCTCACCTTCGGATGGAGGTCAGGAAGTCATTGTTCTTTCGCTGTCAAAACCGAACCTTTCAGAAAATTGATAACTGTTGGCTACAAAACATATAGAAACATGTAATCATGTCATCGATCTCTTGCATCTATGCTCTGTTTCTGCTCTGAAGGAACGGTCTTTACACATGTCTTTTTCATTGATAGTTATCTCAAGATTTCCACAGGAATCGACAAGTCATCCTAGCCAACTTCTCCCAGAGATGACCATTGATCAGTTATGAGGAAGGGGGGGGGGGCGGAGGGCGAAGTGGTGGAGGAAAGTAGGGAGGCGTGAGGAGAGGGTTGCTTGCCCCTCTTGGTCTGCAAATTTCCTCCTCCAGCTTTGCAAATTTCGTTGCGACTCCTACTCTGCAAATTTCGTTGCGACTCCTACTCCTACTCTGCAAATTTCGTTGCGACTCCTACTCTGCAAATTTTGTTGCGACTCCTACTCCTACTCTGCAAATTTCGTTGCGACTCCTACTCTGCAAATTTCGTTGCGACTCCTACTCCTACTCTGCAAATTTCGTTGCGACTCCTACTCTGCAAATTTCGTTGCGACTCCTACTCTGCAAATTTCGTTGCGACTCCTACTCCTACTCTGCAAATTTCGTTGCGACTCCTACTCTGCAAATTTCGTTGCGACTCCTATTCTGCAAATTTTGTTGCGACTCCTACTCTGCAAATTTTGTTGCGACTCCTACTCTGCAAATTTTGTTGCGACTCCTACTCTGCAAATTTCGTTGCGACTCCTACTCTGCAAATTTCGTTGCGACTCCTACTCTGCATGCAAATTTCGTTGCGACTCCTACTCTGCAAATTTTGTTGCGACTCCTACTCTGCAAATTTTGTTGCGACTCCTACTCTGCAAATTTCGTTGCGACTCCTACTCTGCAAAATTCGTTGCGACTCCTACTCTGCAAATTTCGTTGCGACTCCTACTCTGCAAATTTCGTTGCGCTCCATTCTCTGCAAATTCGAACTTTGTTGTGACTCCTGTTCCCGCAAATTTCGTTGCACACTCCCTCTGCAAATGTAGTTGCGCCTAGATACAGCATTTTACATGGAGCAATCTAGACAGCTGCAGCATTTCATCGCACAAAATGGTCTATGTGACGACTGCATTTCACTTTATGGAACCATCCATAATACAACCGCATTGTACTGCATGGAAAAGTCTTCACTACAACTACATTTCACTGCATCTGTACTACTGCTGCTGTATTCTGACCTGTTGTTATTAGTATTAAGAGTACAGATGTAGCGCCTATCCTCGGTAAGAGACAAAGCTCTAAGCGCTTACCAATCCACGCTCTCGTTTACACAATGGGCTGCCTACCCGGGTAGAGCCGACCGAAGAGCTGCCTGATGGGCATTACATTCTCCCGTATTATTCAGACGAATGTCAGTCACTTGGTTTTTCGTCCATGCTTTTATTCTTTCGGTGTCTGCAATATGTGTACGTGCCATGTATATCAACGGCCAAAACTGGCATTCTCTTCCGAAAGTTGATAACGGATTTACGTGTGTGCAAGATGTTATGCATGCGTTCACACTACATGGAACCTCATTCTGTAGTCTCATTCGGAGGACTGGAAGTTGGTTGTTTTTTTTTTTTTTTTTTTTTTGTGGCATCAGTTATCGGATCAATGGAGCACCTAAGGCGGTGACTTTTTCTTTCTTTCTTTTTTTTTCTTTCCCTAAGGCCGAAATCCCCCTCTTCATTTTTTGGTGCTTCACACTGTCCTCTTCATCTGTCAAAAAAACCCAAAAAAAAACCCAAAGCAATTTCCACTGCTAGCTTTTTTTTCTTTTTTTCTTTTTTTCTCTCCAACCAGTCCCTTATACACCATGCGTAGTCTGTACGTTCCCTTACCAATGGACATAGTCTTGCTGATCTTAGTGTTTGGGTGTTTGACACAAAATGTCTGGGTTTGTTAATGTTCTAATGGCATTCTCACACTGATAATGTGTTGCTTATACAAAGAGAACAACATAAATGAAACAAAAGACTTAATACTTAATTATTTTCCTTTCTTTCAGATTTTCTAAGGATTGGAAGTTACCTTGACATCATTATTGCATACTTCCCGCCCCTCTTGTCCTGCATCTTCAAGTTGGTCGGGTGTCATCGACTTGACAGATGGATCGTCAAGGAGGCTCGTGGAGAATAAGTGATTGGTCAACAAGTGCTGAGAGGAATATGATCGTTTCGTGTTACAAGAACACGCACTGAGCGCTTGAACATTAACACACACACACACACACACACACACACACACACACACACACACACACACACACACGCACACACACACACGCACAGGCACGCACTCACGCACGCACGCACGCACACCACACACACACACACACACACACACACACACACACACACACACACACACACACACACACACACACACACACACCACTCCTATATCACTCACATTAAGTCATTAAGTGCTTCAAATTCATTTTTTACGGTGAACAAACAAAACCAGGGACAACGAGTCTGTGCAAAATGCAAATAAATGAATAAATGATTAAAGAAAGAAAGAAAGAGCTTAGTGGGCACACAGCCAACTGCTTCGTGGGTGGCAGAATCTTAACATCATTGACAACTAAACTGTCTGGCATGCTCTCCCCCCCCCCCCCCCCCCCCACCCCCATCAATCACGGAAGAACATGACATTTCGCATTTCGATTGCTGCACCACTTGACAGAATGAACACAGACGAACAGCACTCTGGCAAAAACAAATAAACAAAACTGTTCAAAACCACATTCACTCCAGTGACATGGTTCAGCTTCATATGAACATCATTTTGTTTTGAAAGGTAACACGGCAGGAAACTGCCTTCATCCAGCCTTTTGTAGGTGTTGTGCCGACACTTTCTCTTTCCTGTTATTCTCTTAGGCTCTGCCTTTTTTTTTTAATTGAAAAAAAAATGTGTTTCTTTGTATTGTCAATTGTTTGTCTTCCTTTGTGGACCTCTCTCTGGTCTTTGTTATGGAGACGCTGAGACTTTTGTTGTGGTCACAACTTATGACATGCCAGTTTTTGTTGTTGTTGTTGTTGTAATCTGGTGATAAGACAGTGAAGAATTATATACATGATCGATCGTGGACACTACCTGCCCATTCTAAAGCGTCAGTTTGTCCTATATGGTCTTTTATGTATTCCTTTTTATATATCTGAACTTTTTTTTCATTAATATTCAATATTCAGTAGTTAATATTCAAAATCTTTAAACCTTAGCAGGATCAATCAAGCAAATTAGGAGGCGTTCTCAGCGCGGCTTTGTTTTATTTCCCTTAGAGATGAATCCTCAATAAATCAGCTACCATGTCAATAAGTGTAAGTACGTTGTATCTTTGCTATTTGTTATCTTTTCTTGACGTAATAATAATAATAATGAATACTTATATAGCGTCTATTCTCGGCTAGAGGCCAAGCTCTAAGCGCTTTACAATCAACACTCGTTTACACAACGGGCTGCCTACCTGGGTAGTGCCGACTGAAGAGCTGCCAGCTGGCGCTTCATTCAGTCGTTTCCCGTGTCATCCAGTCAGTATCGTTCAATATCGATCACTCATTTTCCATACTGCCTTCATTCTTTCCATTTCTCACGTAGGGTGCATGCTATGTGTAACGTGTCATCCATACCAACGGCCAAACTGGCCTACTCTTCCGAAAGTTGGTGATGGGATTTTACGTGTGTGCAAGATGTTATGCATGCGTTCACACACGGAACCTCGGTTTATAGTCTCATTCGAAGGACTGTATGGGAAATGGAGTCAGAACCAATGTTAACTCCGAGGGAAAAATCCCCCTGTACCGAAACGCCCCGGCGGAGGTTCGAACCCGCAACCCCAGGATCACCAAGATTACGAGTCTGGCGCTCTACCAACTGAGCTATTCCGGCTCCCAAACCTTTGCCCTCTCTTTCCGGATGTGACCTTTGCTTTCCAACATGTTGCCAGCCCTGTAAAGGCCCTGTGAGGTCGACTGAGCTATTCTGACAAACATTATAAACTACCACTTACCAACAGGACGTGTCTGCAAACAATTTCTCTCGAGTCAGTGACTCACATTTGATGCCTGTTTACTATTTAAATGACCTCTTTGATTTTATCTATTTGATTATTTTCAGTGACTCATATTTGATACCTGTTTACTATCTAAGTGACTTCTTCGATTTTATCTATTTATTTATTTTCAGTGACTCACATTTGATGCCTGTTTAGTATCTAAATGGCCTCTTTGATTTTATGTATTTATTTATTTTCAGTGATTTACATTTGTCTGTTTACTATTTAAATGGCGTCTTTGTTCTTATTTGTTTCTTTATTCATTTACATGTTCATCTATTTATTTATTTATCTATTTATTCATCCTTTGTCTTCAGCTCTGTATATCATATTAGGAAAAGTAACAAACTGTCATAAGGAAATTTTCGATCTCAACAGTTTCGGTTGGTGACAAGCCCGTGTCATCGTCGGAGAGAGTGGATCGCTATCCGAAGCAAAACCGCCTTTGTGTAGTGTCTGTAAAACCAGCACTGTCTGTAAGTGCAGATGCACCGTGTAGAGCAAAGGATTAACACCTGTAAGGCCAATGTCGAGGTTCATTGATGGGTTCTGGATTGTAAAGGAACTCTTCTGAGGCGCATGAAATAGTTAAAATCCGGCAAACGCGGAGTGTTGAGATCAACGTACTGATAAGTCTGGAATTCAATATTCATGAAACACTGCTCTCTCTCTCTCTCTCTCTCTCTTCTCTCTCTCTCTCTCTCTCTCTCTCTCTCTCTCTCTCTCTCAAACCCTCCCTCCACTTGCACTAACACATTCACTGCAATCTCTCTCTCTCTCTCTCTCTCTCTCTCCTCTCTCTCTCTCTCTCCTCTCTCTCTCTCTCTCTCTCCTCCTCTCTCTCTCTCTCTGTGTGTGTGTGTGTGTGTGTGTGTGTGTGTGTGTGTGTGTGTGTGTGTGTGTGTGTGTGGCGTGCGTGCGTGCGTGCGTGCATGTGTGTGCGTGTGTGAGAAAGGAGAGAGAGAGAGAGAGAGAGAGAGAGAGAGAGAGAGAGAGAGAGAGAGAGAGAGAGAGAGAGAGAGAGAGAGAAACTTCCTTTTGCAAAGTAAAAAGTCAGTTCACACTCTCATCGCCAAAAACGCCATAAGGCACTTAAATTACAGTAAACATGCAAAGTAAATGTTGTTTCTGTCGATCAAATTGCGTGTAATTCTTTCTTTTTTTTTAAAAGTACGTTTTGGTTATGGTAACATTTGTTCATGGCGAGACATTAACATTGAAAACCTGATTAGTATTTATTCCCTTTTTGTGTGTGTTTCTTTCTTTTTCTTTTTTTTTCTTTTTTTTGTTCATGATTTTTTGTTAACATTAAGGCTCGAATTGGCATTATGACTGCTGCAACGCTTGTCAGATTTCACACTGACGAACGACATTCAACTTCACGGAATAAAAATGTTTTATTTAAAGGTCACTCCCTTCATTAAGCTCAACACCAAGTGAACAGCATTTCGTTTGGGAAGATAACTTCACACAGATGAATCCCTCCCCCTCCCTCCCCCTCCCTCCCAGATCACTCGTGCTGCTCATATTTGGGGTCTGTTCATCTTCTAAATATGTCCTGAGCACTTGAGTGTTCCGTTTTCTCTCTCCAGTTTCCAACCTAAGAATGTGAAATGCAGTTGACTGCCATGACAAAGTTGACGACCTCGCCCACAGCACTGATCCTGAAGTCAAGAAGAAAAAAAAAAAAAAGAAGTGGAACACATTTTGACCACGGACAGACAGACACACAGACAGACAGCATTTCTTCGTTGCCATTCAAAATACTCCCTGTTCTATAAGAACTGGGAGTACAAAAAGAAGAAGAAAAAGAAAAAAAAAAGAAAAAAAGTGAAAAAGCGGATCAGTATCTGGCTTACATTCAGCCTTAATGTCCATATTTACCTGAGGTAATACGGTAGGCGGAAAATCACTATCTAAAGTTCACTCATCTTCTTGTGTGTGTGTGTGTGTGGGGGGGGGGGGGGGGGGGGGGGGGGGGGGGGGTCACTGTCATATGGAACCACAAAGGCACCATTCATAGTCATAGAGAGCAGGAATTCAGGGCACAACTGTTCTTCAACAATGCATACCGTTTGAAACCATGGACAGAAGGAATTAAGGACACGACCGTCGTTCACGAATGCGTTCTGCTAGAAGAAGAAAAAAAGAACTGGACGATTGAAGGTTTTCAGACAAGAAGCTCCTCGCCCTCATCCTTTTCTCTCTTCTGATTTAACGTCCACATCCACCTACGATGATATAGCAGATGGGAATAATCCTTCCAGGAGAGTGGGGAAAGAGGATCTGTCCTACACTACACTACACTACACTACACTACACTACACTACACTACACTACACTACACTACACTACACCACACTACACTACACCACCAGAACGACAACACATTGCGATGGTGCAGCGAAAATGGCAAGTTTGATGTTGGGTGCCTTCGTGATTCGAACGGGCAACATCTGACGAGAAACTAGGAGCTCTACCGCTGAGCCAAACAGTCACACGATGCCGGTGTTCCAGTCATTAACTGCTTCAGCTTAGAGAGGACAGGCCGCATCCAGGTCACGATCACCTAATTCATTGATTGATTGATTGATGGTTGGACGAGCGGACTGACTGACTGACTGACTGACTGACTGATTGATTGATTGATTGATTGATCGATCGTTTGATTGACTGACCCACTGATGGACGGACAGTCGGACTGCCTGACCGAATGATTGATTGATTGATTGATTGATGGTTGGACGAGCGGACTGACTGACTGACTGACTGACTGACTGATTGATTGATTGATTGATTGATCGATCGTTTGATTGACTGACCCACTGATGGACGGACAGTCGGACTGCCTGACCGAATGATTGATTGATTGATTGATTGATTGATTGATTGATTGATTCATTCATTCATTTGTTGCGCTGGTGGAATTTCAGCTTGCACATCTGGATGATAGGACGCCATTAAGCCCGATCAACTTGCGATGGATATCTTCATTACATAACTATTAGGTACCTCTCGTCAATAAGGAAATGTAAACAAATCGTATATAGAATTGATAACGAGCCGCCAAGAAAACGTAGATAAACAAATCACAAGACAAAACACGATGCGTTTCGACCTCTCAGGTCTTCTTCAGGCAAGATACAAAACACTCAGTGATTGCTCATTCATTTTCGCTGTCCTGAGTGTTTTGTATCTTGTCTGAAGAAGACATAAGAGGTCGAAACACGTCGTGTGTTGTTTTGTGATTCGTTTATCTACGTTTTCTTGGCGGTTCGCTATTAATTACATTGAAAATTTGTTTAGATTTCTGCCTGCAGTCGCCTCACTTTGCAACTAGGAAATTTAAGCATTCTCAATTTTACTTTTCACTTTTATTTTTAACTTTACTTCTCAGTTTTACTGTTCCCTCTCGGCCTGGTCCTGCTGGAAGTGTGTGGATGCTCCTGCTGTTGCTTTTAGAACTCTAGTCCGCTGGAAGTGTGTGGATGATCCTGCTGTTGCTTTTAGAACTCCAGTCCGCTGGAAGTGTGTGGATGATCCTGCTGTTGTTTTTAGAACTCTAGTCTGCTGGAAGTGTGTGGATGCTCCTACTGTTGCTTTTAGAACTCTGGTCCTCTTTTTCCCCCAAGATTGAGGACTTTTCGTGTGGTCGTAGGAAATTGTTCCTACAAACATCCTTACTCCAGTCTAAATGCAAATAACATTTCCTGAGAAACTAGATACCCCCAACCAAATAGGCGGCTTAACTGACTCTCTCCGTCTGAATATTTTTTTTTGCCTGTTTACCGTGAATTATGTACAGTAAGTGTATGGGATAAATTACTCACGTCATACAGTACTGACAAACTTAACAGATCACTGGCGCATATATTTTGTGGAGCCTTATATTATTTATTGGTTTTGGAAAGGCTTTTAATGTCATTCATAAAAGTTATGCAGATAAAAATAATCGTTTGATGCACTGCGAATGATTGCATTACTTCTTGACGGTCTTTAACAATGTGTCTGTGAATTCTTCACCACAGAGATATAGCTTATAAAATACGATATACTCCTGGGTTCAGTGATAGGTCATCTCCCTGTTTCTACGTATGTCAGTGACCCGCCTCCTCATGCTGACACATCCTCAGAAATGTTTTTATATGATACCACGATTTACATAAGCCTATCCAACCTAAATCCTGTGTTCCAAAGGAGTGTTGAGATCTTTGAGTGAATTGTGCGTACTGAATAGTAACATATCACTAAACTCTAATATCACCTAGTTCATATTCATAAGAAGACGTCAAAGGCTACAGAATCTAGTACAGTTCCTGTATCTTTTTATTTTTTATCAAGAAAAGAATCGGGGAGTGGACAATCATCGCATTCTAGGCATAAGTATTGACAGCAATCTTTCGTGGTCTGTTCACAACAAAACTTTATGGAAAAGTGTATTCAGGTATTCAGACAAATTTATCAGTTATGTAGAATCAAGATTTCTTGATCTTTCGTACCAGGAAATTATCCCTGCAGCACAGCAGACATTCTATTCAATTAATTATAGGTTGACTCCGCCAATGCAAATTCAGTAAGACATTTGACTAGCGTAAATATACGTGCACATAAGGCAATTCTCCTAAAACCTGAAACTTTTATGGATTCGGATTATATTAAAGTAGGTGTTCATCTATTAAAGGATATGTTTCCCTCCCAAAAACGGGTG
>CM031607.1:57363049-57385549 GCA_018398815.1 Conus ventricosus | reverse complement strand
TGCTGATCAAGTTTTCGTATCGACAAATTAGGGAAGGTGATTACTGGGGTAGGGAGAAAAATTGAATAAGACAAACAGTTGTTTTCTTTCGTTCTTGTATAATTGGGTTTTTAGACATGTGTACTTGTATTTCCGGTCGACGACCTGAGAGACGCGTTCTTCTTGTGAGTATACCTTTCAGGGTTTTTTTTTTTACTGTCAGTACAATCTAAATTAAGTTTAAGTTGCAGTTCTTAAATTTTCTTTGCGTTTGTATGCATATATAACCGGTACGGTACTCTGGTATGTTCTTTTAGGCAGAATATTTGTCATGGTTGTGATCAGTGTCCATAGATCGAAATAAGTGACCAATATTAGTTAACCTATGAGAGACAGGTAGTTATGGGGATTTGATCATCCGAGGGACCTGTGAGGGGTTTTACTCTGTCGTATATTTCAGTGAGAGAGAGAGAGACAGAGACAGAGGGAGAGAGAGTGCCGGGGGAGCAGTTCTCTTCTCCTATCTTCGTTTGGTATTGTTTTGCATTCTTTACATGGGATATTTTGTCTCTTGGCGGTGGATTTGATACATTGAAAAGTGTTGGTACTGCACTCTAAATCCCGTCAACAGTTTTTGCGGGTGTGGTCCATGAATTGATTGGCTTCAAAATGCTCAGAACAAATAGAGCAGTTTGCATGAAGGTACGCAGCTGATCTTCACGCATACAGTTCTGAACCCATTTCTTGCATCTGTAAAAAACACGAAAAGAATGGTGAAACTCAGCCAGTGTCCTTCGCCCACTTGTACTGAATTTGGCGCGCAGACAGCTTGGATTTCTTTTAACTCTGCTTTGAGCATCTTCTTCATGTAATTCTGTGAGAAGAGAAAGGTATGCACCAAACGTTTCCCACCTTGCGATTCATGGTCTCACCCATCATCTTCGATTTTTTTTTTTTTTAATTCTTCAATTGTACGCAAGTGACCAAAATGATTGAAATAGCGCAAACTAAAATTTCTTCTTCAGAG
Organism: Conus ventricosus; assembly: GCA_018398815.1. Taxonomy (NCBI): domain Eukaryota; kingdom Metazoa; phylum Mollusca; class Gastropoda; order Neogastropoda; family Conidae; genus Conus; species Conus ventricosus. Next base: position 57,384,543 of record CM031607.1, on the reverse strand, counting down.
CCCATACCATGTTCAGAGAGTACTGAGCGCCGCGGTCTGTCCAGCAGCTGTGCAGACGCTTGCCAGCTGGACTGGAGGAAGCCAGCGGTGAATGTTGTTTAGATTTCCGTCAACAAACCGTCACTGCCGTGTCAAACAACCGCATTCCACTCGCTGGAGAGGGTTTTCCAGCGAAGCGTGTCGCCAGCTTTCAGTGAGCGGTCTGCTGTTTACCAAAATCGCACGTGCGCCACGCGCTCTCCCCCGGCGGCACGTGATCCTACCTCAATGCTTGTTGCAGGGCAAACTAATCGTAGATGGTTGTTGTATTTGATTGTTTCTGATTTGTTACATGTTACACGTCTACAAAACTACTGTTATCATCACCAAGAAGTTGACTGATGATTAAAACAAGAATAAATCGAAAAAAGAAAACGGAAAAATGTTTAGTCTGCATTACAACTGTTTACATTATCAATAAGTTTTAGTAGTAGACTACTGCTACTATCATTACAACTGCAACATATTTTTTTCCTCTTTTCGGTTGTTTCCGATTTGTTACATGCTGCTCTACCATTCATGTACAAAAGAAAGGAATAATGAACTGAAAGGGGTATGTTTGCTGACATTTATTTATGTACCTGTGAGTATGAAACTACTTTTTACCACCACAAAGAAACAAACGTACAATCAAAACAATAAATGAAACGAACACACAACACACACACACACACAAACACACACACACACACACACACACACACACACACACACACACACGCGCGCGCGCGCGCACGCGCGCACGCGCGTTTACCAAGTATTAGAACTGTTTGAAACAACAGCAATAATTTCTCTTTTAATACTATTTGTAAAACCAACTACAAGTGCTGCTATTACATTTTCCTTCAACTTGGTCTTCTTCTGCTACTACTACTTCTACTACTTCGTTCTCAGCTTTCAGACCATTCCGTCGTTTTGACCTTCACTGTTTATCAGTCGATAATGAACCCAAGATATACCCGTGGCCGAAATGCTCGAACTCAGCCAGTGTGTGGGTCGTGCACGTTATGTCCCTGGCACAATAAGGGGCTTTCCCGGCACAAACTGTCGAAAGTTCCAAAGTGCGACACTTTGTGCAAATCTTCTCAGTACAAAGTGTCGCACTTTTGCACAGAGTGTCGCATGCGACACTTTGTGCAGTTGCGACACTTTGTGCCGCAACACCTGTGGCATATAGGGCCCTCCCTACCCCAGTAATCACCTTCCCTCATTTGTCGATACGAAAACTTGATCAGCAGTGCTCTTTTAACATCACTCATGCGAGAAAAGCAGATATTGAGGTTTGAACGAGATGCACGAAAACAGGTCCTTTAAGGCCGGTCAGAATACCAAAACGGCGGGTACGAGAAGCGCCGTTTTGGTATTGGGCGCTGTTTTGGTATTGGCATACCAAAACGGCGCCCAATACTAAAACGGCGTCTTACGTCCCGCCGTTTTGGTGTTGAATACCAAAACGGCGGGACCTAAGACGCCGTTTTGGTATTGAAACGCCGTTTTGGTATGCCAATACCAAAACGGCGTTTCAATACCAAAACGGCGCTCTACACCACCTTCTCTCTCAAAGCCTTCTTTGTCAAGCTTCTCCTTCTCTTCCTTCTTCCTGTCTATGACATTGTGTGTCTTGTGTCCTCCTCTGTCCCGTTAACTAGACAGTTCTACAATGGATTCCCCTAACGCTTTGTTTTTCTACACATCGACATTCGCTATCATAATCGGAGATCATCGCAGGCGATGATGGCGTCTGCGAGACCACAGATGAGCAAACAGCCCTCAGTCAGATACACAGATGCTGCCACACAGTACGCATGCATCAGCAGAGTCCAGGTCAGGTTCTTTTCCTTGCAAGTTTGACGCTTCTTATCCTGACTTTAAAGGTGCTTCTCCTTTCCGTTGTGGACAGCAAGTCGCCAGGCGTTGAAGTCAGTGGCAAGAGTCTCCCATCTTAAAGAAAATACCACAGACTCCTAGGGATGCATTCATGCAGTCTTTGAAGCATCTGAAGCATCTGAGAGTCCCACTAGTGTTTCTTTTTACCAGATTTCAACTCCAAGAAGAAAACCAGTTGTGGAAGTTGTATGTCGTCCATAAGTACCTCACATCCAAACGTTCACAGATGAACCTTCATCATGAATGATTCCCTACGAGACACGTTTGCTCTGCAAAAAAATTCTCTGCATTCGAGAACCTGTCCTCCCAGGAGATGTATATGATCTTATACAGACGATAGATGTGAAAACCGTCAGGAATTTTCAACTATTTCCTGCATAGTGTCTATGTTTTACTGCCATAGAGCAGGCGCATAATGATTATCGCAACAGTCACGCTAATTTTTTCAATAGCTTAACGATCCATTGTGGTTCTCTTACACAGCCAGATTTTCAAATCTACACCGACTTCTTACACATCCTAACAGGCGTCAGTCACCTCGTCCATTCACATGTAGACCTGCCTAACAATAGTGTCACCTCAACACTTCACAACAATGGAAGTTAGAAATAGAGGGGGAAGTCCGTGGGACCTACTGTGTTCTTGATGTGTAATGACTTCCACTCAGACCTCCCCTGAGGGACATTACATCTTTGTACCCCACATCCAAATGGTTGATTTGCCTCCCTTGACGATGAACACCGCAGGGTTTGAAGTTCCTGCCAATTCTTGTCACCTGTCAGCTATTCCCTGATAGATTCGACTATAAACACTTTAGAGTTTGAAGTTAAGAACGGTAAATGTCCTTGCCAATTTTTGTTACCAGTCTGCAATTTAATGACAGTCGATTACCTCGACACAGTCTGAGGAGCTGCACAGGTGGAGGCTCTCATGTCTTCACTGCTTATTTCTTGATCATCTTGTATTCTGCGTTGTTGTCCATTCTAGTCCTTTAATACCTTATAGAGCGTTGTGGTTCCTTTGATACACATTCACACCAACACTCCAGGAATTTGCACGATTCTGTACAAAACGACACTTAGTCCAATAGCTTTGCTCGACATCAGATCAACTACGACGGCACTTCGTTTTCGAAAGACAACAAAGCTGAAAGCAGACCTCACCCATATATTTTCTTTCTGCGTGCGCAGGCTGATACTCCTGAGGACACTACCTGTATAGACAGGCAGTTGAGTTTTGTGTGTATGACCTTTTTTTATATCCCGCCATTAAGGCAGCCATACTCCATCTTCGGGGAAGGCGCATGCTATGTGTAACGTGTCATCCATACCAACGGCCAAACTGGCCTTCTCTTCCGAAAGTTGGTGATGGGATTTTACGTGTCTGCAAGATGTTGTGCGTGCGTTCACACACGGAACCTCGGTTTATAGTCTCATTCGAAGGACTGTGTGGGGAATGGAGTCAGAACCTATGTTATCTCCGAGAGAAAAAATCCCCCTGTACCGAAATGAGAAGTACACGCGCAACTTCACTCATGTCGCTAACATTGGATGTCGGTTTGTCAACTAGATATATCCTGAGCACTCTGTCTTGTTCTCTCTCCTCAACCTTCCAGTATGAAAAACAGTTGACTGCAGTAGAGAAGTTTACGATCTCATCTGTAATCTTGACATGAAATCATTGTCATCGTTGGAGAAAGGACAAAGGCCGTGATTTGGTTCAACGAAGCGTAACCGGAAATAGCTGAGTTTCAGAAATGCTTACAAGTGTGTCCATTCAATTACTGCGATTCAGTGCGGCGGAAAAGAGAATAATCACATGCTGTGCAGCCTACGCCAGAAAAAGAACTTGTTCACGTGGTACACCGTGTTGTCTTTCCAAAAATGATAAGGCAGCAAGTGAAGAACGAGTTGCCTGAGCGATGATAATGTCCATGTCTTAGGAATGAAAGGAATAGTTGCGTCCATTTTTTTCTTTCATTTGTAACCGGGTGCAACAAATATGTTCAAGTATGGCCAGTAACATGAGAATGAACATGACCACGCGCATGTTTTTAAGTTAACAAATAAGCATGTTTGTGCTATGTATAAGCCTACTACTACAAAGGGAGCCAAACCGACTCATTGACGATTTTCATTTGTGCGAATCAGGAACATAAGTATGTTCACAGAAAGCATTCCATGTTTAGGGAAATGATCATGATTTATTGACATTTTGCAGTCTGGGATTGGGCAGATGAAGACGTTTTCATTTGGCGTCGAATGGGGGACATTGTGAACATTTTGTATCCTAAGACAGGGAAAAGATAATGTTCAAGACTGGTTTCTTAGAAAAAGAAATAACAGCACTGTGCGTGACTGTCAGTATCAACTGTGAATGAAATGTAATCTTTGCGTAGTATCACAAGTGAGTGAAACACGTTAGATAAGACAAATAGTCAATCACCATTATCTTTAGATAATCGCAGACACCTTACCGTAACAAAGTGTTAATTGAACAAAAGCATGTTAACCAAGATGTCAGTCTATGATCCGATGTGATCTGACCCAAATAAACGGAACTATATCCTCTTTTATTGAAACTAACATTTCCTAAACAGTAAACAAGTGGGGTATATTTTGCTCCCATAAGGAAACCTAACACAGAGTAACTTTTATTCAAGACTGGCACAGCCTTTTAAACTTGAATAAAGTCAGACAAATACATAGACGAACAATCTAATAGTGGGGGAAAAACAAGCGCAGACCAACTGAACTGTCTTCATAGTAATGACCTGGCAAAGATTTGAACTTAAGGAGGGGAGGGGAGAGGAGAGTTTGAAGATGGAGAAACTGGGAACATGAAATTTAAAATAAAAAATAAAAAAAAATGTTAGAGATATGAAAACTCTTCACTAGCTGCATAAGGGAACCATCGCAATCCCTTTTGAAGGCAGATATATTTGTATTGCCTGCTCCGAGTCCTTTCGCCCGCTGGATCGGGACTGATCAGGGAGACACGGCTGGTTGTGTCTGCGCTCCCGGCGTTAAATAGAGACACACCACAGTCCATAAATACTGTGGTGTTCTCAGCACCATGGGTGCAAAAAAGAATCCAATAGCACCCCCAAAGCAGCTAGCGAAGAGTAGTAAATGCAACCAAACGAAAGTGTGGGGAGGAAAAGAAGTTGCTGTAAAACTAAAGACATTGTGCAAATAATATAAAATGTAGGGGACAGTCTTTGAGCCTACGCCTGAGGATCCACCCAAAGATGCAAGGGAGATCAAAAGACAAACACACAGACGGACAGAAACAAATACAAATAACCTCAATTTAATCAAAGCAAAATCGGAAATGAAATGAGGTAGGGAACAGTAAACGATAAACAGTAAACAAGTGGGGTATGTTTTGCTCTCACAAGGAAACCTAACACAGAGTAACTTTTATTCAAGACTGGCACAGCCTTTTAAACTTGGGGGGGGGGGGGGGGGGGGAATGCTTCAGTGTTTTCTGCCTTTTAAAAAACTTATGTTACTCCCATGATTTTTAGCACGTCACGTCATAGGCCTATTGCAAACAGGTCTAGTTTAACGCTGTGATGCTAAATCTGTGTGCATAATCTTGGTTAATTTGACGTCAAAGCGAGAGAAGATCTAATCACTGACGTAAATTGCCTGTCTGAAGGAAAGTGCACAAGGGGTTCGCGATGTTAGGTATACTTCTTTATGCACCAGTTCACAAGTCTGAATATTACCCTCCATAACTTGTCGCTATGACTTTTTTTTTTTTTCGTTTTGAAAGAGTGACAGGCTCGGAGGAGCAGCGTAAATCATGTTAGTGACTCTTTAGTTACCCCGTGTTCTCTCTGAGTGGGTTATATTTTGACAGAAAATGTCTGCAGAAACACTCATATGGGGAGAAAACCCAAACCTACACGATACCGGGTGACTCCTCTGCAGTGCTACAATTCAAAATGATTTTTCGTTTGTTTGTCTTCTTTGTTCTACATGCTTAACATGCAAAGCTATAAGCCTGTAACTTTATAACTGATGGATGCAAACGAAGACATGATTTAACGATAGAGAGGGCATACCATGCACATGTGGTTAGAATACGCAACATAATCTGTATTGTCAATATTAGGGGGAACAGTACTAGCAAGCAAGAAAGGTGTACGATTGCCGCGCTTTTAAACTGTACACCGCAGAAGTTCAAATTTACCAGTTTGTGGACAGGTTTTCCATACGTTTTCATTTATCTTTCAGCATTGCGTTGATTCTAAAAATCGGTTGATTTGTGCGTGCAGACCCTACCCTAAAATCATCTGAACTTTTAATGGAGATCCATTTATATATTTTTGAGTTATCTTTTTTTGGGGAAAAAAAACACACTCACATCATAACACACACTACACGCGTGCGCGCGCGCGTGTCGCCACAGAGAAACAATCCATTCACACAAACACATGAACACACTCACATACGCACACAAACACATGAACACACACACATACGCACACAAACACATGTGAACACACACGCATGCACACACACGCGTACACACACACACACACACACACACACACACACACACACAAACACGCGCGCGCGCGCGCGCGCGCGCGCGCGCGCGTCACACACACACACACACACACACACACACACACACACACACACACACACACACACACGCTGTGCATACACAACAACACATACCATATACACACACTTTTTTTGTATTTTGAATAAACTCGTCTTTAAAAAAAAATCAGTGATTCCAAAAAGTCTTCAAACATTTCCAGTTTGTGTATGTCAGGGGAGGGGGCTAGATCACATCAGCCGCAAAAGACAACACCCGCCCTCCACCCTCTCCCCCTCCCCCCTCCTCCCTTCCCCCACCATTTTCCTTCCCCTTCGCCCTCCCTTATAGGGTCCACACTCTCCACCACTTTCCCTTCTCTTCCTTAAAAGTAACTTGGAAAAGTACACGCCAAAGGAAGAAAGGTGGCAGAGTGGTTAAGACGTTCGCCTGCCAATCCAACGTGTGAGAAGTGCCCTGGGTTCGAGCCCTGCTTTTCTCGCCTTTTCTTTCCCCGTTTGAATGTCAAATCGAACTGAATGTCAAGTCCATCGGATGGGGACTATAAGCAAGTCGGACCCCGTGTGCCTTCCTGGCCCCCCTGCACACGTTAAAGAACCCACGGCAATCGAAAAAAAGCATGCCCTGGCAAAATTGATGTAAATTGAAGATAGCCGCCTGGTATTTCTTACCAAGCCACAAAAATTGTCACTTACTGTTAATCGTGTGCCATCGTGTGCCGGTGGAAATGGAGGACACGTATGAAACATCGTATGCATCCTATGTGAGAAACTGGAGGAATAAATGAGATAAATGAAAATGAGTGACTGATATCAGTCACTCATTCGGCCGGCTCTACCTGGGTTGAGTGAGTGAGCTAGTGTGTTTATTGTAAAGCGCCTAGACCTTGGTCTGTGACCGAAGATAGGCGCTATAAATATCCAATATAATAATAATAATAATAATAATACATGAGACAGAGACATGCAAATTGCTTCTTCTCTTCGGTGATACTCTAGCTGGACAGGCAAGTGTTAATCTCATCTACCAACAAAGGGAGTGGGGTTTTGTGTGTATGGCCGTTTTCCATCCCGCATTAAGGCAGCCATACTCCATCTTCGGGGAAGGTGCATGCTATGTGTAACGTGTCATCCATACCAACGGCCAAAATGGCCGTTCCTCTTCCGAAGGTTGGTGATGGGATTTTACGTTCTGTACAAGATGTTATGCGTGCGTTCACACACGGAACCTCAGTTTATAGTCCCATTCGAAGGACTGTATGGGGAATGGAGTCAGAATTAACGTTAACTCCGAGGGAAAAATCCCCCTGTACCGAAACGGCCCGGCGGAGATTCGAACCCGCAACCGAGTTACGAGTTACGAGTCCGGCGCTCTACCAACTGAGCTATTCCGGCCCCATGCATATTTCGACTTACACTGCCACCTCTCCACCCACCCACCCCATCCACCCGCCCCTGATGTGTCACCCCCACCCACAAACCCACCCACCCGCCTGTAACTCCATCCTGGCTGGTTGACGTGTGGTAGCGGGCATGCGCCAGCGGAAGTGAAAAGCCGCGAGGGATCCGATAGCCCTTGCTGCAAGGTCACCCAGTCTTCGGCACTGGATCGCCAAAAACATCCGGAAAACCAGACGACTGCAGAGATCAAACGACATACATCAGAGCGCGCTCTCTCTCTCTCTCTCTCTCTCTCTCTCTCTCCAACAAATAAAGCCTTTGTTAATGCCGGAAACTGGAGAACGGAAGGAAAGCATTATCCTGATCCCCAAAAGTTGTTATCGGTACGCCTGTAAATTATGACTCTCTCGATCTATCAGTGTCTGTTTATCTGTCTGTCCGTCCGTCCGTCTGATTGTCCTCCCGTGCGTGCGCGAGTGTGCGTGTGCGTTGCATGCGAGCTTGTGTGTGTGTAAGTGAGTGTGTGTCTGTGCGCGTCTCTCTCTCTCTCTCTCTCTCCAACAAAGCTGATACCTAAAAAGTATGCCAGCAAATTGTAATTCTCTAGATCTGTGTTTGTTTGTCTGTCTGTGTGTCCGTCGGGTTGTCTACATATCTACCTGTCTGTCTGTCTGTCTCTCTCTCTCTTTCTCCAACAAAGTTTCTGTTAGTTCCGAAAACTTGAGAATGAAGGAAGGTATTATCCTGATCACTGTTTCACAGTGTCCCTGCACACTGAGACTCCTTAGATCGACCGTCGTCTGTCTGTCTGTCTCTCCCACGCACGCACACACACACGCGCGCGCGCATGCACAATATTTATATATCATACAGCAAACAGACAAAGGAAACCTCTTCTAGTACCGTGGATATCCACACGTAAATAGTTATTTATTTGCAATGAAAAAAAAATGTTTTCTTTGTTTATTAGAAACTTATTGCAAATGATTTTTAAAACATGATATCAGCAATGTTGTATTCTCTGTGATATCATGTTGGTATCATTGAAAAGACTTTTTTCTTTCTCTCTCTCTCTCTCTCTCTCTCTGGGGTCACCTGACGTGAAGTGTAGCGAAAGGGCGCACATCGGAAGAGCTGCAGTAAATTCGCTGATTTCATCGTCAACATGCCAGTTACTGGACTGCCAGCGACTGTGGAGAAGACCCTGAGTGCCCTGCTGACGGACAACACGGTGACCAGTTGGACAGTGGCGGGAGAAGGAGACAGCACGGTGGTTGTGCTACGCCTCAAGCCTGCCAACCCGCCACTGTCAACAAACATGGCGGACCCTGTCCTGAATCGGAATACAAGGGTGCAGTATTATAGAAGGAAGCCACCCTGTCAGATTCGACGTGACCGGGAAAGGGCCAGACAGCAACAGTCAGGCAAGTACGAAGCGGGATCATGACCTCGATACGGTACAGCCACTGGATGCGCCGTTCTTGCCTGACACACAGTCGGAAATATCAGACACACAGGAGTACGTTTTGTCAACACGGCCGAACCGGAATGACAGCGACCAAGACGAGGACGAAGCGCCGTCTGATGTGTTTCAAGTGAACGAGGCCAACGAAACGTCAGGCATGATTGACTGTGACAGTTCCACCATTCCACAACTTGAGACGGACATCGAGCCGATGATAGATAGTTCTGTTGGTAGTTTCAGTACCAGTGTGGTTAAAAGCTATGTCGCTACCCTCACAGACAGGTCTGTACAAAGACGATTGAGATAGTTCTGTTGGTAGTTTCAGTACCAGTGTGGTTAAAAGCTATGTCGTTACCCTCACAGACAGGTCTGTACAAAGACGATTGAGGGACAAGGACAGAAATAAATCCTTCCGAAAAGTGACAGTCCAGCGATCGACCGACAGTGATGTGTTCATGTGCGAATCAGACGATCTAGTCGTGGAATTTACTTGTGTGGCTATCTCTGGTGACAGCACATGTGTGTTCTGGTATGTGAAGCAGGACGACAAAAACATGCTGACAGAAGAACGTGCAAAACTTGCCAGTCTCCGTGTGAAGGGAAACGTGTTGTCAGTACACAACACCCGAGATCCAAGCACGTGCAGCACGGGAGATGGAGACACTGCACGGCCTGATCCAGTTCTACCTGGGGTGACAGCCTGTGTTCACGAGACTCGCATGACGGACCGGTTACTGTGGGACAGATGCCAAGAGGGAAAAAACAAACATTGCTTGCCATGGTTTCCATGTCGGACTTTCCGCGATGCCTTGTTTAATTGTTTTGTTGTTGTTATTGTGTCTTGCTTATGAAGCTGTACCGCTTTATAGCAATGAATCATATATCTGTGTGTGTGTTTGTGTGTGTGTGTGTGTGTGTGTGTGTGTGTGTGTGTGTGTAAACTGTTACATTCTTGCTCATGCATCTGGGCAGATTTCACACTCGCAACCAATATTTCAAGAATCTGTACAAGACAGTACAAAACGACACACCAGTCAATCAACCTGGTTCAACAACATGAAGTAAATAGCACATTAATTGGTTCTGAAACAACGGAGCAGTGACCTGTGCTCAAACTGCACACATACATATTCACTCTGGCAGCTCACGTTTGATGTCCATTTTCAATATAGATAGCCACGGGGTAGGCCTATTTACATTTCAGTTTGCTACCCACCTACTTCACCCCCCCCCCCCCACCCCACAAAAAAGAGAAGAAAAAAAAGAAAAGAAAAAAAATCCCACTGTGCGTCGTAAACAACAGGTGATCATGAAAAAAAAATTGCAATATCCTTTATAGTATTGATGGCAAGCCCGTTTCATCTGGAGAAAGAGGATCTAAAGCGCTAGCAGCCTACTGTAAGGGGAATCTGCAGTGTCTTGTACAGCCAAGACACCATTTGGTTCCTGGGGTCTGCACCTGTGTAGAAAACAGAGCAAAAGAATGTCGATGACCAGGGTCCTTACATTAAAGATGAGATATACAGAAATAGCCTCAATATCTATGAAATATTCTGCAAATGAGAGAGGTATGCCCTTTTTATATCCCTTTACCAAAGTAAATCAAATTATACAAATTCTCTCTCTCTCAATCTCTCTCTCTCTCTCTCCCCCTCACACACACACACACACACACACACACACACACACACACACACACACACACACACACACACACACAGATTCTCATATACACACATGCACTAATGCACGCCACACACACACACACACACACACACACACACACACACACACACACACAGACAAACATACTGACGTAAAGATACACACGCAAGCGTGCGTGCACTTACTCTGAAAATCCATGCATGCAGAATTACATATATCTTACAACAAACGAACAAAGACGAATCTCTTCTCTTACTCTAAAGACCCTAGTCATTAAACCTTTAATGATTTTGCAGTGAACAAAATGAGTGTCTTTTATCAGAAACTCGTTGCGTATGATTCCAAAACAAGGCGTCAGCAATGAAAAATGCTCCGAAACAAGATCTTGTTTGAAACATAACATCAGCGGTGACGTGTGCTTTGTGACAAGAATTTGATACCATTGTACTTTTTCTTCTTTAAATACAGCAGTGATATTGGGATTCATGCAACAAAAATCAAACAAACTAAAGCAAAACAAAGCAAAACAAAACAAAACCTGACAGATTTCTCATTCACAAACATCACGCCACCTGTCTGTACAAAACTAAAGAAAACGACACGCAACCCATTAACCTGATTCAACGTGAGAGAAACAACACTCTCCTTAACAGAGCCAACAGAGTGGAAACTGACTGGCCTTACTTATTATACACTTTTCAGCACTCACTATGGATCAGATTTGGAGCACATAGAGGAAAGATAATAGTGGGAATGGGTTCAAGTAAATGGGTAAATACACGAAGCACGGACAGATTGGTGGCGAGTGCACTAGCCTCATGTGGTATGCTGTGAAGTAATGTGTAACCGTCATCTGTACCAAATAGCGAATTTTGAATAGTTTAGAAGCGTACACACACAACCTCACTCGTGGGAATCATGTGTTATGTCTCTTTATTGCCTAGATTAATGCTGAACTCTTTAAAGTCCCATTCTAGTTTCCCAGTTTCTGTTTTAGAATGTGAAGAGCAGTTGTCTGTGACAAAGCAGGGTACGATCTGGCCTGATTCTATGGGTGGAGAGCCAGTGTCACTGCTGGCAGAAACTGGATCGCTGTCTGCAACACTACCAGTCTGTTAAATCCACGCTGTGTTGGCAGCGTTTGGAGTCAAGGCTTTACACCTGTATCACCTTCAAGAAAGACGGAGTAGAGACCACAGTTGAAGTTCAAAGATGCGTTAAACGTGATAGCTGAGTTTTAGAAATGTGTCTGAATAGGTCTGTGTATCTTTATGTGTTGAATCGCAGCACTAGGGAAAATAGTGTAATCACATGTTGTGTGATGTTGGTCGGAAGATGAACTAATTCACGCACTTACCTGTATTGTCTTGATGAAATGGAAATGGCAACTAGTGAGGTACTTACTTCCTGACTGGGTGTGGGTTCTGTATATTTGTCCGATGTATGAAAGGAATGGGTATGTCCAATCTTTTTCCCAGTAAACGATGATACTAAACATGTATCCCATAACATGAGAACTTACATGACCACGTCTACACTCTTTGAGAGGAAAGTGAGCATATTTCTGTTGTATAGGCCTCAAAGTGGGCAGAACAAAACATTCACAGACTTGAGTGAGAAGAACAAAAGATGTTCACGCGCAACATTCCAGGCTAAGGGAAATGAAAATGACCCACAATATACATGCTAGGGATGGGAAAGATGGACACATTTACATTTTGCATGTAAGGAGTGGAAAAGAACATGTTAACATTTTGTATCCCAGAAAAGGAAAAATATGTTCCAGACTAGTATCAAAGAAGCCAAAGTATGTGAGGTCTCTTCTATAAAAACAAAAACAAACAAAAAACACGAAGAGGCAGTTGCTCATTTTAAAGGTGGAAAAATGTTCATCTCAGACAGAATTGTTTACCTCAGAGTTAACAACCGTTTTAATAACTCTTGTATTACCCCCTTGATTTTCTCCATGCTTTGTCGCAGGCTTAGTTTTCAGCGAAGCAGAAAGTCGGTGCAGCAAACTCTTGACGAATTTGACACCAAAGTGATAAAAGATCTAATCACTGAAATAAATCATCTCCCTTTGTGGGGTGTGCTCTCGTATCCCGTGCTTTTGGGTATCTACTCATGTTGCCAGTTACTGATTCTGAATGTACGCTACATTAAACTGTCTTTTATGGCTATTTTCTCCCCATGATACACTTGACGGGCTGGCACAGTGAGAAGTGATGTATATGCCAGTGGTTCTTACATTTTAGAGCTTCGATGTCACGCTCTGCGGGTTCATTCTATCAGAAAATGTCTGCTTGAAACGTGAGGGGTAAAAAAAAAACACCAAAGAAACACCAGACCAGGTGATTTCAAGGTAGTGCTAGAAACCAAAATTTATTCCTAGATTTTGTTCTGCATGGCTGTAACATATCAAACTCTACAATTGTAATTTTCTTGTTTATAGACTGATATAAACGTAGGCCTACATTTGACTTAAGTTGAGAAAGGAGTATCATGCACTTTCGGCTAAAGTAAGTATTGACCTAGACAATCTCTTCTGAGATAAAAACACCAGGCTAGAAAATCATGCACCTGTTGTGCATATAAACTATGCCATTCGAAAGTTTAAATTTGCTCCATTGCGGACAGCTTTTAATCGGGTAGTCGTTTCGCTGTTTTTTTTCATGCTTTCAGATTTAAATACCAATCAAATCTTCACAATCTGATGAATTGTTGGTATGGATCCAAGAAAAATTCCCAAAATTGGATGAAAAAGTTCTGAATTATTTTCGTTATCATGTGCACCACACGCACACGCACACGCACACGCACGCACGCGCGCGCGCGCGCGTGCACGCAAGGACGCACGCAACCCGTTATTCCACCCCAGTGGGTGACAAGTGGCGGCCATGCCCCAGTACAAGTGAAAAGCGGCGACAGATCCAATAAATAGCCTTTGTTGTAAGGCCACTCAAAGGTCGGCATAGGATTGCTAAAAACGTCCGGTAAAGCATGCGACTGAAGGGCTGAATAATGACATACATCACACCTCTTCTTGTATGCCCCCCCCCTCCTCCATCCCCCCCCCCCCCCCACACACACACACACACACTCTCCACAAACCCAACCACCCGTATCCCCCAGCAAACCTTCCGTTATTGCCAGAAGCTCAAAAAGACGGTGATGACTGCAGTATATCCCGCTAGCAAAAGAGCTTTTCATGATACGTTTGCAGACTGTGAGTTCTAGATCTGTTTTTGTCTACCTGCCTGCCTGTCTGTTCCTCTGTCTGTTTGCAAACTGTGAGTCTCTAAATCTGTCTTTGTCTGTCTGTCTGCCTGCCTGTTTGTCTGTTCCTCTGTCTGTCTGCAAACTGTGAGACTAAATCTGTTTTTGTCTGTTTGTCTGCCTGCCTGTCTGTTCCTCTGTCTGTCTGCCAACTGTGAGTCTCTAAATCTGTCTGTCTGTCTGCCTGCCTGTCTGTCTGTCTGTTCCTCTGTCTGTCTGCCAACTGTGAGTCTCTAAATCTGTCTTTGTCTGCCTGCCTGTCTGTTCCTCTGTCTGTCTGCCGACTGTAAGTCTCTAAATCTGTCTTTGTCTGCCTGCCTGTCTGTCTGTTCCTCTGTCTGTCTGCAAACTGTGATTCTTCAGATCTGTCTTTCGTTGCTCTATTGCCTGGATGTACAAACATCGGTATCATCCCCCCCCCCCTCCGTCATGAAGTGATTGGATACAATTAAAAAACACAACTTCCTCTGTGATAAATGCTTTGTATCCAGCTCTTGATGCAATTGACAACTAAACTGTATTACTGCTTTTCTAAATTTTCAGCTGTGACGTAATTCCTTTAAAAAATTGACTTATTTTACAACACTCCACGAAAGAGCGCAAAAGTGTATGAAGCGACATTCAGTCCATTAACCTGCTTTTAACAGCAGATAAACAGTAGTATTTCGCTTACGAAGCGCAACGGGACTGAAAGCTGCCCTTACTCCCCACCTAAAATGGCGTTAACAAAAACTTCACCATTTCAGCTCACGTTGGATGACTATTTGTCATGTAAATGATCCCCAAGCACTTTCCGTTCGGTTGTCTCCCTCAGTTTCCTGCCACAGACCGTTAAAAGCAGTCGTGGTGCTAAAGAAGTTTACAATCTCACCTGAAGTGTTAATGGCAAGCCGGTGTCATTGTTGGAGGGAAGTGGGCCACTATTTGAAGCACAGCCAGCCTATTATGCTGGAAATGAAAACGGACTATATGAACTGCAAAGGCACCGTTTGGAGCCAGGAACCACCACCTGTTGGATCTCCTCACTCACAGAAAGAGTTCAGGCCACCCCTGTAGGTCAGTAATGTGTTGACCGTAATAACGGAGTTTTAGACATGTGTATAAGTACCTGTATTGTGCTGCACCTTTGTATGATGGAAAACTGTCTAATGACATGTTTAGTAATGTGCATGGGAAGATGAACTCGTTCACATAGTATGTTGTGTTGTCTCGCCAAAAAAAAGAAATGGCAAAAACTGGGGAACACATCTGATAGGGAGAGAAAACTGTTCATTTGTGTAATGGTTGGAAGGAATGGACATGTCCTTTTTTTTAGGCTTTCTTTTCAAATGAGGAAAACAAACATGTTCAAAGGTAGTATTCTATAATGTGAGAATGAATATCTTTATCTCTCTTTTATTATCTTTATTGAGGGTTAAAGAATAAGCTTTCCAGCTTTTTTACATCCTGCCCTCATAAACAAGAAAGAAACTAATTGAACATATAACCACAAGCTCAAAAAACATTTTTAAAACACACAATTTCTTTCATGAAACATACATAACTCTCATATGAAATCTGAAACAATCATGAAACTATTGTTGGAACTTCAAGTTCAAGCACAGAGAGAGAGAGGAGAGAGAGAGAGAGAGAGAGAGAGAGAGAAGAGAGAGGGGGAGGGAAAGACGGGGATAAGGGATTGAAATTAATGGAAATGACTTCAATTGAAGCGCAGAGTTTCTATCAAATGCATTTTTAGTGCTTTTTAAATGTATATTTTGAGTGACATGATTTTATGGAGGAAGGCAAATTATTCCATGCGGTCCCTCCAGAGTACAGAAAACTTGATTTATAAAGATTACATCGAGGTCTGGGAAGAGACAGTTTATTTGTATGTCTGTAACTATTGAAGACAAAGCTCTCAAAGATTATCTTCGGGGCTGATCCATTCACTACATTGTACATGCTCAAGCATTTGTTGAAGTAGAGTCTGTCTTTAAATGGAAGAATATTTAAAGTTTTTGAATCACTCTTTGTCAAGGTATTGGATTTCAACTGAATTAATTTAATGGCTCTTTTATGCAGACGACTTACTAGTTTCAGATTAGTTTCACTGGCATTATCCCATAACGTGGATGCATAATTGATAAGAGAAAGAATGTGCGCATGAAAGAATATCTTTCTGGAGTGAAGATTTAGAAATTTTTTTATCTTTGAAAGTTGATATATTCTCTTAGAAATACGTTTTCCAAGATCCGCAATGTGGTAAGACCAAGATAAATCGTTGTCAATGATAACACCTAAAACTTTATGCGATGTAACCTCTTCAATCTTTTGTCCTTGGGCATGTAATGGCGCAAATGAGGATGTCATTTTCTGTCGTTTCTGGCGTGTAGTGACATACATGCATTTGGTTTTACTAGCATTGAGGGACATATGATTCATTTCTGTCCATGTAATTAGCTTGTTGATATTTTTCTGCAGGTTATTTACCAGTTCAGTAGGGTTACTACTGTGAGATTGTAATGAGGTATCATCAGCAAACATTTCACAACAACATTCTATAAACAGGGGTAAGTCATTTATATAAATAGATAAGAGTAGGGGTCCCAATACTGACCCTGAGGGATACCAAATTGTAAAGGGAGTAACTTTGACCTTTTGGAGTTGATTTCAACAAGCTGTTACGATCAGTGAGAAACGAGGTAAAGAATTTTAAGGCATGTATTCGATACTTTGTAACACATAAGCTTTTTTTATTAGAAGGGAGTGGTTTATAACGTCAAACGCTTTTGCAAAATCTACAAAAAGAATTCCAGTAAGGTCATTATTGTTAATATTCGTAAGACATCTATCGATAAGTTGTACAAGAGCAGTGTGACAAGAGTGATTTTCTCGAAAACCTGATTGATTTTCATGAATCAGTTTGTAATATTTAAGATGAGAATATAGGTGTTTTGAACATGTTTTTCGAGTGGTTTAGACAACAGGGATAATATTGAGATAGGTCTATAGTTTGAGAGATTGGTGGGCTCACCTTTTTTATATAAAGGTATAACTTTTGCTTGTTTAAATCTTAAGGGAAAGTGGCTTTTTATCAATACACAAATTATAAACGTAAGTGAGTGTCTCAGCAATGGTCAATGAAGCGATTTTTAGTATCTTGCCATCAATTCCATCTAAGTCCCTTGTCCCTGACTGTTTTAAGTGTGTTAAATAATCAAATACTTCATGTAATGACAATGGTGGTATGTCAAAACACGAAGAAATATTTTTACATCGACAGTATTTTTTCTAACATACATAGATCATTGTACTTTGTTTTATCATTTACAATAACATCCTTAGTTATAGTTGCAAAATGAAAGTTGAAGCTTCTGGTGATATTTCTTTTATTGGATTTTGCATTCTTGAATTATTGTTAGTCAAGAGATTGATAGCTTTCCAAATTAAGTTTGAATTTTGAGAAGACGAGACTAAATTTTGAAAATATTGTTTCTTTGCTTTTCTCTTCATGGAATTTACTTTATTCCTTTGTTTTCTGAACGACACTTTATCCTTTGACTTGAGGATAAGCTCTCTTTGTATATCTCATTGTCTATCTCCTTTGTTAACCATGGGGGTTTAATGACATGTTTCACTCTTTTTCTTACAAACGGCGCGTGTTTATCATATACTGAATTGAATGTACTGATCCAAAGTTCACAGCATCGTCAGGGTTCCTAAAACTGATAAATGTAATCTAATTCAGAGTGAAGCAAATCATTTAGGAAGGCATTTTTATCAAAATGCGTGAAGCGTCTATAAAAATTTCCTTATGTCCAGACTTAGGAATTTTGACACCTTTCTTTGACCATGTTAGACAAACTGAACAATGGTCGCTACAGCCTGTCTGTACAGAACACATTTCCACTATGTTTTGACCACGTGTGTATCTCAAAGGTGGAAAATTTGACATGTTTGTGTTGCATAAAGCACAAATGAACAAAACTAACAAAATTCACCATTTGGATAATGAGAGTAAGAGAAAAAAACGTTAACCTGTAACTTCGTGTACCTTTTAAGTCCCAGGACAGGAAGAATCAAATATTCAAGATTGGGAACATAGAAGGCAAAACGCAGAATTATCTTTAGACACAGACATCCTGCGGTCACAAAATGATCATTGAATGAAAACAGTCACGAAGATGTCAGTCTGCTTTCTGATGTATTTTCCCTAACAAGAATTTCAGATATCATTTCTGTTTAAAAATTTGTACTTCGGTCTTCTAACTTGTTTGTTTTGCGTGAATCGGATTTCAATCTCAAATACTTGTTTGAGTCAATAAAACGATCAACCACTTGTCTTAGCAATGACGTGAACATTATTATTATTTTTTTGTTAATCTATTCTGCAAAAAGAACAATAAATTCGCATTGAGCACTTCTATAGACATATCTTAACTGATAAAGAGCGAACAGATATGGGTATCTTTTGAAACTGTTGACTCGAATCTTTTTTCCCGTCCTGAAAAATAAAAAAAAAAATAACCCGATTTTCATTCTTAAGAATGCATCTTAATTGAAACACAGATGCATCTAAAAGAATGGTGTGGGGTTTCTTCAGAGAGAAAAAAAATGAAGAGGCATGTCCACTGTTTATGGTGCAATCTTTCAAGGCGAAAATAAACATGCTATATCTTGAAAAATAAAACATCTCTATTTCAGAGCTTATTGCCATTGTCAGAGCTTATTGCCACTGTCTGTCTGTCTGTCTGTCTGTCTGTCCTCTCTCTCTCTCTCTCTCTCTCTCTCTCTCCTCTCTCTCTCTCTCTCTCTCTCTCTCTCTCTCTCTCTCTCTCTCTCATACACTAAACATGTATGCACATATACACGCAGACACTTGCACACACAATTAAAATACGCTTAACCTCTGACTGGGGTCTTTTTACCTGTCGTGTGTTCACAACAAACACCTATACTCAACCCAACAACCATCTCCCCCCCCCCCCCCCCCCCCCCCCCCACCCCACACCCCCTTTCTTTTTTGGCCCCTTCTTTTCACTTCTCATTGCATTAGCCCACCCCCTCACACCGCGTGCGAATGTTGTTTTTGAACGGTTGATCTGGGTCAGCCTGTAGTGTGCCATGTAAATTATTCATGCGGCTTGCTGCAATCCAGCGGCATTGAGATCACAGGCCCAGACCGATTCCAGAACGTTGTGAATGGTTCCACTGACTGTTCTCTGCTCTACAGAAGGGAAAGGCCCAACCACCTACCACACCAAGAAAGCCACACAACAGACAGCTTCTCTCCTGAGGGAAGTTTACTCAGACATAATAATAATAATAATGTTAATTTATATAGCACCTATTCTCTATAATTTAGGGCTCTAAGCGCTTTACACTAACAACAACAACAACAACAACACACCACACACACACACACACACACACACACACACACGCGCGCGCGCGCGCGCATGACCACACACCCACGCTCTCAGACACCCGCACGCACGCACGCAAGCACTCACATCAACACGGCCTGCACGTACAAGCAACACAACCACCAGGCACTCACGCGTGCACGCAAAAACCCACTCAAGGTGGATTGGGAAGTTGGGTGTGGTGGGTGGGGGGGGGGGGGGGGGGGGTTACGACTGATGAAAGAAGTTAGTTTTGACAGCAGATTTGAAAGAAGGGGGTGAAGGTAGGTATCTGACACTGATGAGAAGTGTATTCCAGACAGTTGGTCCTTGGAAGAAGAGAGAACGTTGACCAAAAGATTTTGTTCTGACAGAAGGAATGCGCAAGAGGCGACTGTGGGCAGAAGAACGAAGTTGACGGGATGGGATGTAGATGTGGAGGATGTCGGAAAGATATTTTGGTCCAGTACCAGAAACAGAAGAGAAACAGATAGAAGCCAGCTTGTAGTCAATTCGCCTCTGAATTGGAAGCCAGTGGAGGACTGCAACAGAGGAGTGACATGTTTACGTTTAGATACTTTGCAAACAAGCCTGGCAGCGCTATTCTGAACCTTCTGCAGTTTATTGAGTAGGTACTTTGGTGAGCCAGCCAAGAGACTGTTGCAGTAGTCCAGCCTTGAGAGAACTTGGGAACAAACCAGAGTTTTTGTGGCTCAGTGGAAAGGAAGTGTCTGATTGAACTGATCTTACGTATTTCCAGATATGCTGCCTTACAAACATTAGACACGTGGTGCTTGAAAGAGAGGGTGGAATCAAAAGTCACACCGAGGTTACGAGCCTGGGATGAGAGTTGAATATTAGAACTTCCGATACTGATGGAAGAAGGAAGGGAGGGATGACCTTGGAGTTTGGGAGGAGCAGGGAGAAGAACTTCAGTTTGTCGTCATTCAGCTGCAACTTATTCAAAGTCATCCAATTCTTTAAATCCTGTGAACAGCTTTTAACATCACTGACAACGTTATCGAGTTGAGATACAGTGCTTGACTTGTACATCTGAGTGTCATCAGCAAAACTCTCATGCAGCAATGAGTGCTGATCGATAATGTCTGACACAGGTCTGACATGCAGAGCAAACAGAACCGGCCCAAGGACGGAACCTTGCGGTACTCCACAGGTTAGAGGTGTAAGAGGTGAAGAAAGACCATTGACTGCAATTCTCTGGGAACGATCACTGAGATAGGACCTAACCCACGCAAGAACAGTGCCGTGAATGGCAAAAGAAGTTTGGAGTCTAGAAAGGAGAATGTCATGTTCAATGGTGTCAAATGCCGCGGAAAGATCTAAAAGAGAGAGAAGGGAGACTTTGTCATCATCAAGGGCAAGAAGAAGATTGTTTACAACTTTCAGGAGAGCGGTCTCTGTGCTATGGCAAGCACGATTTTCTCGAGGACCTTTGCAAGGAAGGGGAGATTCGAGACCGGTCTGTAATTTTTGAGTGAATTTGGATCCAGGGAAGGCTTTTTGAGAAGGGGACGAACAACAGCAGATTTGTATTCTTGGGGAAAAACGCCAGACGAGAGGGAAGCATTTATGACATGGCTTATGAAGGGAGCAAAACATCAATACAGCGGAACAGGATGGATGCAGGCAATGGGTCAAGGTCACATGATTTTCTGGGCGAACTATCACTTTTCTTACCTCATCCTCAGTCACACAACTGAAAACAGTCAAAGGTTGGCCTGAAAAAGAACGATGACTATCCAGAGGGGATCCAGTGAAATTTGAACTGTTCAGATT
>CM031607.1:57355549-57358049 GCA_018398815.1 Conus ventricosus | reverse complement strand
CACGTATGTATTTAAAAAAGATCTGGTGCGAATGTATCAAAAAGAAATATTGCACGTACAGTCTTTTTTTGTGTGTGTATCTTGCCCGCACGTTCTAAAAAAAAAATCTTCCACGTAACTACTTTCAGAATTATCTTGTACATACGTATTTAGACAATCTTGCACGCACGTATTTACAAAAAAAAAAAAAAAAAGAAAAAATCTTGCACGTATGTTCAATCCCATTCCACCTTGTGGAGGAGAACTGGCCATTGTTTGTGGTTGAGATGGGAACGACACGAAAACAAACTACATGCACATTGGTGTTATGTTCAGACATCTTCCCCGACGACGGAATCTGGCTACCAAAACGTGGGATTACAAAAGGTCGCTTACGCAAAAATCTCATCAATGGTTCTAACCGAGGAACGATGAGAGAAGGAAAGCCAGAGCAAATGAACAGGAACAGAGAGTTAAAAAAAAACAACAACAAACAAACAACAAACAAACAAAAACCAGGTTAGGCAGTGTGAGAATACCTATCGCTCCGTCCACCAATCAGAGAACGTTACTATTTATGATGCATGGCGAAAAAATGGCGGCGCATCATTTCAGAAGATGTCCTTTCTAATCTGTATCCCTGAAAATCTGTATCCCTGAAAATCTGTATCCATGAAAATCTGTATCCCTGAAGGATAACATTGATCTTATTTGCATCGAAGATAAACATTTAGAATTTAGAATCTAGATTAGAATTTAATAGATTTCTTGACATCTGAAGGAAGTGAATCTGATACAAGTTATTTAAATTCGTCTAAGTTTTTCGTCCGGATTATTTGCTTATCTCTACTTAAATATATCGGGCTATATAACTCACCGAATTCTGTTTAAGCCTTCGCTTTAAGTACATGGAAAGACTGCAGTTCACCTGTTAAGAGAACATAAGATGATTGTGAACCAACGAGGTGATATTGAAGCAGGTTAGAAAGACGTCAGCAGCAAGGGAGTCTTCGATTCACTGAAGATGCCAAAAAGATCCAAGCAGTAAGCTACAAAGGCCACGAACAGATGTCTCCTAGGAGAACGAATGGGGGTCACTGAATTGTGAACTGAACAGCGCTTACTTCTTCATCATCATCATCATCATCATCATCATCATCATCATCATCATCTTCTTCTTCTTCTTCTTCTTCTTCTCCACATTCCATATACAATTTTCCAAGGTTCACCGTTTTGTTTTGTTTTTAATTTTTTTTTTAACTCCCACCATTCAAGTAGCCCTATTCCGTCTTTGGGGATGATATTTGAACACGATGACAGAATGTGTGTGTGTGTGTGTGTGTGTGTGTGTGTGTGTGTGTGTGTGTGTGTGTGTGTGTGTTTACAAGAAGCATAATAAAGTGAAATCTGAACATAAGAAATACGGATTTAGTGTCATGACATAAATGCATATATTGTGCAACGCGTTACTGATTTTTGGAACTGCTACTTTCGGCGTGTAGTTAAATAAAAACCGGTTGAAGACAGGTTTCTGAACTGCCACATAGTAAACCGGTTTTCCGGTATATACCGGTTTTACTCCCCACCTGTCGTCTGCACCATTCTTGACTCAAAAGAGAAGACCTGTTCCGACTTGCCTGTCTCGAGCGGGTAATCAAACTCATGTCTGTGCCATGACTCTGCAAGCCCGGCCGAGAGCCCGAGGGAAGTTCTAGACATGGGAGATGCCTGCACAATACAAGGAATGTGACGGGACGATGAGGAGGACCCAGCGCACACGGATTTTTCTCTGATATTCACCGCACGATGACATCGCTTGCAGCCTGCTGCTGCACGAGTTGAGTGTGTCGCCATGCTCCTCAGCAGAACAATGTTTTCAATTCCATTCCATAGATTCCATAGGGATTTTCATTTGTTACTTCATAGGCTCAGTTTAAATGTTACGTTCTGTATGTTGAGATGATAAGGTCGTCCCGAGGTCTGAGCTCTGTGGACTGCATGTCTACAATATGAGTGTCACAAACATGTATTGCGAGCCAACCGCTGCCAGCTCTCCAGAACTCACACTCGGCTGCCCCCCCCCCCCCCCCCCTCTCTCTCTCTCTCTCTGAGCTCTTCGCCCCCCTCCCCCCCCCCTCCCGTCTCTCTCGGCTCCTCGTCTCTCTCTGTCTGTCTCTCTCTCTGTCTGTCTGTCTGTCTGTCTGTCTCTCTCTCTCTCTCTCTCTCTCTCTCTTCTCTCTCTCTCTCTCTCTCTCTGTCTGTCTGTCTCTTTCTCTCTGTCTCTCTCTGCTCCTCGCCTGTGTGTGTGTGTGTGTGTGTGTGTGTGTGTGTGTGTGTGTGTGTGTGTGTGTGTGTGTGTGTGTGTGTGGTGCGCGCGCGCGCGCGTGCGTGCGTGCATGCGTGCGTGCGTGCGTGCGTGTGTGTGCGCGCGCGCGCGCGCGCGCGCGCGCGCGCGTGTGTGTGTGTGTGTGTGTGTGTGTGTGTGTGAACAGGACGACTAGCCAGTGCGACAGGCAATGAA
>CM031607.1:57338049-57348049 GCA_018398815.1 Conus ventricosus | reverse complement strand
GACGAATGATGCCCGACGTTTTAGTTTACCGTTGTAGCCGTTACTAACGGCTGTAACGGCCCATAATAGTTTTTCATTTTTTATGAAATGTCTCAGAAAGTACTTGGCCGATCTTTCTGAAAATTTGTAGGTGTGTTCATTATGGGTCACGGGTGATGCCCAATGTTTTCGTTTACCGTTGTAGCCGTTACTAACGGCTATAACGGCCCATAACGGTTTTTCTTCTTCATGGAATATCTCAGAAAGTACGTGGCCGATCTTTCTGAAAATTTGTAGGTATGTTCATTATGGGTCTCAGATGATGCCCGATGTTTAAGTTTACCGTTATAGCCGTTACTAACGGCCCATAATGGTTTTCTTCTTGATGGAAAATCTCAGAAAGTTCTTGGCCGATCTTTCTGAAATTTTGTAAGTATGTTCATTATAGGTCACAGATGATGGCCGATGTTTACCAGAATAGGCATTACTAACGGTTACACCAGCCCAAGACGGTTTTCCTCTTTATGGAATATATCACGCGTATTCAGGATAAACTGGGAGTACGTTTATATGCTTTGCATCTTGTTTTTTGTGTGTTTTTTTTTAACTGGGTCCGCCTCCCCCCTCTCTCTTGTTCTCTCTGCCAGTCTGTATGTGTGTGTGTGTGTGTGTGTGTGTGTGTGTGTGTGTGTGTGTGTGTGTGTGTGGTGTGTGCGCGTGCGTGCGTCGTGCGTGCAAGAGTGTGCGTGTGTGTGTGTGTGTGTGTGTGTGTGTGTGTGTGAAGAAATAATCACATCGGTCCACTGTTAATTGTTGTGGGTTGGCACAAGGATCGTACTTCCTGCATGTTGGTTTTTCGTTGAAATCGCATTCAAGCGTCAAAGAATCAAAAGTGCCTGCAGGAACGGGAGTGGTGGATTGGTGGGGAAAACAATAGCGACGTCAAAGAATCCAAAGTGCCTGCAGGAACGGGAGTGGTGGATTGGTGGGGAAAACAATAGCGACGTCAAAGAATCCAAAGTGCCTGCAGGAACGGGAGTGGTGGATTGGTGGGGAAAACAATAGCGACGTCAAAGAATCCAAAGTGCCTGCAGGAACGGGAGTGGTGGATTGGTGGGGAAAACAATAGCGACGTCAAAGAATCCAAAGTGCCTGCAGGCACGGGAGTGGTGGATTGGTGGGGAAAACAATAGCGACACAAAAGTACGACCTTGTTTTCGTCGGGGAAAAAAATCAGAATCATGGAAAACAGGACATATTACATTTCTTTTCTTTAAAGATGGGAGAAGTGATCAAATACTAAATCTTTAATTTCCAGACATGATGGAGAGCTGTTTCGTTCAGTTCCTCATACTTTTACTTTTTAACATGCGCGCTGGTGACCTGCTCGTTTTTGAGTAAACCAGTATTTTAGGAAGAAGAAGAAGAAAGACTAAACTTTGTTTGGTTCTAAACCTCGTTTTATTAAAAAAGAAAAAAGAAGTTACAGATATTAAAACTCTTCTCTAGCTGCATAAGGGAACCATTGCAATCCCCTTTGAAGGCAGATATATTTGTATTGCCTGCTCCGAGGCCTTTCGCCCGCTGGATCGGGACTCATCAGGGAGACACGGCTGGTTGTGTCTGCGCTCCCGGCGTCAAATAGAGACACACCACAGTCCATAATACTGTGGTGTTCTCATCACCATGGGTGCAAAAAGAATCCAATAGCACCCCCAGAGCAGCCAGCAAAGAGTAGTAAATGCAACCAAACGAAAGTGTGGGGAGGAAAAAAAGTTGCTGTAAAACTAAAGACATTATGCAAATAATATAAAATGTAGGGGACAGTCTTTGAGCCTAGGCCTGAGGATCCACCCAAAGGTGCAAGGGAGATCAAAAGACAAACACACAGACGGACAGAAACAAATACAAATAACCTCAATTTAATCAAAGCAAAATCGGAAATGAAATGAGGTAGGGAACAGTAAACGATAAACAGTAAACAAGTGGGGTATGTTTCGCTCCCATAAGGAAACCTAACACAGAGTAACTTTTATTCAAGACTGGCACAGCCTTTTAAACTTGAATAAAGTCAGACAAATACATAGACGAACAATCTAAGAGTGGGGGAAAAAACAAGCACAGGCCAACAACTGATACTGTCTGGCAAAGATTTGGACTTAAAGGGAGAGGAGGGGAGTTTGAAGATGGAGAAACTGGGAAAATGAAATTTACAAAAAAACAAAACAAAAAAAATATTTAAAAAAAAGTTACAGATACGAAAACTCTTCTCTTAGCTGCATAAGGGAACCATTGCAATCCCCTTTGAAGGCAGATATATTTGTATTGCCTGCTCCGAGGCCTTTCGCCCGCTGGATCGGGACTCATCAGGGAGACACGGCTGGTTGTGTCTGCGCTCCCGCGTCAAATAGAGACACACCACAGTCCATAATACTGTGGTGTTCTCACCACCATGGGTGCAAAAAATAATCCAATAGCACCCCCAGAGCAGCCAGCGAAGAGTAGTAAATGCAACCAAACGAAAGTGTGGGGAGGAAAAAAAAGTTGCTGTAAAACTAAAGACATTATGCAAATAATATAAAATGTAGGGGACAGTCTTTGAGCCTACGCCTGAGGATCCACCCAAAGATGCAAGGGAGATCAAAAGACAACCACACAGACGGACAGAAACAAATAACCTCAATTTATCAAAGCAAAATCGGAAATGAAATGAGGTAGGGAACAGTAAACGATAAACAGTAAACAAGTGGGGTATGTTTTGCTCCCATAAGGAAAACCTAACACAGAGTAACTTTTATTCAAGACTGGCACAGCCTTTTAAACTTGAATAAAGTCAGACAAATACATAGACGAACAATCTATAGTGGGGGAAAAAACAAGCGCAGGCCAACAAGTCCAAATCTTTGCCAGACTGTTCAGTTGTTGGCCTGCGCTTGTTTTTTCCCCACTATTAGATTGTTCGTCTATGTATTTGTCTGACTTTATTCAAGTTTAAAAGGCTGTGCCAGTCTTGAATAAAAGTTACTCTGTGTTAGGTTTCCTTATGGGAGCAAAACATACCCCACTTGTTTACTGTTTATCGTTTACTGTCCCTACCTCATTTCTTTTCCCGATTTTGCTTTGATTAAATTGAGGTTATTTGTATTTGTTTCTGTCGGTCTGTGTGTTTGTCTTTTGATCTCCCTTGCATCTTGGGTGGATCCTCAGGCCTAGGCTCAAAGACTGTCCCTACATTTTATATTATTTGCATAATGTCTTTAGTTTTAACAGCAACTTCTTTTCCTCCCCACACTTTCGTTTGGTTGCATTTACTACTCTTCGCTGGCTGCTCTGGGGGTGCTATTGGATTCTTTTTTGCACCCATGGTGGTGAGAACACCACAGTATTATGGACTGTGGTGTGTCTCTATTTGACGCCGGGAGCGCAGACACAACCAGCCGTGTCTCCCTGATGAGTCCCGATCCAGCGGGCGAAAGGCCTCGGAGCAGGCAATACAAATATATCTGCCTTCAAAGGGGATTGCAATGGTTCCCTTATGCAGCTAGAGAAGAGTTTTCATATCTGTAACATTTTTTTTTAAAATAAATTTCATTTTCCCAGTTTCTCCATCTTCAATCTCCCCTCCCTCAAGTCCAAATCTTTGCCAGACAGTTCAGTTGTTGGCCTGCGCTTGTTCGTCTATGTATTTGTCTGACTTTATTCAAGTTTAAAAGGCTGTGCCAGTCTTGAATAAAAGTTTCTCTGTGTTAGGTTTCCTTATGGGAGCAAAACATACCCACTTGTTTACTGTTTATCGTTTACTGTTCCCTACCTCATTTCATTTCGATTAAGATACAGAACGGTAATACAGTCCTTGTGACTAAACCAGTATTTTTCAAACTCGTGTGTACGCATGCGCAATGAGAAACACTTCCTGTTTGTTGGGACAGAAAGAACTCCGACAACAAACTGCGTCCCGTTGCTAGTACACACATTTTCTAATCATTTATTGTTCGTTCCCTCAGTAGATATGGCAGCTTTATTTGCTTGCACAAAGTGCCATGGTCGCTTTCCATTTGAAGACCTATCACATGGTGATCAGCTTTGTAAGGTAAAGTTGGTGAATTTCGTGAAATAAGAATGAGCTTCCATTTCATGCAATTGAATGCATCATTTGTTGTGGCTTTCTTTGTTTCTTTCACTAGTTCCGCTTTGTACTTTTTCGATTGATATAGCTTTGCTAAGAAACTGACCAGGTCAGTTTATTAGCTTCTTCCTTGTGCTTTGACGTAGGTGAATGAAAGGTAGGCCTATGATAAAAGTGAGATCTGAAATGGGGAACCGAAAAAAAAAAATTGGGAAGGGGGGTGGGAGGGGGAGATAATGATTACTAGATTGACACAAACAACTCACATGTGGACCAGTTTCATGCTAACGGGAAAGCAGACTGTATGCTCATATCATGATTCAGTAATCTACTTTCAGCGTTTCATATCAGAAAAAAAGTGGGTTTTCACATCCCCAGGGGGGGAGCAGGATCATACCCCCAACAACAAAATTCTGGGGGATTTCACACACAAAGCATTCAGCCATATTTTATTAAAACAAACGAAAAAAAAACAACTTTCATCCAGGAGATCAATGTATATATGCGTGTTTTTAAAATGTGTATCACTTAAGTATTAATTCACTTTTTTTTTTTAATCGTAAACTAAGATGTGTTGATTTAGTCATGCTCTCCAACATGGAACTGGGTATATTTCAATGGTGATCAGCGTGGTGAATCTGTTGACAGCCAGTGCTGTTTATACACAGGAAGATAATCACTTGTCTGTAGACTTTTATGACGAACAAGGGTGGATCGCTGATGAGGCTTCTGATCCTTTAGCGGTAATAAATGCAGACTATCTGCTGTCTGTGAATTTGACATAACATCAAGTTTGAAGAGTGGTGTGTGTGTGTGTGTGTGTGTGTGTGTGTGTGTGTGTGTGTGTCCTGCTGTGTTCATATCTTATGAATGTAAACTGTAAGAGCCAATCAGCATTTTATTTCTGACTAAAGCCTATAATTATGTAGATCGGCTGAGTGAGGAATTAAGATATAAAGGGAAAGCACTCACCACAGAACTACAGGCATTTTAGCATACATGGGTCTTCAACTGAACTTTTGGTCTGTAATGAGACCCCTTGTGAAAAATCGGTACATGTTTATGCTCTTTGAGCAATTTTCCCTATACATTCATATCCTATTGCTTTTTTTTAAAATAAATATTATGTCTGATTTGAATTCATAATTTACCCTCATTTGTATGTGATGTGAAACCTTGCACTTTACAGTTTATGACCTGTGAAATTCATGGACCTAACTGACAGGAACAGAAAACTGCCCTCCCCATCCCCTGCCCTCGCTCATAGCAGAAACCTGGGGTTCTGGTGTGATATTGTGAGAGTCATGCACAATCTGACAATGGGTATAATTGATCAATCTTCTTGCACATTTGGCCAATCTGTTCATCACAAAGGAATCAGTCTATGTTTGCTCACTTTGTAGATGGTATGACCGGAGCATATCAGCCAGTAGCAGGATAATGTGAATCAAGGTTTGGATAAGATTTGAATGATGAGCATACATTATTACAATTTAATTTCAGATTCTTGTGATTTAAACTTTTGCTGTAACAACTGAACAAGTATAAGAAAACTGACTTTGTCAGATTGTGTAGATCTTTGTAAATGTTACGTTTGTAGCACATGATGACTTCCGTTTCTGGAACACAATCATCAGGAGTTGGGTTATTATTATCAAGCTATGTCATCCTTTTAACATTGCCAAAAAGAATCAACAAACTGCGCACATATTGATAAATTTTTGTTTGATCAGTGGATTGACTAAACAATGTAAAAAGATATTGATAGATTGTAATAGAAGAACAATCAATTGTACCAATTGTCAGATTGCGCATGACACTATTGTTAAGTTTCAGTTTGGAAGCACATACACTCTTATAAATGGGTAAAGCCCGAAGGATGGTAAGCATCCAATTTTGTATGTTTTAACACAACATGCAATTTGTGTTTTTAAAAAGTCTGCAGTTTAATTCCATCTACAAACTGAAAGTGCCAGACTTTCTTATCTTCAGTTTTTTTTACTCTTGTTATTTTTGTGATGTGCAGTTAATGAAAAAGAAAATGTGTCTATCTTATTTCAGGCATGCAGAAGTAACTTTCCGGTTGTGAAGTGTACATATTGTCGTGTTGAATTTCAGTTGAGCAGGTATGTTTGCAAACAGTTTTGTTTCCAGTTTTGTAGTACATGTTTGACTTCCTAGTTCCTATAGTGGTAATTTTGTTGATCTAAAAGTTCTAGTGCTCTTGAAAACAGCAAAAATCTATGGAAGTACAGGCACTTTCATAAATTAAATGGGTAAAGTATGGTAAGCCAGCACATTTTCTATTTGTAGTGTACAGCTGCTATTACTACAGATTTTGTGCTACTTAGTCTCTTTGTCATTTATACTAAGTCACATTGAACAGCAAAAAAAAAAAAAAAAGCATATATTTCAATTTTATAAAGTTCTTGAACTCCGCCTTTCCAGGATTTAACCACATTACCTTTCAATGTAAAGGTTATTTTTCAACGGGTAGCATTTCCCCTGTAAAAACCATAGTTTTTTCTTTGACACCGGTAATTTTATTTTCTTTAAGGGGGGGGCAACCTTTACATTTGGCATAATTTGGGAAAACGTTTTCAGTTTTTTAAATGTTTTTTTCCTTTTTTTGAAATGCAAGTTTGACAGCATGCATAATGGCTTAATTAAACAAGCATTATGTAAGGTTTGCTCTTTCCGAAAAAGTTCTTGTGCCAGGGTTACAAAATTGAAAAGAAAATTTTAACTTAAGACTCAGACTGTGTATGTCATATTCTTTTGTCTTTTGACGTTTTTTTTCTGAGGTTTTTTTTTTTTTTTTGAAGTGTTGTTTTTTTTGTTGATCAACTGGAAAACTTTTTACTTTTTTATTTTTTGTCATTTTTTCAAATCATAATACTTTTTTTTACATGAACCATAAATTTTTTGGTCGGGGTTTTTTTAGAAATGTGGGGGTTGGGGTTTTTGGGGGGGGGTGTTTGACGAATTATAAAAAAAACAATTGAAAACAAAGTACATTAAAAAAAAAAAAGAAAACCAAAAAAAAAAATTATTTGGTCTCTAAAAACTGGGAAGTGGACTACGAAAAATTTTTAAATTTATAATTAAAGTGTGAGTGGCGTAAAAGGCACAAATAATTAAAAGGTTCAAATATGATAATAAAGAGCATTTTTCCCAAAAAAATTTTTTAAAGGGTTTGACACTGAAGATGGCTTACCTTGTTGAATGAATCAGTTTTTTTTTTTTGTTTTATTTACTGTGTAAATTTTGTTTTCAAACTGGGGGAAGCTTAGTTGAATTGACTATGCTTTCATTTTTCCTTTCAGCAAAGGAAGCACCTCCCCAGTGGGTGAAATGTTTCCCCGAATGTCAAGTTTAAAAGGGAAAGGGATCATAGTTTTATTTAATTTTTTCTGTGGTTTTTCTTTACGGGAAGTCTTTTTTTGGGTGTGTTGATACTAAACTTTTCTGCACTTTGAAATTAATGCGTTCTTTATCAAAAATCTGTATTTGGGCCACAATTTCACAGGTAACAAAGTTTTACCACAGCTGTCTTTTCATATGAGTCAAAGGAGCAATGCTTTGTTCCCTCTTTCATAGCAAAATCCACAAAAAGGGGTAACCTAACCATCTTCTTGCAGTCCTCAGGGCTTTTGGGAAATTTTAACCTCAGTTTGTTCTCCTGATTTCGCTCCTTTTTTTCTGCCTTCCCCGAACATTTTGTGCCCCTCATTCTAACAGAAAGCCATACCCTGAAGGATATTGGGGGGGACAACAAGGGGGGGCAAAGTACTGAAAATTTTTACAAATTCTTATTTTAGACATTACTTTATTACCTGACACAGAATCTTTTTTAGATAAAGCATGACAGTCAGCAGCGTAAAGGGTAGGGGTGCCAACCCAGATTTGGCTTTAATATTTACCATCCGATTTTTACAATTATTTTGTCCCCCTATTTACGCCAGTGGGGAATTTCCCCCAGAACCGCCAAAAAGAAGGAAATTCCCTGACATCCCCATTTAAGGATAATAATGGCTATTCTTTAGAAAAAGTTTTTTTTAACCGTTGCTGTGATCATAACCAGTGAAAGGGCCGTGCCCTTTTGAAATTGGGTTTGGTTTTTTTTTTGTCTTTCCCCTTTTTACTTACCACGTTGCCAATAAACTGTCTAAAAGGGAAAAATTCCCCCGAAACTTGACCCAAATTTTTAAAGGGTATATTTGAAGAAATTTCCATAAAAATTAAACAAAAGTGTGTGTGTTCACTTAAAAAGGACACTTCCCAACAAAGTGCCTCTCTACACATAAATTCCCTCGACTTACTGGAAATTTTGGCCATGCGTCAAAAAAAAACAAATTTTTTCGGTGGTGCAATGATTTTCCCTGACCCTTTACAACTGTGAGCAGTGCTTAATAAAAGCTCTTTGTCTGACCCCAATCAAAGGGGAAAAACACAACTTTCCCAAAGTTTTAAAACATGTTAATCATGAACAACTTTGCTTGAAATGCTCGTAACTTTCCCCAGATGTTTTTGAACATTGTTAATTAGAGAACGATTCTGCTTTAAAATTTCTCTATTGAAAAGACAAGAGTCGTCAAAATAGAGTACCCAGTTTATGATTGGACCATAAAGATAAGATCATGTGATTCAGTCAAGCCTGAAGAGCATGGAAAACCATATGAAATTTGGCTGTTCAGAATCAAAATCAACTGTTCAGTTGTGATAATCCAGCAAATGGAACAAGTCGAACGATCTGTGCAACGTGACCGATTTGGATAATTAAAATAAATCTGTTATGGACCTACAAATGTGCTGCCCACACACAAAAATGGCCAATCTACCTGGTTTTGTCAAAGGTGCATTGAATATTCACTGGCCTCTTGGTTGTCACTGGGCTTCCGATGATCATTGCATGGCAACTGGAATTGGCCAAGCAATGAAATATTTCAACACTGATGAAACGGCTAACATGGTGGATATTCTGTGATGATGATCAAAAACAATCAAGCTTTACCATAATTCACTGTTGAAATCCTGATAGTGTAGGTGGGTTTTATGATTCACTTTAGTTGAGAAAGCTTTACTTAACATTGAAACACGAATGAATAAACCATTCAGAAAGGATTGTTTTATTGAATTTGTTATTCACACCTTTTTTTTTTTTTTTTTTTTTATAAAATCCATTTCTGTCTCATTCTCTTTCTCTGTGCATTTATGTGCGTGAGCCACTCAGAGCCCACCTTGTAATCGTGTGTGTGGTGTGTGAGTGTGTGTGTGTGTGTGTGGTGTGTGTGTGTGTGTGTGTGTGTTACATTTTCTAGCAGCTAGGAAGTGTGACCCATGAACATTTTTTGACCCCCTTTAATGTTTAAATTGGAAACAAGTTTTTCACACCATGTCTGACCCCCTAATTTTTAGGAAATAATTATCAACAAAAGGTCGTAGCAACATACGCCAGGTACGCGGCCTAAGACTATGAGCTGCATATAAAAACATCTCAAGATGAACGCAGTTTGTGTCACTATCATTTGACTATAAAGCAAAAAATTCTATTGGCAGTCTGGAATTTGTGATGATTAGTTACCCACATTCTACTGTGAGTAAAATGATGAGGAGAGTTGGGAACTTCATAGTGTGGGAAAAGAAAAAAAGAGTGTCACTGTATAAGACAGTAGACAGGGATATATGTATTAATATATCCCCCGTTATAACCACCCCTTTTCCCCCTTTTACTAAGTATGAACGCCTCACAACAAACACACACAAAAGAAAATACAGTGCACAAACAAGGCTTTATTTGCATTCACACACGCACTCTCACCCACAGAATGGGAGATGAAACACCAATACCTTTATATATCCGACACATAGGCAGTTTTCCCTCACACATACCCC
>CM031607.1:57286829-57337049 GCA_018398815.1 Conus ventricosus | reverse complement strand
CCAGTGTGTACAATGTTCTCAGATGTCAGGTTATGGAAAGGTATGCATAGTTTTATTAAGTTTGTACTGTGGTTTTTCTTTACGGTAATGTCTTTGTGTGTGTGTTGATACGTAATCTTTTCTGCACTTTGAAATTAATGCTGTTCTTTATCAAACTCTGTATGTGGCCACAATTTGCACAGGTAACAAAGATTTACCACAGACTGTCTTACACTATGAGTCTAAAGGAGGCATATGCTTCTTTTCCCGTCTTTCAGTAGCTAAATTCTGCACAAAGGTGGTTAACCTAACCATCTTCTTGCAGTACTCTCAGGAGCTTTTAGGTAATTGTAATCCTCAGTTTGTTCTCCTGATCTTCTGCTCCAGTTTATCTGCCTTCCCATGAACACTCGTGTGCCCCGTCATTCTTAAGCAGGATGCCATATCCACTGAAGGATATTGGTGGGGACAACAAGGGGGACAAAGTACTGAAATTTGTTAGCAATATCTTATTTTAGACATTACTTTATTACCTGATCAGCAGAATCTTTTATAGATAAGAGCATGATCATGTCAGCAGCTGTAACGGGTAGGTGTGCCAAACCTCAGATTTTGGCTTTAATATTTACCACTTCCGATTTTGTACAGATTATTTTAGTCACACTATTTATCGTCCAGTGGTGAAATTCCCTAGAATGCCTGCCAAATTGAAGGAAATGTCTCTGACATGCACCATTTAAGGATATCATGAATGGCTATATCTTTAGAAATCTGTTTTTCAACTGCGTTGCTGTGATCAGTAACCAGTGAGAAGGTGCCGTGCCTTGAAATTGGCTCTTGGTTTTTTTTTTGTCTTCCTCTGTTTACTTACCATCGTTGCCAATAAACTGTCTAAAAGGAAACTTACGACGAAACTTGCACCAATTATAAGGATATATGTGAAGAGAATTTGCCATAAATTATTATCAACAATATGTGTGTGTGTGTTCACTTAAAGCAGGGACACTTCTCACATACAAATGTGCCTCTCTGACACATAAATTCCCGTCTGACTTACTGGAATTCTGGCCAGTGCGTCACAAAAACATACTAAATTTTACGGTGGTGCAATGATTTTCTCCTGTACCATTTACAACTGTGAGCAGTGCGTTACATAAAAGCTCTTTTGTCTGATCCACCAGGATCAAAGTGGATAAAACACAACTTTCCTAGATGTTTTAAAACATTGTTAATCAGTGAACAACTTTGCTTGAGAATGCTACGTAACTTTCCTAGATGTTTTAGAACATTGTTAATTAGAGAACGACTTCTGCTTGAGAACTCTTCTCTATTGAAACTGACAAGAGTCGTCAAAATAGAGTACCCAGTTTATGATTGGACCATAAAAGATAAGATCATGTGATTCAGTCAAGCCTGAAGAGCATGGAAAACCATATGAAATTTGGCTGTTCAGAATCAAAATCAACTGTTCAGTTGTGATAATCCAGCAAATGGAACAAGTCGAACGATCTGTGCAACGTGACCGATTTGGATAATTAAAATAAATCTGTTATGGACCTACAAATGTGCTGCCCACACACAAAAATGGCCCAATCTACCTGGTTTTGTCAAAGGTGCATTGAATATTCACTGGCCTCTTGGTTGTCACTGGGCTTCCCGATGATCATTGCATGGCAACTGGAATATGGCCAAGCAATGAAATATTTCAACACTGATGGAAACGGCTAACATGGTGGATATTCTGTGATGATGATCAAAAAACAATCAAGCATACCATAATTCACTGTTGAAATCCTGATAGTGTAGGTGGTTATATGATTCACTTTAGTTGAGAAAGCTTTACTTAACATTGAAACACGAATGAATACCATTCAGAAAGGATTGTTTTATTGAATTTGTTATTCACACCTTTTTTTTTTTTTTTTATTTTATAAAATCATTTCTGTCTCATTCTCTTTCTCTGTGCATTTATGTGCGTGAGCCACTCAGAGCCCACTTGTAATCGTGTGTGTGTGTGTGTGTGTGTGTGTGTGTGTGTGTGTGTGTGTGTGTGTGTGTGTGTGTGTACATTTTCTAGCAGCTAGGAAGTGTGACCCATGAACATTTTTTGACCCCCTTTAATGTTTAAATTGGAAACAAGTTTTTCACACCATGTCTGACCCCCTAATTTTTAGGAAATAATTATCAACAAAAGGTCGTAGCAACATACGCCAGGTACGCGGCCTAAGACTATGAGTGCATATAAAAACATCTCAAGATGAACGCAGTTTGTGTCACTATCATTTGACTATAAAGCAAAAAATTCTATTGGCAGTCTGGAATTTGTGATGATTAGTTACCCACATTCTACTGTGAGTAAAATGATGAGGAGAGTTGGAACTTCATAGTGGTGCAAAAGAAAAAAAGAGTGTCACTGTATAAGACAGTAGACAGGGATATATGTATTAATATATCCCCCGTTATAACCACCCCTTTCCCCTTTTACTAAGTATGAACGCCTCACAACAAACACACACAAAAGAAAATACAGTGCACAAACAAGGCTTTATTTGCATTCACACACGCACTCTCACCCACAGAATGGCAGATGAAACACCAATACCTTTATATATCCGACACATAGGCAGTTTTCCCCACACATACACACACAAAAAAACAAACAAACCCCAAAAGAATCCAACAATACTATCAACACTCGACCATCAACACATGGCCCCTTATGCATACCCGTGCACGCATGTGCTGCACGTTTACATATAACAACCTTCCCTCAGGAGGCACAAATACACACCTCAGCCCACAAAGGCTAATACCGAAGGAACAAGGGTGACTCATCACATCCCCTGGTAACCCCGGCTGAAATACCAAACAAGGTTGATACCTCATAAACCTGAGATGCCCACGCGATGTCTCTTTTCCAAAAAGTATTCTTTCTGCTAATTTTTATATGCCGGTGTCAAACCACCGGACACAAAGCTTAACCCCAAATGTTCAACACCAATTGTTCAAGTAACCCGCACCCACTGTTGTACTTTCAATACTTCATCCGAAGTCCCTGGCGGGTACTTGACACAGGCAAAAAAAACAAACTTCTTCAAAAAAAAAAAAAACCACACACAAAAAAAAAAAAAAACGGCAACACAGCGTTTCCCGATATGGTTGTGAAACCGTCGGTCTGCTTGACGGCGCTCTCACTAATGCACCGCCAAAACACAAAACTTTCACTGAAGCGCTTGATAGGAGAGGAACGTTGTGACACGAAGAACGCAGTTCCCTCCCTACCGGGCACCAACCACACCCGCGAGTCACACGCTGATGGAATACTGCGGTGGGCCCTCAAGACGCTTGCCACCCTGAAGAGACAGTTGAAGAGACAGTTGCCACACCCTCGGACTGTGGAAGAGGGATGACGTCCCGACCGGAACGCATCTGCCGGCTCCGGGTGCGTCCCCACTCCGCAGAGAAGTGGGCAGGGATGACAGTGGGGATGGCGGTGCCAACTCCCACCACCTGAGAGGCGACCCTCACGGATTTGCCGTGTAGGGGAGGTATACAAAACTCGCCGGAACCCTGTGCAAAAGGAATGTCTTACTACCACAGAAGAATACAGTTATACTTATTTGTTGCTTCACTAAAGTAAATGATTCTCAGTGTTTACATGTCACAACCCAAAGTGCGACAGCTAATTGGAATTTTAAATCATGACTTATACAACCAGCCACCTTGACATCAAAATTCTCTCACACCAGAAATGTCCATTACACATGTAAACCAATTTCATTGACTTTCCACTTCCATCAACAGCCACAACATAATTATAACCATTCCTTCATAAAAGTGATTACACTATCTGAATTACATTGCCCACGACTTCATTTCCATCGAGGTCTCCAAGACAATGATTCAATAAGATTATAAATCATATTCACTGCAACGAACAAACGAACAATCCGACGTTAGTGACGACAGTACCGGTCACAATTCAGGATCGATTACTCAGTAACATGCTTAATAGACTCAACACATTTCAAGCAAAACCAAAAATAATAGAATTGAACCGGTTATCCAAATTTTAGCAGGCACAATCATAAACCTACAAATGTCATCGGAAATTATCAAGCGCTGGGGCAATCACCAATTACATAATCTCGACAATGATTTCCGAGCGCTGCTATACATTGTCTATTGACACCACAATGCTGCGGACAACATCTTTGAAACTGGTGCACCACAGTCGACTAAAACAATCACATACATACATATATACATCGATTGTAGGCTTCTGAGGCACAATTCCAAATATCTCATATTTTTATAATTATCATCTGCTATTTTTTTCTCTTCTATTTCTAATCGTAATAACCTTACAAGTAATCTAACTAATACTACTATTGTATTTAACACATCATAAATTCACCTGCAAATCTTTAATAATAATTTAAAAAAAGAAAAACAATTCTTATATAAATATAATGATCCTTAATTTTCCTTTACGCCCATCCACCTGGTTTAGTTCCGAGCGCAAACCCAAAAGTGAACTTCTACAAGACCTGTCTATCCGAGGTACACCACCCGTCACCTATCGATAAACCTCACACACGCCCAGACACATCACAGCAGTCTGCCCTCCGTACCTGGCACGCAACGCGTGACAGTCCTCTTAATACTAAAAGTTCCCGTCCTCCGATACCAACGTACACTCAGAAAATAACCAATCTTTATCAAACTTGAAACCAGTATTTCTGTACACCAGCGACCACTACCCCGTACAACATATTGTCTTAGCACATCAATGCTGCTGTAACACAACCACCTCTCTGTATCGGTGTAGAACCGGAATGCACATTACTTCATTCCCATATGTACGGTTTTTTCCCCAACCTTAAATTCAAATTATATCTCTTCTCTTCAAACTTCCGCACATTTAAATCTCCTCCTCTTAGCCAAATTCACATAAAAGAATCTTTGCGAATAAAAATCAAATTAAAAGGAAATCCTGTTCCGGGAACTGAAACACAAAGTTGATGAAACCATGATATCTACAAACAACCAACTACACAGCCTCCAGACTTTCCATTACTTTACACGCTCACCTTGGACAACAACAGGAACGACCACATAAAGGACGACACCTCAGTCGCCGGGACACTGCCAGACAGCCAACGCCCTGGTACGTGCAGAACCGTCGCTGAACACCAAACACGACAGTCAAGATGCGGACGACACACTGGACAACACCCTCAGTCGCCGGGACACTGCCAGACAGCCAACGCCCTGGTACGTGCAGAACCCGTCGCTGAACACCGAAACACCGACCGTCTTCTCTGGTAGCCAAACCTTCAAAGTCGGTCGAGGGCATACCAAGACTCCTGCCCCCAACGGCAGAAACAAACATGAGCACGAGGCCAACCCAACCTTCGCGGATAACGCCTCAGTTCGTACTAACTTGCAGACACACCCGACACTCCGAGTTCACCTCGGGAAACTCACAAGACAGCACTCACATTCACGGAATTCCCCATACACATCGACGAACTCCAGTTTCACGAGCGTTAGTTTACACACGTAAACCTCACTATTCCGACGAGCTTGACACTCTCCTCCCTCCCCCCTCCAAGAGTTAACAGGTAAGCAAAATTCCCGGCAGGATTCACGCACTTCACGGTCACTGCCACCTGGCACTGGACGGGCCACACTCCACAATTGTCACCGAGGCGACCTGTGTAGTTCGTGCGTGACAATACCCTTCCCCCAAGATTTAAAGTATACCTTTAAATAAAACCTGAAGGAACGCACGAAACAAGTCCTTAGTGTTACAGCACTTGATAAATAATAAACCCTTCTTCCTCTGTTTTAAGCTCTCGGCACAGACCCTTACTCCATACGACTCAAGAAATCTGCAACCACATTTTCACGTCCTGGAATTGGCCTCCACTACAAACTGGAAAGGTTGTAGCAACAACGCCCATCGGGTGATCCGACACTGGGCGACTTGACCCTCTCCAATACTGAAGTGGAGAATGGTCCGTCTGTAGGGTGAATTCCACCCCATAAAGGTAGGGTTCAAACTTCTGAACCGCCCATACCAGAGCCAAACATTCCTTTTCCACGATGGAATAGTTGCGTTCAGCTGGATTGAGCTTTTTGCTGGCGCACACTACAGGATGGACTCCGTCGTCGGTGTTCCTGACACAGCACAGCTCCTTACGCCACCTCAGAGGCATCGGTCTTCAGAACGAACCGACGTTCCGGAACTGAGTAAATGGCATACAGGCGGCGTGCAGAAAACATATCTTTCAGCTTCTGGAACGCCTCCCTCACACTCCGGATTCCATACCACGATGCGAGGCCGATTTCCTTTGGTCAGGTCAGTGAGTGGCAACGCTATTTCAGAAAACCTTGGATGATCGTCGGTAGAACCCTACCAACCCCAAGAAACTGCGTACCTGCTTCTTCGTTAGCTGGGCGCGTAGCTGACTGAATGCGCTCCATTTTGTCTTCCTCAGGCCTGATAACTCCCTTCCAAGCCTGTACCCCAGATAGGACACCTCAGCTTTTCCAGCTCACATTTGGAGGGCTGGTAGTAAGACCACACTCTCGAATGCGATCCAGA
Organism: Conus ventricosus; assembly: GCA_018398815.1. NCBI lineage: Eukaryota > Metazoa > Mollusca > Gastropoda > Neogastropoda > Conidae > Conus > Conus ventricosus. The sequence continues at coordinate 57,330,457 of CM031607.1, read as the reverse complement.
ACTGCTCGCAATTACAGACAAATGTTCTTCAGTGTCGACGGTTGACACCAACACATCGTCGATGAAGTTATCCACATCGTCTGTCTCCAGTGGCTGAAGCAACTTCTCATCATCCGGGTAAACACTGCTCCGAAGTACACAGCCGAAAGGCATCTTAACCCACTGATAATGACCCTGTGGTGTCGAGAACGCTGTCTTGGGCCGGTCGTCTTCGTCAACGGGTATCTGCCAGTATCCTTTTGACAGGTCAAGCTTACTGAAACCCGTCGCTCACCAGCTTTGCGAACAAGTACTCTATTTCTGGCATCGGCTTCTGCGTCAAACTCAACTATTTGTTCAATCGACGGAAGTCAACACAGAACCGAATCTTTCCATCTTTCTTTTCACCAGCACTATTGGTGAGCAGTATGGAGATACAGACTTCTCAATGACTCCATTCTCAGCATCATCTCTACTTCATCCCGAACACAGTCGCGTTGGGAATATGGGACTGGATACGGTCTCGATCGTACCGGAACACTCGACGTCAGCTTGATTTTGCATGCTTCCAGCGTTGTAGACCTGGCAAGTCTGTGAAGACATCCTGGAACTCGCCGACCACTGCTGCAGCTGTTCCTGAAATGACCGTCTTCAGCACCAATCACTACATCCTCTGCGGATTCTGACGCAGCAGTGGTACTACTGGAATTTCTTTCCCAATGGTGGGCATCGCCTCACAGAGTTCTTCGTCCTGAATCACCACGGTCGCCACTGCTGTTGGCTTCGATTCGTCTCCCGCTCCACAAACGATCAACAGGTTGGCGTGGTAGAGTTTTCTCCGACCTCGAACTCGTATCTTGTAATCAGCCTCCCCCACCTTGGCGATCACTGGAAACGGTTCCTGCCAAAGCCAGTTCCAAACTTGTTGTGCTTGACTGGTCGCAACACTAGCACCCTGGTCCCTGGTTGGATTGTGCGAGGACGGGATTTGACATCAAAATGGCGCTTATAGGTTCTTGCGCTTTCCCTAGATTCTCCCGGGCTATGCTGCAAGTCTCGGCGATTTCGTTCCTCAAGTCGAACACATATGCACCAGCCGTCTGTACATCCATGGTCTCTGGCTTGGTCCAAAGATCACGCAGCACCTTCATTGGTCCTCTTACCCTGCGTCCGTTAACAACTCGAATGGAGAAAAGCCGGTGCTTTGTTGGGAACCTCCCTATACGACGAATAACAGTGCAGGCACCCAACGATCCCATTCTTCAGGCTTTTCTTGAGTCAATCTACGGAGCATCTTCTTCAAGGTACCATTGAAGCGCTTCAACTAACCCATTGCATTGCGCATGGTATGGAGTAGTGCGGCAGACCCTTGATGGACAATAACCCGAACACCTGGCTCATCATGTTACTCGTAAACTGAGTACCCCGGTCTGTAAGAACCGATGCCGGGAATTCCTGTCCTAGACCACATGGCAAACAGTGCCTCAGCAACTGACTCAGTGGTTACCGTGCGAAGTGGAGTAGCCTCTGGATACCTCGTGGCGAAGTCACCTGTACCAGTATATACCTGCACCCTGTCGCAGACATGGGTGCAATCGGTCCCACTATATCCACGCCTATCCTGTCAAAAGGTTCTTGCATAAGGGGCATCTTGACAAGCGGCACCGGTCTGACTCGTCCTTTATCCAAGGTTACGCTGGCACTTCACACACGACTTCACATACCTGCCTATGTCACTGCACATTCCAGGCCAATAGAAGTGTGGGAATATTCTTTCCTTTGTCTTGTTTCCCCCAAGTGTCAGCCATAGGAATATCGTGTCGAGAGTTAATATGGTCTTCCTTAGAGACTTCGGCACACAAACCTGGGTTGTTGTTCCACTCTCACTCTCGTACTTAGTACCAGGACTCGGTCTTTCCACATGAAGGAGACCCTATTTCCATGGGGATGGAACACTAACTTTTCCTCTGCAGCTCTCTGGCAGTGCAAGGCTATCATCCTGTTCCTGCCCATGAATCAGCTCGTCTTTCGAGACAGCATCACTTGCTCTTCAAAGATAACGGTTGCGCAGGCCTGTCCTGGGCTCTGACCTGAGCACGAGTCAACACAGCGACCTGAGGCTGTATCGGGTTGCTGTCACTCTCCGAAGAGTTTGTCTCCCTGATGGGTATACTGGGACTCTCTCAGGATGGTGCTCTCCTCACGGCGTATGTAATTCCCCACCAGCACTTCCTCAACTGGATCTTCCATCACCAGAGCCTCAACTTCCCCTCAAATGTACGGCGTGTCCATGCACACACAGGCCACGGGTAGTGTGCTACGACACCTGGATTCAGCCAATACACTGTCTGAGTCCTCCCTGTATAGGCATCACTTGGTACCAGCCTCGCCGCGACCACGGTCTGCGATGCTCCTGTATCTCTGATACCACTTGCCATGACTCTCCGACCCTCACCCTGCACCTCGGACTGAAAGGTTTTCTGGAGCACGGCACACACAGCGCAGGGGTAGCTCCCGAGTATACTGGCTCTCCAAGACACGACACATATTGGATAGCTATACTCTCAAGATTCGGACAATTACGCTGGATGTGGCCTGGTCGCTTGCAGGCATAGCAAATCACCCCTGCCTAGGTGTCCTTTTGGGTGCAGCGCTGATTGCTGGCTGAGCCTCTCTAAACTTACTCTCTCCCGCTGTCCCTGGTCCCTTTCGCGGGAATTGCCTTGATTTTTACCCCCTAGGTGCTTTGGTTTGACCTCATGAGCGTCACTTATTACAGATGGGCCTCTTTTGCTCTCCCGCCCTATCCGTCGTTGCTTCTGCTATCCGAGTTGCTTCCAAGGCCACTGCTTCAGCATTCTTAGGACAAGCTCGATGCACTTCCGTGACAAAGTCAGGAGTAAAAGTTCCATACATCTGTTCCTCGAGAATGATGTCCTTCAAGTCCTCAGCTTTGTTTTCGTCTTTCCGGCTGCAGTACACCACAGACTAAAACAAGACTTTAGCCGGTCTAAAAACTGCTGAAATGTTTCTCCACTTCCTTCTTCATTCCCCGAATTTCTTTCGGTATGCCTCAGCATCTAAACGGAAATACTCTAGAAGCGCTTTCTTCACTTGGTCGAACTGCGAGATCAACGGCATTCAGTCGCAGAATGGCATCCCTCGTCTTCCTCTCAACAGAGCTATTAGTCTAGAGGACCATGAAGTTCTTTTCCAGCGGCACAACGTGGCAACCTGCTCGAAATGAGCTAAATACATGTCCACGTCATCAGTATCTGTTAACGGATCAATTGCTACATGGCTTGTCGCTTCGTCTTCAGCCCTTTCTCTCGCCTCTTCAACGCTTGCTCTTTCAGTCTCAACTTTTCCTGTTTCAAGGACACGATCTCACTCGCCTGACGTTGCTTGAGATCCAGCTCTAACTTCCTTAACTCTACGTCATCCTGGTCGACTTTCCTCCTAGCATCCGCGTCCTCTTGTCTGGTAGCCATCTCTTGGACCTCTCTCGTCTTCTGGAAAACAATCTCATCCTCTTTCTTTCTCTTCTCTGCCAAAAGAATAGCCAACCTGGCAGCAGCCTCCTCTTCCTCTCTCCTAAATAGCGGCTTCCTCTCTCCTAAGCTTAGTGGCAGCTTCCTCTTCCTCTCTCCTAAGCTTGGCAGCTAACATGGCAGCAGCTTCTCTTTCTGGCAGCGGCTTCCTCTTCCTCTCTTCTAAGCCTGGCAGCTAACATGGCAGCAGCTTCCTCTTTCCTGGCAGCAGCTTCCTCTTTCCTGGTAGCGGCTTCCTCTTCCTCTCTTCTAAGCTTGGCTGCAGCTTCCTCTCTTCTGGTAGCTAACACGGCTAACTCCTCCTGCTCTTCCTCTCCTTCCATGACATTTCCCGAGCCACCTGTGCCTTCCTAACGATAGCATCCTCACTTCTTTCTGCTTCCTTTGCTACATTGTCAGCAACGAACTGGGCCAATTCCACCTTACTCAATCCTAGCTCTATCCCCAGGCTGAGTAGTATGAACAGCAGGACTGCTAGGCGACACAAACTTAGCAACACCCCCGGAGACTCTCCTAACCCAGGCTTACCAGCCGCAAAGGTACGGGACATGGGAGTATCCCCTGGCTGCCTCTCAGGAGTTGACACATCTTCTCCTTGACAAACTCACCTGGACTTACGGTACCTTGAGACCTTAATTGCGATCGGTTCCAGACGCCATTACCACAGACTATCAAGCCTCTACCCAAGGAAACCAAACTTTTTTTTTTTCTTACCTTCAGAACCTTCACAAGAGAACATTCACTCTCTCCCAACCGTGAAGCGAATATCTTGATTATCCACAGGCTGAATAAATACAATTAGTACTTGGCAACCACAGTGTCTTTTCCAAACACCTGTCTCCCAACACCCTAGGCACGGTTAACTGCTGAGCACATTGATGACCGATAAGATAATGTTGCTTATAGCCCAGCCGACCGCAAAGGGCCACATCAGGGCTGTAACATTGATGACCAACATTTGAAACATTTCATTTCAACATTTCACGTTCAAATATTACTGTGACCATCAATACATTCCAACACTCATAAACACATTTAATTGAAAAAGAAAGAGGAACACAAACACACCATTCATACCTCGGTTGTACCAAACGAGCAACACAAGAACAACGTTACCTGGCAACTATGTTACTAGGTTTGCCAAGTAACCGCGCTTCCTCCCCTACTAACGGCGCGCTCCCTCCAACGCCCACGCGCTACAATTACTATTCCAATATCAAGTTCCTATCCCAACTAAACACACAACAGATCCCTATATTTTTTTTTTTTTTTTTAAACCCCAAAAAAATTATGTCCTAAATAATCCTAAACTCCTACCCCGCATCTCCACCATATTGTCACTGTATAAGACAGTAGACAGGGATATATGTATTAATATACCCCCGTTATAACCACCCCTTTCCCCTTTTACTAAGTATGAACGCCTCAACAACAAACACACACAAAAAAATACAGTGCACAACAAAGCTTTATTTGCATTCACACACGCACTCTCACCCCAGAATGGCAGATGAAACACCAATACCTTTATATATCCGACACATAGCAGTTTTCCCCCACACATACACACACAAAAACAAAACAAACCCAAAAGAATCAACAATACTTCAACACTCGACCATCAACACATGGCCCCTTATGCATACCGTGAACGCATGTGCTGCACGTTTACATATAACAACCCTTCCCTCAGGAGGCACAAATACACACCTCAGCCCACCAAAGGCTATACCCGATGGAACAAGGGTGACTCATCACATCCCTGGTAACCCCAGGCTGAAATACCAAACAAGGTTGATACCTCATAAACCTGAGATGCCCACGCGATGTCTCTTTTCAAAATGTATTCTTTCTGCTAATTTTTATATGCCGGTGTCAAACCACCGGACACAAAAGCTTAACCCCAAATGTTCACACCAATTGTTCAAGTAACCCGCACCACTGTTGTACTTTCAATACTTCATCCGAAGTCCCTGGCGGGTACTTGACACAGGCAAAAAAACAAAAACTTCTTCAAAAAAAAAAAAAAACCACACACAAAAAAAAAAAAAAAAAAACGGCAACACAGCGTTTCCCGATATGGTTGTGAAACCGTCGGTCTGCTTGACGGCGCTCTCACTAATGCACCGCCAAAACACAAAACTTTCACTGAAGCGCTTGATAGGAGAGGAACGTTGTGACTCGAAAGAACGCAGTTCCCTCCCTACCGGGCACCAACCACACCCGCGAGTCACACGCTGATGGAATACTGCGGTGGGCCCTCAAGACGCTTGCCACCCTGAAGAGACGTTGAAGAGACAGTTGCCACACCCTCGGACTGTGGAAGAGGGATGACGTCCCGACGGAACGCATCCTGCCGGCTCCGGGTGCGTCCCACTCCGGCAGAGAAGTGGGCAGGGATGACAGTGGGGATGGCGGTGCCAACTCCCACCACCTGAGAGGCGACCCTCACGGGTTTGCCGTGTAGGGGAGGTATACAAAACTCGCCGGAACCCTGTGCAAAGGAAATGTCTTACTACCACAGAAGAATACAGTTATACTTATTTGTTGCTTCACTAAAGTAAATGATTCTCAGTGTTTACATGTCACAACCCAAAGTGCGACAGCTAATTGGAATTTTAAATCATGACTTATACAACCAGCCACCTTGACATCAAAATTCTCTCACACCAGAAATGTCCATTACACATGTAAACCAATTTCATTGACTTTCCACTTCCATCAACAGCCACAAACATAATTATAACCATTCCTTCATAAAAGTGATTACACTATCTGAATTACATGCCCACGACTTCATTTCCCATCGAGGTCTCCAAGACAATGATTCAATAAGATTATAAATCATATTCACTGCAACGAACAAACGAACAATCCGACCGTTAGTGACGACAGTACCGGTCACAATTCAGGATCGATTACTCAGTAACATGCTTAATAGACTCAAACACATTTCAAGCAAAACCAAAATAATAGAATTGAACCCGGTTATCCAAATTCTTAGCAGGCACAATCATAAACCTACAAATGTCATCGGAAATTATCAAGCGCTGGGGCAATCACCAATTACATAATCTCGACAATGATTTCCGAGCGCTGCTATACATTGTCTATTGACACCACAATGCTGCGGACAACATCTTTGAACACTGGTGCACCACAGTCGACTAAAACAATCACATACATACATATATACATCGAATGTAGGCTTCTGAGGCACAATTCCCAAATATCTCATACTTTTTATAATTATCATCTGCTATTTTTTTCTCTTCTATTTCTAATCGTAATAACCTATACCAAGTAATCTAACTAATACTACTATTGTATTTAACACAATCATAAATTCACCTGCAAATCTTTAATAATAATTTAAAAAAAGAAAAACAATTCTTATATAAAATATAATGATCCTTAATTTTCCTTTACGCCCATCCACCCTGGTTTAGTTCCGAGCGCAAACCCCAAAAGTGAACTTCTACAAGACCTGTCTATCCGAGGTACCACCACCCGTCACCTATCGATAAACCTCACACACGCCCAGACACATCACAAGCAGTCTGCCCTCCGTACCTGGCACGCAACGCGTGACAGTCCTCTTAATACTAAAAGTTCCCGTCCTCCGATACCAACGTACACTCAGAAAATAACCAATCTTTATCAAACTTGAAACCAGTATTTCTGTACACCAGCGACCACTACCCCGTACAACATATTGTCTTAGCACATCAATGCTGCTGTAACACAACCACCTCTCTGTATCGGTGTAGAACGGAATGCACATTACTTCATTCCCATATGTACGGTTTTTTCCCCCAACCTTAAATTCAAATTATATCTCTTCTCTTCAAACTTCCGCACATTTTAAATCTCCTCCTCTTAGCCAAATTCACATAAAAAGAATCTTTGCGAATAAAAATCAAATTAAAAGGAAATCCTGTTCCGGGAACTGAAACACAAAAGTTGATGAAACCATGATATCTACAAACAACCAACTACACAGCCCTCCAGACTTTCCATTACTTTACACGCTCACCTTGGACAACAACAGGAACGACACACAAAGGACGACACCCTCAGTCGCCGGGACACTGCCAGACAGCCAACGCCCTGGGACGTGCAGAACCCGTCGCTGAACACCAAACACCGACAGTCAAGATGCGGACGACACACTGGACAACACCCTCAGTCGCCGGGACACTGCCAGACAGCCAACGCCCTGGTACGTGCAGAACCCGTCGCTGAACACCGAAACACCGACCGTCTTCTCTGGTAGCCAAACCTTCAAAAGTCGGTCGAGGGCATACCAAGACTCCTGCCCCCAACGGCAGAAACAAACATGAGCACGAGGCCAACCCAACCTTCGCGGATAACGCCTCAGTTCGTACTAACTTGCAGACACACCCGACACTCGAGTTCACCTCGGGAAACTCACAAGACAGCACTCACATTCACGGAATTCCCCATACACATCGACGAACTCCAGTTTCACGAGCGTTAGTTTACACACGTAAACCTCACTATTCCGACGAGCTTGACACTCTCCTCCCTCCCCCCTCCAAGAGTTAACAGGTAAGCAAAATTCCCGGCAGGATTCACGCACTTCACGGTCACTGCCACCTGGCACTGGACGGGCCACACTCACAATTGTCACCGAGGCGACCTGTGTCAGTTCGTGCGTGACAAAGAGAGTTCCAGTGAAGTATGTGTAGACGCATGTGTGTGTTGTGTGTGTGAGTGAGTGTGTGTGTGTGTTTGTGTGAAAAAGGGAAAAAAATGCTTAGTTTAACAGTGTGTTACTGGAAGTTTTTCATCCTCTGCTGTTTTCAGTAGGCTTTATAAAAAAGAAAAAGAAAGTGAGTTGAAGATTTTTTGGTGATGATTTTCAGCCAAAGCATGTGAATACTGTAGTGTGCTGGCTGCATTCATCGGCAAACGATGTCAGCGCTGTGTCAACTCAGAGAAGAAGTGGGGCCCTCCAATCTCCTGTGAGCAGTGCAAACTGAAGTGTGCATTTGACCGCCGAGATGGAAGCAAAAAGAAGGTTAAATACTGGTTTTGTGTTTTTGTTTTTTGTCTGTTGTTTTTTGGGTTCTGGTGTTGTTTTCTGTTTTGTTTAGGATTTTGTTTACATTGCGCTGATCCATCAATAGTTTATCCTTCCAAAAATCCTTAAGTAACATTGTTCTTTGAAAGGACCATGTTGTTGTTGGGAAAGAAATTAATATAGACATGAAGAAAACTATTCTGGGGGAAAAAGTCTGTAGAGACTGAAATATTTATTCAGAGGGTCTTGATTGAGTGATTCATTGTATTACTCTACATCATATTGTCAAGAATTGTAGCAGCAATTTTGTGGTGACATGTGATAAGGATACATGTATATTTGTGGAACTATACCTGGAGCATTTTATTGTAATTGATATTAGATACAAAGGGCTTGTGGTCAGTCATGATAGAGTGAAGTGAACTGATGTGAAAGAATACAAATGCAGTGTCATGTGCATGGTTTGATCTGTGTGCACTGGAACCTACTTCTTCTTGGAGAGCCTTCTCTGTCGTCAAGTTCATCTGGTAAAGTGTTGAAAGATTTATCATTCTTGCATCCTGTGCCTTTTGAATTTAGACTTCTGAGAACTGGCAGATTAAAAAGCTAATAAGAGTAGTCATGCACGTAAGAGTTCTCTGACATTGGTATTGCCATCATTTTTATTTATGACATTGATTGTAATAACAACAATATTGATAATAATGATATTTCTCCCTGCTGTGTGTGTGTCAGGTGGACGGGAAGCGGCTGTGCTGGCTGTGCACCCAGGCCTACAGACGTGTTTGGCCAAGACGCGTAATGTACAGGATCTGACGCTGGCCATGAAGAAGTCATCGTCATCCTCCTCCCAGCCAGACCCTCACAGTCTAGAAGGTCGCATCCAGAGGATGACGTCAGGTGATGGTGGTGATGATAAAAGTGGTCTGGCCGCGGCCATCATGAGAATGGCGTCCAGCAACACCAAACCCACTCCTGCCAGCCCTACCCCTAATCCTGCAGCTGTCACAGTTAGTGCCAGAGTAGGCAGCCAGTCCCTTGGTGCGTCTGAGAACAAGACCTCAGGCCCCAATGGTCATCATCATCACCCCCACCACCACAAACGCAGCCATTCCCGTAGCCTGACGGAAAAGACCTCCAATTTGGCGGATCGAACAGGCAGCTTGTCTGAGAAAGGGGGCGCTCCTGACACTGCCAGTGGAGGGGAGGAGACAGAGGGAAAGCAGCATCAGTCAAAGCAGCACCGCCATCATCATCACTACCACCACCATCACCACTCAAAGCATCGTCATTCTCACAGCAAGCGTTCAGACCAGCAGCACAAGAAGTCAGTGTTGTTGGGTTGTTTGGTTTTTAAAATGTCCTTTATTTGAGAGGTAGAATTCTGTTACAAGGAAAGCAACAGCATGTGCTTAATGACTGTAGTGAAAGAACTGAAAAGAAATATATGATTGAATTTTGAAAGGAAATCCTTAATCTACAGATTTTATTTATGATTTTTTGTTGTTGAAAGTTTGTCTGTTGCAGCTTTCCCCATTCCCTGTAACTGTGTTTTTTGTCTGCACTTGATTTTATTTCAGGCAGATTTCATTTACCTCACTTCCTTTGCAGTCACCACTTGAATACTTTCTGCTTTTTTCTGTCTTTCCTAATAACAAAAATGTCATGCCTGGTTATAATCATATACCGATTTACGATGATAATGGTTTAACATATGTGTGTAGAGACAGGTTTCATGTGTAATTTTGTTTGATCCTTTTGTGCGGATTTGGTTTGTTCTTTAGGGAAGAAGGGGAGGAAGCCAGCTCCAGCAAAAAGCCTAGGTTGGACAAAGTCCTCTCCAATGGAGTCTCCACTCCTAAAAGGTCAGCAAGGAAACTGCAGCACAGCACAGGACAGTGCAGCACAACATATTACCAAACAGAGCAACATAATACAGCATAACATAAAACTGGGAAATACAACTCTGCACAGTGCAACATAGATTAGTAGGGCACTGTATAAGACCGTGCAGTACAGCATAACAAAAACTGAGGACATCACAGCGCAACTTAACACAGTACAACAAAACAGTACAACGTAACACAGAACAGGAACATACAGCAGAACATGGGACAACATAACAAGATGACAAGACAGGAAAGCACAGTGCGTACAACAGGAAGCAGCACAGTACAACACAGCATAGTACAGCATAAAACATATACATCATAGTACAGTACAATGTAGTACAGCTTGACGTAGCACAGGACAGCTTGGTACAACTCTGCACAGTAAAGCTCAGTGTAGAACAGCAAAGCAGGATAGCATACTGCAGCATAGCACAATATAATGCAGCCAGTGCAGCATAATGCAGGACGGCACAGTACTACGTAGCACATTACAACAATACACACTGGATAGCACTGTACAACATAGCCCAGTATAACATAACATTACAACACTACATTTTACAGGTTAAACACAGGACAGCACAGTTCAGAATAGGTCAGCAGAGTATAATATGGCACAGTATCTTGTATTACAGCACAACACAGGACAGATTAGCACACCAGGGTATAATGCCACCATGTTCGTTCAGTATTCCCAAAATTAGTTTTCTCTTTTATCAGTTCAGTGTTGTTGATGTGGTCTTCAGCACAGGCAGCAATGTGTCGGATTCTGGCGCAGTGGATACTAGCAGCTCGGAGAATGTGATCATGATCACACAGCTGAGAGAACAGATCGAGAGTTTGAAGAAGCAGCTCCTGGCTAAAGACGCTCAGCTGCTGGAAAAGGACAAAAGGGTGAGCGAGTTACCAAGAGGATGTATATTGCCCTCGAAGCTAATGGATTACTCTAGGGCTAGAAACATCACAGTAGATTTCTCTGTATGGAAGTTTGGCAACTGTTCCTCCAGGGGGAGTACAATGCTGTATTATAACTCCACAATTTTGTTTTTCCGTTTTTTTTCCCAATCTGTACCAAAGTAGGTTTTTCGCAAAATGTTTGTCAGGGATAACTCCTCCTCTTTCATGTGAGCATGCTGCGTAGGGGGATCTTGTTTTGTCTTCTCATTCAGATGACTTGCCCTCAAACCACCTCTCAGGGTTGGGTTGAAAGGAAAAGTAAAAATTCCACCCATGCATGGCTCAAACTATAGACCTAGGGTTGTCTTATATAGCAGATGAGTGTGGTATTCTATGATACCTGTATTTACTTGGAAAGAAGACCAAATCATGATCAGATCCTGTTGATCACACCGGTACAGCATGATGTGTTGAATAAATCATGTACTCGATAAAAGCAATATTGTTCATTGTTTCATATTCATTTCCTAAATTTTTTCTTCATGTTTATGTTAAGGTGCTGTTAATACAGGGTTCGTACAGTCCTTGTAAGTCCTTAAAAATCAGGCTTTTGTTCATAGGTCCTTAAAAATGCTTAAATTTTGTCACTGCCAATGATTTTGAATAAAGTCTGTGTAAAAACTTGTTTATCAAATAAAAAAAAAGTATGATGTAAAAAAAGCAGAGTCGGAGTTGACCGATGATCTCGCCGGTAAGTCGCCTGGTACAGGTAAAAAAAACAAAAGAGCTGCCGGCCTTCATGGTGCCTGTGCACGTAATAGAATGATCCACTGTCTTGAAATTTAGAAACCAACATGCCAGGGAAGTGTACATCATGTGGGTGGAAAAAAAAAGTATGAAGAATGATTGCAGCCAGATCCAGGTGGAAACAAAAACACAAAAATGTCCTAGACAGTGAATATTTGATTTTTGTCATTGATTCACGATTATTGTTCTTAAACTTATCATTGAAATAAGTCCTTGTAATTTCTTTCTAAGTGCTTGAAAAGTCCTCAAAAAGTCCATGAATTTTTCGTCAGGATATCTGTATGAACCCTGTAATATTCCCTAGCACGAGAGAGATTTCAAACTATGACAGTGTGTGGAACAAAAACAAATCCAACACTTTTATATGTTGTTTCTGAAGCCATGTATCAGAAAGAATACAGTGTCAGATCACTGTAGTTCTTGGAGCCTTATTTATGTTGAGACTGTTTGACTGGCAAGTGTTACCTTAGCTATGTGAAATGCTGTCAGAAAGATTGATTTAGACAGAATGTGCAGAATCAGAATGTTGACAATGTTCCTGCAGATCATCTTAGTTCTCTCTGGGCATTTGTTTAATTGCATTTTTATCACAGTGACCCACTGTGCCCCTTTCCTGTAATAGCTAAATATCAGGTCAATAGGTCATTCTTTTTGCAGATCAATGAACTGAAAGCAGAGAACTATGAAGCAGAAAAAGACGCCCGGCTTAAAGTGCAGAATCTGCAGAAGCAACATGAGGAAGCCATTACAAACTTACAGGTCAGGGCAGTGTGTGTGTATTTAATGGTCCTGACCGATTGTTACAGTGGTCTAGTCTGTTGTATAATTTTGATGTCTGTGAGACATTCATTAGTGTTCATTGTCACAGTGGTCCAGTCTGTGGTATATTCCTAATGGTTTTGAAACTGTGGGACATCCATCACAATTCTAGATTTCTTTATTTACATTTCTCTTTTACCTGTGTTTGTCGATGTTCCCTGATGTGGGTAAGTCTGATCAAAATTAGCACAAGTGGCTCATCTCTTCAAACTGGGTATTTTAACTTGAGTTGTTTCCATTTGATCAACGCACAGTTTGTGAACAAAGATCTTTAAACTTCTGTCCAAGTGAGAGTGAGCACCTCAAGTTGCCACCTTTAAGAATGAAAACACACAAAAATACACTTTTGATATGATGCTGATGAACACAAATTCTCACACTCATTGCAGAGATGGACTTCTGGCTGTTCTCTTGTTTATATGTATGCGAAAAGCCATCAACAGTGTAATCAGGTGAGAGAATGTAGATGGTTGACTTTCAACGAATCATGTCTTTTTGCAGGTGAAGAACCGAGAACTTCAGCGACAGGTGACCAAGCTGTCAAAAGGTGTGAAGAAGAGCGTTTTAGATGCCATCACAAATTCAGGATGATATATATGCAGGCAGCTTAAAGAAGAGCTGTCAGTGGCTGTCACAGGTTGGGGAGGACACCAGTACGATCAGCTAACTGTAACAGGATCCTCAGGGCCGTCACAAGTTTGGATGCATGTCTGGTCAGCGCTCAACGAGTGGCATGGGAGATGTGAGCAGCCTGCTCCCACTTGGTGAACACTTAGTCAGCTCACAGCATGCAGCATGGACTTTTTTCTTCTTTTTTTTTTTGTACAGTGCATTATCATTCTTATCGTATCTGCGGGATGTAGACCATAGACCATAACTTCTCTGTAGTGAGGTGTGTTTGTCTGTGATGGCACACCCGTGGTGCTGTGGGTAGTGCTTTTTTTCAAAATTGAAATATCATGGTGCAATAATGCAGGGACTTAAACAAGCGGGAGCTGCCACATGTCTGCATTGTCAAGATGAAAACGGTATTAATTTCTGAGGTGTGATGCATTGTGGGTCAAGATGATTGATTAAGACAGCTGGTGCGAATTCTATGAAAAAGGTTTGTATCCAATGATCTGAAGGTGGTGATGATTAGAGGGCTTCGTCACCACTAATCTGAAAGACTGCCAAGGTGGTTGTGATACCAGAACTAGGATGTATGATCTGAACGTCTCAGCAGCAAGTCCACAGTATTGCAACACTGCCAACTATTCCTAATTTTGCTTGTCATTCTCACTAGTTTAATAACCCAGTGTATATTAATTATTTGATTTACATAACATTGAAAATGAAAACAAAGCAAAAAGAAAACTGCCTCACTCCATCCCTTAAGAAAGTCAGAACAGATTTATAGAAAATCTGCAATGGTGCTTTTCTGATACACTTGTGGTCTAATCTGAGTGCATGCTAAATACATCATTGCAAGTATTATACATTGTTTTACTCCAAAGAAATAAGCACCATCTTCAGGAAGCTTTATCTGCAGTCCACTTTAGTGATCTCTGGACGAAGGCACACCTTGGAGCCCCATCCTTAACTCCCCTCCCCCCTCCTCCACCGCACTTGAAACCTTTTTTTCCAGCCAAAATACTCTTTTTTTCTTCCCAACATTTGGCAGCTACGGTACAGAGGTGAAAGCCACTTGTACTGTGCAGTTAAAGTAACATTTTTAGTTGCATGGCCTCAAGGCAGATATAAAGTCTTGCTGCCTGGTGTAACCTGTCCTTGGCTGCCTTAACATTTTGACAAGACCCTAACCACTGGTTTGAATATTGCTTTCGGGTAATCTGAAAGCTTAGACAGAAAGGCTGTGGCAGCAGGGATACCAGCTTTCTGATGTTTCTTCTTTTTTTTTTAATTTATGGGTTTCAATTTTGTTTCCCTCGTAGAATGTTTTCTGCTGGAAAAAATGCATTTTTCTTTCCACCACCCCTTCACCCCAAAGAAAACAACAATGGTTAAGATGTTTTTGAATCCTCATTCCATGATGGATATATTCTCAATAGATGAAATTTAAGGGAGCTTTAGTGTATTCGGCAAGTTTGGAAAATGAGGAATGTTGAGAAACATTAATGCAGAATAAACAATCATATATTTGATAATTGATTGATTGTTGCTGTTGTTAAGTGCTTGTGTTGCCCATTTGGTGTAAGCAATGTTTTGTCAGAATTTCTGCACTTTTGTCATGCCTTTTCTTAATTCTGAATAATTCTTGCAGCACTGGCATAACATTTTGCTGTCCTATGCAGTCTTCATCAATGATCACCCCTATGAAAGTATGAATGAATTATTCTGGGATATCACTGTTAGTGGAAAATGGCCAAGTGTTCCAGGATTTGAGGCATGGCAGCTAGTGGAAAGATGGTGAAGTATTTCAGGATCTGGGATATGGCAGCTAATGGAAAGATGGCCATATATTTCAGGATCCGTCGTATGCAGGTAGTAGAAAGATGGCCCAGTATTTCAGGATCTGGGATTTGGCAGCTATTAGAAAGATGGTCATATTTCGGGATCCGTCGTTTGCAGATAGTGGAAAGATGGTTATGTTTCAGGATTCGCCGTTTGCAGCTAATGGAAAGATGGCCATATATTTCAGGATCCGTCGTATGCAGGTAGTGGAAAGATGGCCCAGTATTTCAGGATCTGGGATTTGGCAGCTATTAGAAAGATGGTCATATTTCGGGATCCGTCGTTTGCAGATAGTGGAAAGATGGTTATGTTTCAGGATCCGCCGTTTGCAGGTAGTGGAAAGATGGTCATATATTTCAGGATCCGTCGTTTGCAGGTAGCGGAAAGATGGTCATAATTCAGGATCCGTCGTTTGCAGGTGGCGGAAAGATGGTCATATATTTCAGGATCCGTCGTTTGCAGGTAGCGGAAAGATGGTCGTAATTCAGGATCCGTCGTTTGCAGGTAGCGGAAAGATGGTCATATATTTCAGGATCCGTCATTTGGAGGTAGTGGAAAGATGGTCATATATTTCGGGATCCGTCGTTTGCAGGTAGTGGAAAGATGGTCATATATTTCAGGATCCGTCGTTTGTAGGTAGCGGAAAGATGGTCATATATTTCAGGATCCGTCGTTTGCAGGTAGCGGAAAGATGGTAATATATTTCAGGATCCGTCGTTTGCAGGTAGCGGAAAGATGGTCATATATTTCAGGATCCGTCGTTTGCAGGTAGCGGAAAGATGGTCATATATTTCAGGATCCGTCATTTGCAGGTAGCGGAAAGATGGTCATAATTCAGGATCCATCATTTGCAGGTAGCGGTAAGATGGCCAAGTGGGAGAATGCAGTGCCAAGGGGTAGAAGGAATCCAGGAGCTGCCATGCCAGACTGGAATGAGGCAGGATTTCTTCCCCTCCCTCTTTTCACTAATCCTTTCATGGTGGTCAGAGTTCTAGGCTTTTTGATGAGTGGATCAACTGAGGTGCCATGTGCTGCTTGCACTAAGGCAACAATAGAGTTGTCCTAGCAAAATTCTGGAGACATATCCACTCAGATAGGTATTGGTGAGCAGAATCTGAGGCAGGTGGCATGGTGCTGTGGCTACCTTCTCCTCAAGGAGAGAGAGAGCACATGGAGAAACCTGTCGCAATGACAGAGGTGTATCATGGGATCATGGTGGTTGGAACTGGTATATGAATCAATGGGAAGTGGCTGAACTTGAATTGGGGTAGATTGACGGTTATTTTGCACATTTTAGAAGGGCAGTGATGTGACTGTAGTACATTTTAAAAATTTTATATCTGTCTACATTAACTTTTAACATTTATGCTGACTTTAGTAACCCCTTCAATCAAATCTATACAAGTGGTTTTTACATGTTGGGCACATAACAGTTATAACATGTTTTGCATTGCAACAGTTTGAACATGTTGCAGAAGTTACGTTGTAAACAATTCCATATCAGAGATGGGATTTTTCCGCCGATTGGCGGATTTCCATCTTTTTGATGGCCCCAGGGGTTGTTTTTGAGATCAGTGTAAATCCGTTGAGAAATTGGGGGGGGGGGGGGGGGGGGGGGGGGGTAGAGGTAGGTTTGTGATGAAGCTAATGTGCGGCGAGAGGTCGATCGATATTGTGTTCTCAATTGATCCGTTCGCAAATGGATGTTTTCCGGTTTCTGCTTGGGCCGGTCGAGACTGCTGTCTTTGTTTTCATTCTGCGGTTGACCGAAACCATCAAAGCGGAAGTTGATGTTTGAGAACGCGGCAAACTGTTTGCGAATTTTTTTCCTGACGCCATTTTCTTTCGATGTGACGAGAGTAGCCTAGCGAAAACCAGAATGTTTCGTCAGATAGCAGAAAGCGAGAAAGTTCTTGCGAAGCAAGTCGATGCTTCAGTTAAAAACAAATGGACTTGGAAGTGGTTGGAGGAGGAAGTGAGCGCAAAAGTGATGCTGACCAGTTCCAAAGGCGCCGTCAGCCACAGTGTGATTCTCAGACTGAAAGACTGCATGAGGAAAATCACCTGTCCAGGACAAGCAGTCTGCACATGGTGTAATGACGCAATCAAGTATGGCTCACGGGGCAAGTCAGCATTGATCAACCACGTTCTTGCAAGACTGACTGAATTATTCACAAAAAGAAAGGCTGCTTCTGACAGTTGCACAAGACCAGCGAAGAAGTCAAGAGTGTAAAATAGTTTAGTTTACGGTCGGTGACTTTCACCTTACTTTTTTTTTTTTTTTTTTTTTGCTTTAGGCTGCAGTACAGATTTGCTCATCAGCTCTTTTGACATTCTTCAACTCGATCCAAACTGTTCTTTGAAAGGTTAAAATTCATGTTCATCATTCATCTGAATCATGGTCTCCCATTCTGTTCAGTTCAGTTCAGTTCACTTGGGACTTTGATGGCCTCACTGTTGGTGATAGTACTTCAGACTTATGGTATTTTGAAGGACAACTATAAGAAATTATTTGATTGGTGTTGAGGTAAACTTTTTTAATAAGTATTTTGAAGGATGGCTATTACTATTAGAAACTAAACTGCTCGCTGAAATGTGGTGATGTGAAGGACAGCAATGAGAAACTGACTTGCAACTGCTGGAAAATTGTGTGACTATTAGCAACTGGAAAATCACCAATCCTGTGTCAATGGTCTTTCCTGACAGACATCAATGGCGAAGGTGAGAAAGTCTTTTTTTTTGTAGGATCAAGGTTATTAATACTTTTGAATATTTTGGTGTCTCAGATGCTGATTTTTGCAGGTTAAATTCTAAAAAATCTTCAGCTTCTGGGGGGCTTCGCCCCCTGACCCCCACCAGGGGCCTTGCCCCTGGACCCCACTGGGGGCCTTCAGCGGCCCCGGACCCCCGCCACTTTTTTTTTCCTCTTTTTTCACATTATGAGAATCCCATCTCTGCATATGCATCTTCATGTTTTTCTTTTCTTAAACTCTTAGGACTTGTACTTCAGACATGCTATAGCAATTTTGTTCATATGTTGACTGTGCCAGTTCTAGAAGATTTTACAATGCCATATGTCAACATTCAAAAGTAATGTATAATTCATGCAGTGGGAGTAATTACCTGTTTTATTACAGTTGACATGCAACAAATATTGACAGTCATCCATGCACTTGAAAACAACATGCAGACTGACAAATGGAAGAGAATGATCACTTGCTGGTATCTTTTTTTTTTTTCACTTTTCAGGTATTTTTGCACAGAACCATACGAGTCACTTTTTGTGCGTACAAAGTCCCTTATAGTCTGGGTACTGTAAGACACATGGGTGGTCATTGTCAGCAGCGTGGTCAGTGATGTGTAATGTGTTGAACACCACTTGGTATGGACAAGTCAGTATAGGAGTTGCGGTGACAGGTGTTTCTTCAAGGTACAATGACAAGAACTGCTTCAAGGAATATCAGCCTGTACATGACCGTATCGGGATACTGGCAGTTTGGTTTGTAAGGGCAAGTCTAAGGAGTGGTACATCTGAAGACACTAGGAGTGCGAGGGTGTAAAAAAAAGGACTGCAGAAATCTGAGGGCATAGTGACAGGCTGTGTCAGAGGACACATTAGCATTACAGGAATCTGAGGACACAGTAGAGGTCAGAGGACATGTTGACATTGCAAGGGACGAACGATGCATTGGCTGATACTGTAGGGGTCTGAGAGCACAACAGGTGCTTGGGCAGTCTGAGGGTACAATAACAAGACCTGTAGTGGGTTGATGGCACAACCATAGGTACTGTTGGGATCCGAGAGCTTAACAGCAGGAACTGTAGGAGAATGATGGGCACGGCAGCAAGTATCTGTAGGAGCTTAGGGGCACAGCAGCAGGCACTGTCGGAGTCTGGTGGCAAACAGTAGGCACTATAGGAGTTTTAGAACACACTGGCAAGTACTGTAGGGGTCTGGAGGCACAGTGACAGGTGCTATAGAGGTCTGACGGCACATTAACACTGCAGGGGTCTAAGGGCACAATGATGCACACTGTAAATAGGGCCTTTTGATCATTTCATGACAGTGACAGGCAAGGCAGCAGTCTTGAGTGCACAGTGCAGCTATTATGTAGGTCTTGGAGCAAGAGCATGTCACAACAGGTAGCATAGAAAAATGCCAGGTTGTTTAGAGGATCTGAAACAAAAATGGCAGTATTGGGATGGGGGGTGAGGAGGGGGAGTCACAGCACATCGGTACACAGTGATGGGATGTATATGTATAACAAAGATCTGAACATTTGATGGCATGACAGGCATTTGGGGGAACACTGATTGACAGACTAGCAGTCTGATACATTTGTGATGGGGAGGAGGAGGCAGGAGGGGGGGGGGGGGGGGGGGGGGCGGATGGTGGTGTAGGAGGGATAGGGAGGGAGCGCTAGAGACACTGAACATTTAAGTACCTACAAAGCTACAGAGTGCTATGCGTTTGGTGTATCACGCTGGAATTTCATGACAAGGCTGTTACACTTGGCAACAAATGCTACTCGAAAAACGGAAGGGAGGGAGGGGAGCGAAAAAAAAGCCTCTTTGCGGATTTAGCAGCTGTTTAAATAAAATCAAGATAAAATAGATCTAGATTTATTTTGTCAAAAGAGAGAAAAATTATGCTGAAGAAAAAGTGCAAAACATTTACCACAATTTTGACACCTTATTGGTTGGTTGTGTTGCTGGTCATTTTGATTTTCTGTGGTCCAAGCCAAAACTACACGATAACTCACGAGATTTCTGTCTTTTTATGTTGAATCATGTCATTTGCGAAGCGAAGTATGACTGAAAGTGCTATTGAGTCTGACTCAATATTGAGTGCTGTGCTTGAAATGTCAAATGCTACACTTTGTACTTATAAGGCCTTGGCAGCTCTGGGCATAATGACAGACTGTAAGGATCTGAACACTGAAGTTTGTGAGCATGACAGTCCACACTATGCTAAGTGGACTGTGACTATGAGCGTAACAGCCACACTATGCTAAGTGGACTGTGCCTTTTGTGTTAACATATCGTGGCATAGTATCATGAAACAGACTGTGGTTGAATAGAATGGTTTATATCTTTTTTTCTCTGTTTCTTCAGCTTGTGTGGTTTCAGCATAAATCCTTTTTCCTACAGTGGTATAAATAATGTGACCCTTGATATGAATTATGTGCCCTTAGCAAATTTATAACAACTGATCATGCTTGCCAGTGTTTTGAAATTGTCAGATGTTATTGCACACACAACTGTCCATCTTGAAGGCATTTTATCTCAGTCCTTTTTATTGTGATCTTGCAACGTTTTGATATGGTGCATAAGAGGAAAACATTAAGAAAATAAACTTCTGTGAGCAGAAATATGGCCCTTCTTGATTGTTGGAAAAAGGTAAAGAATGGCATGCATGAAATGGGCTGGAAATGTGAACTGCATTGGGTCGCAATATTTTTGCAGAGAGAAAAAAAGTGCAGAGCAATGGGTTATTAGTGCTCTTTGCTGACCTGTTCACAGACATACAAGACAGTTCTGTGAATATTTTATCGTTAGCCTTCTGATCTTCATTTAAATCCTTTTTTTTTCTTGATGAGTGATGAGAGAGGGAATGATATTTTACAGATCTACACCTTTAAAAAAAAAACCCACACCAGTAAGAGAGTCCTGTAAAGACTTTAGATGTTGTAATCAACTGGACTGTTCGGGACTGCTTATGAGACTCTGATTTCTTCTGGGCCCTGCAGCCACTTACTTGAGCTTTCTCCTACCATGATTTGTGTTCACCTTTCCCACTTTTAAATTTCTGATTTCTCAGAGTTCTTTACCACTGGAGAAAGTGTAAGGCCCAAAACGTTTTGTCACTCTTTTCCCCTGAATTACCTTTTCCACCCTGTTTTTTGTGATTTGTTCATAAGTTGTGTAATCCTGTGGTCAAATTCGCTTTGTTGCCTTAAAATAACATGAACTCGGAAACGCCATGATATGGACATATGATTTCTGAACAAGGCTATATCTTGACAATTTTATTGATCAAAAACAACAAAAGACATGCATTTCACACACTTCTCAATAAATGCCACTTCTTCACAAATTATACAATCAAGGACATGATTCCAAACTAAGACCAGATGAATACATGCTATGACAAAGCGTTAGCAGCAGAAGCGAGCAAAAGAAACAAAGCCTCATATCTCATGGTCGGACAGGTTGATGCCTGTAGCACGGTTTTGTTTTTTATGCTTCTTATACACATTCCCAGTGAGATAGTTCATTATAGATAAATTATGTCTTCTCTGTTGGATGTTTGAACAGTTGGTTATTGATATGTCTTCTCTGTTGATGTCACATTTGATGACAGGATGAATCTCCTTCATCATTTCAGAGTACAATTTGAGAAAGCTGTGTGAAACAATGTGACACACATCTTCAACTCTGCAAAAAGATATTTTAAGAGTTAACTCCTAGTCCACCACTGTGGTGAATAACTGGAAATGAAGGAAGAAAAATTAAATAATCAGCTTCCAGTACTGCCCACTCTCATTTGTAACTGATAACACCACCACAGATGATTGACTGGTAGTTGAGCGCATTTCTAAAGCTATGACAATATGTTGTATCTGACGAGTTTGTCTTCAATTATTGCCTTGAACAGGTCGACGTTTGCTGGAAAGTACACCAAATGACAGAAAATATGTACCAAATTCAATCACGGGAAAAGTAGTACAGTGAAAAGATAAGGGTTGGCAGCTCTGTTGGATTATACACACATGAGGTAACGGCATGATTACTAACGCATGAATATCAAGCACTGACTGTATCTATGCACAGAAAAATAGTGTGAAAGACTGGAAAGGTTTTCTTGTGCTTCTTGTGGATCACTGCATTCGGTACAGATTTAATGACCATTGCATCAACAACAGGTTGCGGTACACATCTGGTCTGGATGCACTTACTAGTGCATTCATTATCACTGACTAATCCACATGTCTCGGTACTCATACAGTACAGACGCACTTAGCACTGCATGCCCTTCCAATAATGAAACGTCAGATCAAACTGCACCAATCCAGGATGCATGCACTCAGTGCCACATTCACTGGCACTATGACAGAGTATGGTGTACCCACAATGCCTTCAGCAGTACTCTCCTTTGAGAATGGAGATGTGTGTTCAGCTGGTCTCAGTCATGTGGACCACAGTTTTTCCCCGGTTGTGCCCATCTTCAACATGCTGGTAGGCAGCTGGCAGGTCACAGAACGCAAACTCTTTCTCCACAATGGGCTGGATCTGAACAACATGATATTCATCATGTCAATGACAAACACGACACATCTATCACAGTGATCGACGACACATTCATGGTGGTGACAGACAATGCACTTCCATCACCACTGACAAACAACATGTATTTATAACCTCGCAGACAGAAAAAAAAGGAGAAGGAAAAGTTACAGAAAAATTTACTGTGCCAGATAAAAGCAGAAAAGAGATGTTACAATGCATTTGTTCACAACCAACTACAAGTCTGTCTCTTCTGTCTCCCACTGACCACAAACTTTTCTCCTCCTCTCATCCACTAATCACAGGTTTATCTTCCCCTGTCAACTACTAACCACATGTACATCGCAGTCACCCACTGACCAAATACTTATCTCCCCTTAACCCACTGATGGTGCTGTGATCTTCCCTGTGACCCACCTGCCCACTGTCCACCAGCTGACTCACTCTCTCCAGGGCTCGGCCATTAGGCAGGAAGAATGCCCAGCGGTAACTCTGTCCTCCTGTCAGACCCTGAACAGAAGAAAATGCTTACATGCATGCATACACAATGCACAAACATGCTTTCAGTTTCCTCAAGAACATGTCAGTGAGTGTAATTCATAGTGTATATAGCAGCAAGGGATCCAAATCAGAAATGGTTTCAAGGTCAGCAACGACAACCACAGCATTGTCCAGACTACAACCTGCATGGAAGGACTAGAACATCTCCATGAAACAAAGATCAGGCAGCTGTGTGCACTCGTATGTATTCCATCTTATTTCATGCATGTAAGACATGGACCCAAACGTCAGAATAGTCAACATGATGACTGTGGACGTCCACTGGATAATGATGACCCTCACGGTCGACCTGGAAAGAAGAATGCAAGCCATGGAAATGCTGGTTACCAAAATACACTAAACATATGATCATACCACCTGTCAAAGTGCATCGGACCATCAGGGAGCACATAGGACCATATGAAGATCCACTGACATCTGTCAAGAAAAGAAAACAGGATTGGTATGGCTATGTAACAAGATACCATGGCCTAAGTGAACAAATTCTCCAGGAAAATACTGAAGGAGAGAGATGGAAGTTAAGACAGACAAAAATAAAATGATGGAGTGACAACACTGCAGAGTGGACAAGGGAAACGTTCACAGAGACCCAGGCCTTTGCATTCAACCATCAGAACTGAAGGATCCTGGTGAACTGTTCTTCAGTGTCAGCCCCAGTGACTCCCCACAGAATTAAGGGAGAAGAAGAAAACTGAAAAACATTCTTTAAAAAAAAAAATGGCATGGTATGGGGACCTTAGGATAAAACTGCATTATGTTCACTAGTTTTGACACAGCAAGAGGACTGGGCCACACCTTTGAACAAAACAAGAAATTTATACTTGAGACAGTAAACAAGAATGTTTAAACTTGAGACAGAGGTCAGTGGCTAGGCAATATTTGAATGGTAACTTTTATCCAAACCATTCATTAACCCCCTCAAATTCATCAAAAGACAAGAAATTGATTCTCATCACAGGAAGTTGTATTGTAATCAAGTGTTTATAAAGTGTTGGCAGAATCTGGCTCAGATAAGATGGGTTTCACAGTACTGGCACATCAGCCCTGAGCATTGTGTACATATGGTGTCTTGCACAAAGCTGCTCATTATTAAAACAGGAAAACTACGTGTGCAGACTGTCCAACATGGGTTCAATGGCTTGCCAAAACTGATAAAAGTAACCAAAACTTAAAACAAGCTGTTACCCCAAAAGCTGAAAGAAAATTTTAACTGCTGATTCACTTTTTGTGATTTGTCTTTAGGTTGTGCCCTGCCTGTTAACACTACATTCAAATTGACAGGGTTGGATCCTGCCTATAGACAACCCACCAGAATAAACTGACATCAATAATGACTGTTACAATATCAGTCGTACTTTGCAGTAGTTAACCCATTCCTGATTAAAGATGTTCTTGAATGGCAATAATGACAGTGTCCAGATCTCAGCTTGTACCTTGTCTATGAGATAAGATAAGATAAGATAATGTTGCTTATAGCCCAGCCGACCGCAAAGGGCCATATACCTTGTCTATGAACAATCCACCCTGAATAAAGTGATTCTTGAAGAACAATAGCAAATATCAGATTATATCTTGCCTGTACACAACCCATCTCAAATAGAGTGATTGTTGAGTGAAAATTATGACAGTCTGAGTGACAACAATGACAGTGGCATAATCGCAGGTAGTATCTTACCTGTAAGCAACCCAACCTGAATAAAAGGGGTTTTGAGTGTCTACGACGGCAGTGTCATAATCTCAGGTTGTATTTTGCCTGTAAACAACGGACTCTGTATAAAGTGGTTTTTGAAGGACAACAATGGCTGTGTCATAATCTTAGCTTGTATATTTTCTGTAATCAACCCACCCTGAATAAAGTGGTTTTTGAGTGACAACAATGACAGTGTCATAATCTTAGGTTGTACCTTGTCTGCAGACAGCCCAACCTGAATATAGCGCTCTTTGAGTAACAACACTGACCATGTCATAATCAGTGGGGGCACACTGTCTGTAGACAAGTCAGCTTGAGTTTCAATTTTACCTCAACCAACCATTTAGGGCCTTTTTCAGGACCGTAACTATGCAGAAAAGAAAGCTTTGTCACAATTTTTTTTTAATCAATCAAAACCATATTAAACATACAAACACATAATTATATTCATCAATTCACAACCATATAGCTTAACACTGACATCCAAAGTCATATAAAACTAAGTTATGCAGAAGTCATCAGCCATTCAACCTGACTTTGGCCTTATATGCAAAAACCATACAAACTTCATGAAAAATAAAACAACCACAAAAACTAAATGAAAATGCCATAAAAGCAATGGATAACTAGCATTCACTCTGCTCAGCATTTACAATCTCATTACCTAGTCATCATCACAACAGGAATTTAAAGATCTTTAAAAAAAAAACACCCAGAAGTAAAGACTTTCTAAAATAATAACAGGTGAATAGGTTACAAAGACAAAAAACTAAACAAACAAAAAACAGTGGATAACAGTAAACACAGAAAGATATATAAACAAAATGGGAGGAGAGGCGGGGTGGTGGGGGTGGGTGGGGCAAGGGGGGGGGGGGGGGGGGCCTGATTCCAAGAAAATGACAGAAAAGCAGAAATTCTTATCATATAATTTCCATACAACAAAAATATAACTGGTACCAAATGATTCCTGGTGTTGATGTTGGAGGGAGGGAGGAAAGAGAAGTAAGGGAAGAAGGGAAAGTCACCCTGAATAAACCAGTCCTGTGTTAAGCGCGAACGATGGGCCTGAATATCCTGAAGACGGTCATTCCCAGAATATGACAATGAAGGGGCGGTGGCATCATGGATGACATATTTGCCTAGGAAACAAGAACACCCTGGGCTAATGTTTTGAGTCCTGAACGGGACTAGCGTTTTCTTTCTCTTTTAACTCAACTCTGCATATCTGGGTGCTAGCCTTCCAGACGAGATGATCAGCTGGGGTGTACCATGCATCCATGCACATAAGTGAACCCTCAGTAGCATGAGTGCTATTTTGCAGCAGACCTTGGTCTTTGAACAGACTGTCCTCAAGGTCTTGAGGCTGACAGGATGTTGATTTAACTGTTCACTTTTGGGAGTGGTCCCATACCAAAAATTCTGTGGGAAAAAATACTAGATACCCACTTTAATGAGTGAAACAAAATGCAAAGGTCAACAGGAAAAAAAAGGAAGCATCATACCACAACTGTGATCTCCCTTAGGACAACAACCTGAAAATAACATGGAGAAGTATGTCGTGACATGAAAGATACATGTCATAATTCACTACAACGGTGCACAAATCGCATGTTTTTGCCTGCAGACCACCCACTTTGAATATGTTGGTTCCCAGGGAGAAGGTGGATTGGGCCAGCCCCGGCACAAACCCCATGGAGTCCACATTCTTCAGCAAGGGGGTTACTATGGTGACTAGTTTGGCATTGCTCCATTTTTTCAGAAGCCAAAAGGAGTCATCCACTGTGGACTCTCCTACTGCATCCAGCACAAAGTCAAACCTACACAAATCGAAGTACACACACACACACACACACACACACACACAACAGTTTGGGGACAAATGAAAGGAGAACATGATTTTTCTTTTTTTCTCATAAAATTCAAAACAGTTTATGTTCATCAGTCTGAGTAACATCAAAATCTGTTAAAAGAAAGAAACAAAAAACAACAACAGCATCAACACCAAACAAAAAAACAACAACAACAGCATCAACACCAAACAAACAAAGAAAGAAAAATAGCAGGAATTCATTATAGTGTGGTAAACACAGACTTGTCACACACACACACACACACACACACACACACACACACACACACACACACACAACACACACCACTCACACACTCTATCATTATCTAACCACCTGAAGTCAACAGACACTCTCACCTCTTCTTCACTTCAAACTAAAGCCACCATCTCAACACAGAAACATAACCAGAAATCCGCTTACCCTGTATCCCATCATCCCCAATATCCTACCTCCTCTCTCCACCATTTCCATTTCCACCCTAACCCCCACATCAATCCCCTTCTCGAAGTGAACCTGGAGGGTCGGCAGAGAGACCATCATCAGACTCACGGAGGTAGGTTGGCCAGCTCTGTTCTGACATCGGAGGTTTTATAGTCCACCACTGTGTCAGCTCCCAGGCCTTGGACGAAGGACACGGCATCTGTGCCACATGTTGCCGTCACGTCCGCCCCCCATGTTTTCAGCAACTGCAACATTTATCATTAGCGTTAATAATTAGCTTTGTTTGACAGTTCCTTAACTTTTTTTTCTCAACATAGCACGGGCTCTTGCATAACATTACATAACCACCACAACTGCCGCTGCTGTAACACCAAACTGATCAAGCAGACAAGGGGAAAATTTTACAAGAATATGAAGATTGTAAAATGTAGCTTAAACGCAGACAAGCAGAAAATAAAACTCTAAAACATAGCTTAAACGCAGACAAGCAGAAAATTTTACAAGAATTTGAAGTTTCTAAAATACACCTTAAATGTTTGATGAAGACTTTTGAAAAGCAACGTAAGTAAAAGAGTATAATTCTTAAGAAATTATCAGTTTATCAATTCTAAAACATGAAAACCACAACTGATTTGTTTCTCAATCATTCACGAACCCTTGTTTCTCCAAACGATATCTTCCAATCCATTATGGATGGAGAATTCAACAATAAAAAAATGGCTTATATCAACTAAATCTAATCCTATTTAAAATTTGCTGAAAGTCACTACCTGAATAGCGAATGTTCCAATTCCTCCCGCACCACCTTGAATAAGAATTCTGCAAAGTAAATCGCCAATATTAAAACTAAAAAAAAATAAATCATCACTTATACTATCACCACTGTACTTAAAAGTAAGATGTCGAATAGCACATTCACACACACACACACACACACACACGCATGTGTACAGACACATTCTCTCTCTCTCTCTCTCTCTCTCTCTAAGGTCTCCAGAATAGTTTTAATCAAAGTTTACATTGCTTTGCTTTAACTGTGATATTCGTCCTCTCATATTCGCCACAACAGCTTAACTAGTAATGACTCACACAATGCATCCATTTTGATGCTCGCTATAGTTTTCCTGTGTTAACCTTAGCAGTTTGATTACTTATTATTGGCATGTGATAACGATCCACTTTGATGCATGGTATAATATTCATAGTATTTTCCATGATAGCTGTGATAATTATGGCTCACAGTCACACAATCCATCCATTTTGATGTCTGTTATTATCCTCACATTTTCCAGAGCCGCTTTAATAATCATGGCTAAACTTGCAAACTACAGCAAGCCTGATGCTCATTATCATCCTACAGTATAACAGCTTCGATTACTCATCGCTCATACTTGCACACTCCATTAAGTGATGCTTATCATAAATCAGAGCTGCTCAAAACAAACAAACAAACAGAAAAAGGAGGCCAACGAGAGGCCACTGTTGCGTTTAATACCTTTTCCCCCTCACATTTTTTTCCTTCAGTTCTCCTACAGTGCACAAGGCAGTCCATGTTGTCACAGCCACATAAGGGATGGAGGCACAGTCCACATATGACAGCGACTGTGGCTTCTTTGATATCTGCAACATGAGGAGTGATCCTTCCAGGACTTTCTGATTTCTAGGTGTTCAGTCTAATACAGTGAAATCTCCAAGCAAAGACTCATTTCAAAGACTTGTTTTTGTCTTGAAAAATGTTTTTCTTCCACTGAACTAGAAACGAAGTGTTGACAATAGTAGGCATCCTTCAGTCTCAGAAGACTATGGAGTTGCGCTCTAGGTGTCTATTCTGGTACAGCGACGGGTGTGGCTGACCAGTCCGACGCGGGAATGACAGTCCCTGTGGCAGAGGGCACAGATGAAGTCTGACGCTGGTTTGTCTGCCTGGGCTGCAGCCTTTCTTCTCATTCTCTTTTCCCTGTGCTGCTGAGCGAGTGTCTCTTCGAACTTGGAGAGACCTTTCTGCACAGTCTGTCTCCAGGCTGACCGTTCGAGGGCTGTTGCTTCCCAGTTGTTCTGGTCGATGTTCAAGGCTAGACACAAGCTATTAAAATTCCAGATGTACTGATCATCTCACAAATGAAGGAGTGTGTCAAATTATCAAATAGCACACTGGCCCACATGAAGATGTACTGACAACAGTGACATCAGCTTGTTAAGAAAAGAAAAGCATGCTCGCATGGCCATGGAAAAAGATTCTCCAGGGAACTGCTGAAGGAAAGAGATGGAGGGGAAGGCAGGAAAAATACAGGGGACCAACAATATTGCATAAACTGACATGGAAAATATCTGCAGAGACCCTAAGCATTGGCACACCACCAACAGAACCAGAGGAACCTGGTGAAATGTTCTTCACTGACATGTCTTGGTGACTCTCATATTTTTAAGGAATTTCCAAGGTGATTGTTATCAAGTTCTACTGAAATAGCTAAGAACTAAGCACACTAATCCACACCATAATCACTGTATTGTCTGCCACTGTAACGATCAAATGTTTACACTTCTCACAATAAATACTGGTATCCATATCAGCACCATTTGAAAATTAAAACTTTGAAGGTGTCCTTCACTTTTATGTAGGCTTGTAAACCTGCTTTGAATATGCTATAACAGTGCTGTGCTGTACTTTCATTCTCGTTTGAGAGCTTGACTTGAATTCTGTTAAATGTAATGTGGTGCAAGTTGTCTGTATTTCACAGATCTCAAACTATTTGTGATCATTTCTGTCCCTAAACAACGCTAGCGTGATCTAGTCCTCTATTCCACTGAACTAGAAACGAATGTTGACAATAGTAGGCATCCTTCATAGCTCAGTTGGTAGAGCGCCTGACTCGTAATCTTGGTGATCCTGGGGTTGCGGGTTTGAACCTCTGCCGGGGTGTTTCGGTACAGGGGGATTTTTCCCTCGGAGTTAACATTGGTTCTGACTCCATTTCCCATACAGTCCTTCGAATGAGACTATAAACCGAGGTTCCGTGTGTGAACGCATGCATAACATCTTGCACACGCATAAAATCCCATCACCACCTTTCGGATAGAGTAGGCCAGTTTGGCCGTTGGTATGGATGACACGTTACACATAGCATGCACCCTGCGTGAGAAATGGAAAGAATGAAGGAAGTAAGGAAAATGGGTGATCGATATTGAACGATATTGACTGGATGACACGGGAAACGACTGAATGAAGCGCCAGCTGGCAGCTCTTCAGTCGGCACTACCCAGGTAGGCAGCCCGTCGTGTAAACGAGTGTGGATTGTAAAGCGCTTAGACCTTGGCCTCTGGCCGAGAATAGGCGCTATATAAGTATTCATTATTATGATTATTATGATTATTATTATTATTATTATTCATTCCACTTTTGATTTTCACTTCTCACCATTACAAAATAGGAAACAACCAACCAGCCACCAGAAATTGTTTCACCCATCCACCCACAAATACACACACACACACACACACACACACACACACACACACACACACACACACACACACACATGTATGTATGTACACATATGCACACACACACACACAAACAAGCATGCACAGACAGGGAGACACATGTACCTCTGACTCAGATGCAACTGTGAACTGTGCATGACTGCCTTGACGAAATCCATTGAGAGCCCCCCACACCTACATCAAACAGTAGAACAGCCAACATAATATACTAATGTCCTTCGTCAGAAGACACAAAACTAAAATATCAACATCAAATCTTTGTTAAAGCCAAAAAGAAGACAACACTCTGCACTCTGTTTTTGTGTGTGTTCATATATTTTGGCTGTTGAAAAAGTAGAAATGAACAGCATCAAAAAGACTGATCCGGCACTGCACTTTATAATCCTTCCTATGCTGTCTAGTTTCCTGTGTATTCTCAGTGGCAAGGGCAATACTCCATGCTGCTCATTCCTGTTCCTCCAAACACGCCTACACCAATCTACTGTCACAGTGCCACTGCCATCAGTCTACAGGGAATAATCTACTGTCACAGTACCACTACCATCAGTCTACAGGGAATAATCTACTGTCACAGTGCCACTGCCATCAGTCTACAGGGAATAATCCACTGTCACAGTACACTACCATCAGTCTACAGGGACTAATCTACTGTCACAGTGCCACTGCCATCAGTTTAGAGGGAATAATCTACTGTCACAGTACCACTGCATCGTCTACAGGGAATAACCATTGTCACAGTCCCACTGCCATCAGTCTACAGGGAATAATCCACTGTCGCAGTACCACTGCCATCAGTCTACAGGGAATAATCTACTGTCACAGTACCACGGCCATCAGTCTACAGGGAATAATCCACTGTCACAGTACCACTGCCATCAGTCTACAGGGAATAATCCACTGTCACAGTACCACTGCCATCAGTCTACAGGGAATAATCCACTGTCCTGTACCACTGCCATCAGTCTACAGGGAATAATCCACTGTCCCTGTACCACTGCCATCAGTCTACAGGGAATAATCCATTGTCACAGTCCCACTGCCATCAGTCTACAGGGAATATCCACTGTCACAGTACCACTGCCATCAGTCTACAGGGAATATCTACTGTCACAGTACCACGGCCATCAGTCTACTGGGAATAATCTACTGTCACAGTACCACTGCCATCAGTCTACAGGGAATAATCCACTGTCACAGTACCACTGCCATCAGTCTACAGGGAATAATGCATTGTCACAGTACCACTGCCATCAGTCTACAGGAATATATCCATTGTCACAGTCCCACTGCCATCAGTCTACAGGGAATAATCCATTGTCACAGTCCCACTGCCATCGGTCTACAGGGAATAATCCATTTCAGATCATCGTCTAGGAAACCCTCAGAGGAGGTTCCGAACAATGTTGCTCTTGACTACACACCCCCAATCATGCATGTCGCACATGATCTTTACAGTTGATAGGCTTTACTGTCATCTTTTTTTTTACTGTGTTATCCCTCTTCAGATAATATGGCTTGTCCTACATGACCCACACTCACCAAAATGTCCTCAGGAGTTTATACCAAATCTTATGATGCTGGTTGCCTATAACACATACTCACTATGCTACCATGTCAGTTTATTGTTCTTTTAAGCATGGGTCCTCCATGACCCACATCATTTGAAGTGTACAGTTCAAGTGGTGCAAATAATTAAATCTTTCCCTTTCGATACACATACACCAACACCCACTGACTGATAGCTGATTGCGATTTTGACAAAAATAAAAAATTTCTTATTACTGGATTTCAACTGGTTCAAGAGATACTATGATTTTATTGTGTCTCTAGGTCATGGGCTACCATGAAGCATGGCAAAGCTAAAATTGTGTCTGTTCTGATCTAAGAAATGCAGGATACCATGAATAAATTCTTAGATGACCTCAACCGAGCAATAGCACTTCCTACAGCCTCCTGCTCTAGGCTTGCTTGCAACTGTTTCAACACATGATTTTGACACATTTCTTATTTTATGGACTCCATTACCTGTATCACTGCCTACTGTACATATAATCAACAGAAAGGGCAAAGCATGAATTTTACAGTCGGTATACTTTAAAAGACCTTTTAGCTAACATCACAGAGCAGTTGTGATGCAAACAATATGACCAAAACATAAGAGTTGACGGCCTTGATTCCATTTGTTTGGTTCATATGATAACAGAGTATCACGGGGAAAAGACAATTAAAAAAAAAAAATATAAAAAAAATATACATATACGTGTTTATATATGTGTGTGTGTGTGTGTGTGTGTGTGTGTGTGTGTGTGTGTGTGTGGTGTGTGTGTGAATGTGTGTGTGTGTGAGTGTGCATGGATGTGAAAAAGGGGCAGAGTGAGCGATAAAATAACAATAACAACAAAACGAACAAACAAACCCGTACAGTTTTTTTCAGTCATGTTTCCGAAATGCATCATAGTTTCTCATACAGCATGCAGGAAGACATCACCAACATTATCCTTTCTTTATCATGAAAAAAGTTTAAGGCCCCTATGTGCATGCACACGTGGTGTGTGTGTGTGTGTGTGTGTGTGTGTGTGTGTGTGTGTGTGTGTGTGTGTGTATGTGTGTGTGTGTGTGTGTGCATGTGTGTGTGCATGCATGCGTGCATGCGTGTGTGCGTGCGTGCATGCGTGTGTGTGCGTGCATGCGTGCACGTGTGTGTGTGTGTGTGTGTGTGTGTGTGTGTGTGTGTGTGTGTTTATGCACATACACATGCAGGAGTGTTCACACATATACATGTGTGTGTTCTGTGAAGATGTGTGTGTATATACATATATGAGTGAATTTGTGCTTGTGAATGCAACATCTCTATGGCGAATGTTATGTCAGAACAATAAGATACTGAATACCAGTAAAGTACTAGAATCAAGGTTTGTCACTTACCAAGATCCATCTATGCAAAATTGTTTTATTTTCCTGATGCATGTTTTTGACACACAATTTTTTTTTTATACGTGTGATGGACAATCGTTCTTGCAACACCACAGGTTGACAAAATTTCTTGTAAATCAAATACGTTCTGCTTCAACTCCTCCCTCCACCCCAACACCCCCACATTTCCTCTACTCTTCCAACTTTCCATCACCACCCCTCCTTATAAGATTCATCCATAAACAACTAAGAAAAAATAGAACATTTAATTTGTTTCATCGAGCCTTAAGAAATATTTTCAGTACTTTATACACAATTGAGGAGTAGAAGGGAAGGAGTTGGGTGGTGGGTGTGTGTTTGGGGGGAAGAGGGGTTAGCATTTTGATAAACA
The DNA here is from genome assembly GCA_018398815.1 of Conus ventricosus. Taxonomy (NCBI): domain Eukaryota; kingdom Metazoa; phylum Mollusca; class Gastropoda; order Neogastropoda; family Conidae; genus Conus; species Conus ventricosus. The sequence continues at coordinate 57,296,374 of CM031607.1, read as the reverse complement.
CTTAATTCTAAATGTTATTTGCAAGATCATTATTTCTTTTAGACACTTACAAATCTGACATATTACAACTTATCAGACCGAGTTTTAACTATGAATGGACAATTTGACCAAGTGCTTAAATTTATGCATGACCGGGCTTTTCGCTATTATGGTGACTGCAGATTCATTAGTAATTTGCAGAAGCTTAGAGTTGTCTGGAGTTTGAGTAGTTTTGTTTTTTTAGAAACACCATGTTTCAGTATTCACAATTTTTTTTTTTCTTTTCTCTCCTAATGAGTTTCTTAACAGTGACTGCTTGTAGATGTGTGGGTCTTTTGTTGCTTGTGTGTGTGTGTGTGTGTGTGTGTGTGTGTGTGTGTGTGTGTGTGTGTGTGTGTGTGTGTGTGGTTTAGTTGCAAAGTATTTACTCTTTCTTTCCCTTTTCAATATTCAAAATTAAGACAAATTCTTTCTTTTCCTCCATCCCAAAATACAGTACCTCGTCTCCTGGTTTAAAGCGTCTGACAGCTTGTCCAGTCTCTATGACAGTCCCAGAGAAGTCACGACCCAGAATCAATGGAAATTCACTGCCAGTCATTCCCCCTGACGCTTCCTCATAGCATTCAGAATCTTTGATCCATAGCCACCTGCAGAAGTGACATAATAGAAAAAAAAACACACAATAAAATACATAAAAACACTAATGACACAAATCATCTCATCCACATCTTTGATGACTACCATAACTGCAAAATTATCAGTTTGATTTTTGTTTTTGTTTAAAATTGATTACATCATAACATTCAGATGGGACAAATAGCAAGCCTTGTGGGTTTTCATTGTCTCAATAATAGCTACACACTGACAAGTCTGGGTTCCAAAATAAAACAGTAGACAAAGAACTGCGGTTAAAAAATGGAAGTGGAAAATTGTGCTACTAAATCACAAAGAGCATGCCAACATTCACTTGTTCTAACAAAGATCTTTGTAGCATATTCATAATTTGGATGACAGAGAGAAGGAGACAGAGAGAGACAGAGAGAGAGCGAGAAAGAGAGAGAGGTGTGTGTGTGTGTGTGTGTGTGTGTGTGTGTGTGTGTGTGTGTGTGTGCATGATAAATGCATGCAGGCTGCAAATGAGTGTGTGCATGCAAGTGTATGTGCATACAAGCAAGCATGCATGCATTTGTGTGTGTGTGTGTGTGTGTGTGTGTGTGTGTGTGTGTGTGTGTGTGTGTGTGTGTGTGTGTGTGTGTGTGTGCGTGCGTGCATGCGTGTGCACACAAACCCACTGCATCATTAAATTGTTTAACACCCTATCATTCACATCAATCTTTATTAAAATATCATCATCATGTCATCTTGATCAGTCTATATGAAAATTAATGAATAGCAATCTCAAGTTTTACAGTCCTTCCTGGTCATGCCTTTTACTCATGTGACACAGATTTTTGCTTTATTTCAACTCCAATGTCTGTAACATGATGACCGTGTCAGAAGTCTTCTGCTCTGTGTGTACATTGTGTGTACAATGTTATCTGCTAACACGTTTTCACTTCCATGTCTGTAATATGATGACCGTGTCAGAGAAGTCTTCTGCTCTGTGTGTACATTGTATGCACAGTGTTATCTGTTGGCAACTTTTCTCACAAAAAACAGTGCTCCTGATAACACACAGCTATTATGCACAGATTTCATATTTGACACCTAGATTTATTAAATGAAGGTGTAAATGATGTACAGATATGTCAAAATTGCCAGCTTAATTGCTTAGTTTCCAAACTTCCAGAGCTGATTGGCAAATTTGGAAAATGACAACCTGTTGTGCTGTTCAGACATTGCATGCCAGCTGGTCCTCAGGGCTTGTGAAATGCTTACACTGCACTTGAAATCTATTTCTGGTCCCTGTAGCAACCCTTTTATGTAACTTTTCATGCTGAATGAATATGAAGTATGCCACTGTGGCTTGGCTACCAAGCACACAAATGCAACCAATGAGATAATCTGCAAATACTTTTGAAAAAGTGGTCTGCAACCACTCACACAGACAGAAAAGAATAAATTATTAGCAAATTTAATGAGGTTTAATGAGGCATGAGCCATAAGTCATGGAGGTCCGATCCAAAACAGAGAATCAGTCTTAAAATTAAGCAATTGATGTGGAATGAAATAACATGCAGGTCCTTTCACTTAGTTTCAATCAAGTATTCTTACTGTTTCTTTCAATAATGGAAGTCTGTGGGCTTTCTGATGATAAAACACAAATGCTGAAGGTGAGACATTCTCCCTGTTGTGGGGACAAAGCCTGGTCTGCCTCTCCCCAACTGTAAGCTAGATGTGCAAAAACTTCATGAGAAGCTTGCCGCAGCAATCCTTCAGCACAGTCATACTGTCCAGACATAAGCCTGACAATCAAGAAACTGAAGAATTTTCAAACAGAAAGCAATATTGTTGAACAAACAATAGTCAAACTCAAAGTGTGAGCTATTGCTGATGGAATTTTCCTCTGCATAGATCCTTTTTGACAGCGTGAGGCTACCATTGCCTTGGCCTGCTGCACTGTAGCTGCTATTGTGCCACTATGCTAAGTTAAATCATCATTTCCTATTTACTTAGACTTTATTCTGTCAATTATCCATTCCTTTTTGTTAAAATATGTGTAACTGCCTGTGTTAAGTCAAGTTTACTTCTCAACTGAGTCTTTTGTTGTTGTTGTTTATTTGTTGATACTTTTTTTTTTCATTTCAGGAAGAATCTCTCTCGTTCTCCTTTCTCTCTATTTGTGTGTGTGTGTGTGTGTGTGTGTGTGTGTGTGTGTGTGTGTGTGTGTGTGTGTGTGTGTGTGTGTGTGTATGCGTGTGTGTGTGTATGTGTGTGTGTGTGTGTGTGTGTGTGTGTGTGTGTGTGTGTGTGAACATTGTATTCACACTTCTCATGTTTATGTCATAAGTATTGCTTTACTAGCCATACAGAAAACACATTTTTGTTTTGCAATACTGCGTAATGACAATAGGTGATAATACATTGCGCAAAGTATAAGGATAGAGGCTAGTTGGTTGTACATTCACTAAAGCAAACCATATCAATCGAGTGATATTATTCATGTGTCATTCATTATTGAACCATAACATGAAGTACACCAAAAACACGCAAAAAGTAACAACAGCCCATTACACAGACGGGAGTGGTAAAGGATATTAAAAATGAATGCTTAAATGTGTCTCTATATCTGACTCCCAGTTTTGGGGGACAGAGGCTCATTTTGATCCATACTGTCAAATTCTACAGGAAAGACAATGAGCAAATTATGAAACACAAAGAGTATTTGTGTTTTGCATCTCTGTTTTGCATCCTTCTATGAAGATTTTCAATGTAAGCAGAAACGGTGGGGGAAGGGGAGGTGGTGAAGAAATGTGGTGGTGGTAGAACAGGGAAGGAGAATTTCATGCTGATGGGATATGACGGTCGTTTATTTTCAGGGATAATAAGTCTGCTATTGTGCCATATTACCTTCAATATGGGAGCTGTCTCAAAAAACAATAATCAAAAAGCAATCAACTAAATAAAACTATTGAACATTTGAGAGAAGAAAAAAAACACACTGCTTTCATACCACATGAAAAAATACTTAAATTTACCTAGTGTTAATTTCTCAAGCTGATTGTCAAGCAGTTTTCCCTGGCTAGAAGCTTGTGTGTGCATAAAAAATACTGCACTCTGCTGATGTTCAAACATCAGTACATGAAGATGACCGAGCGGCATGCTGAATTTTTAGTATCAGTATTACACCACTGTGTAAAAGACTGAATCAGAACATGTATTACTGAACACCATCAAAATGACTCTGCACCAGCGCAGGATATCCTGTGATAAGAGGTCTCAGTGTCTATCACTGATGCAGTTGCCCCGGATCTGTTGGAAATGAAACTGCAACGTAACATGCCTCCTGTAGATGCATGTTGAAACTGGGATCAGTTACCAAGAGCAACTCTGAGTCAGAAAGCATGGAAATAGGACAGAAAAAGCAAAGGACTGTCAGAAGAAAGAGAACAGACAGACAGACAGAGAGGCAGACAACACACACACGCACGCACGCACATACGCACGCACGCACACACACATGCACACACACACACACACACACACACACACACACACACACACACACTAAAACATAAAAACTTGAGCATAAACACAGCTAACCTCTCATGCGAATGTCAATGGGGTTGACACTAGCAGCATGCACTTTAATCAGAAGTTCATTTGGTGCTTTGATGGTGGCCGCCCGTGCTTTGTCCGATAATGTCAACTCTTTATTATCTCCATACTGGTGGATCTGCCAAGCCTGCATCTTTGCTGGTGATTTTCCTGAAGATGCACATCTCCTTGGACTGAAGCTGGCAGAAACTGAAGTGTTCTTTGCATTCTTCTTCAACAATTTAAAGACCAAATGTGTTTTGCAGAATGTTTGACATGAGGCAGTTGGTTGAAAGATGAACGCTGCTGACATGACGATTCAGAGAATATCACTTATGATCTTGATATTCTGAAAAATAAACATCAACAATTGACTGTTTAAGCAAGGATCACAATTACAGAATTTATTTACTATTTTCAATTTCCAAGATCTCAGAATCCGAAAAATCTATTTTAATAATCAGAATGACCACAACTGATCTGAGCTTATGCTGTCTAGGTTTATAATACTTTCAAAGCAATTCAACAACAATAGCTTACTTAATGGCATAACCCATTTTCATTTTGTTCTATAACTACCTGTGCATACATGGTCTGTCATAATGTGTTTGTGTGTTCATTCATGGATACGTGTTGCAGAAACACAGAGAGACAGAGACAGAAGGACAGAGAGGGGCAGGGAGTTGGGAAAATGGGAGGGGCTGGAATGTACAGGAGGGGAACTGGGAGGGGAGAGACAGAGAGTAAGCAAGGGAGAGAGGGTAGGAGGGGGGAGAGTGATGGACTTTGCAAAGCCTTTCAGGTGGCTCTCCACAGCCTTCTGGTAAACAAAGTGGGAGGAGGGGGAGGGGAGGGCACATTGAGAGTAGACAGCAGACATCTTGAATGAGAGAACACAGGTTGTACAAGAAAGCCCTTTTGATGCACAGACACTGGAAAAATGGGAGACTTGTCCAGGCAAATGTAGCATTATGCATGTCACAGGTTTGAAATCTATCATCTCCTAGATATATACTCCATAATCAAGATTTCAAAAGCATGAACAAAGCAAAGTACGCTCACCCTGAAAGAAAATCGTAAATGAGATGCGCATATTTGCACAATGTGGTCAAAGCCAACAACACTGAGCTTTGTTGGAAAGTCTCTGTAAACAATTAACAAATCAACATAATATATTATAATGATTGGTTCATCCCGACTTCAAGTTTATCTCCAACGCTTAGCCCAGGCAGCCAGAAAAAAACAAAAACAAAAAACCATCCAGGTCATAAAGTTGTATAGTGCAAGGCAGCGTGGTTTTTCATGGGCAACTATGAACAACATCAAGCATAACTGATAAAACTGAAGAGGCTGACACTGGATAAGAGGACTGATGCAAGCCTCAGGACTTTCTTTCTAATCCACAATAAACAGCTGCACATCAAACACAAAATCAACAGCTACTAAAAACCCAGTCAAGTTGATAATATGACCCACAGCACTGCTGGATCTTTTTTCACTCAGACATGTGAAAACTTCTGCTTCTCCCTCACACCATCAGAGACTAGCTCCTCAGCAAAGAAACTATCCAACCCCATTTGCTGGAGCTGTTTCTGGAAGGGTTCTAACAGAACCATAGCCCACATCTTTTGTTGTTTTGTTGTTGTTGTTTTCCCACAGCAGCTAGCAGTGGCTGGGATGGCATCATGCTGATCTGTCCCTGCCTGCCTGGGTCAACTTTCTCCCTCGCTCTCTTCTTTTTGAACTCTTTTTGCCCTTTTTACAACAATAAAGATCAGGAGTGATCAGGGTTACTTCTTGGAAGAAGATAGAGAGAGAGAGAGAGAGAGAGAGAGATGAGAGAGAAGAGGAGAGAGAGAGAGAGAGACAGACAGACAGACAGACAGACAGACATACAGGCAGAGACAGACAGAAAGTGAGATGGTGTTATCAAGGTTACTATATATATATATATATATAGAGAGAGAGAGGAGAGAGAGAGAGAGAGAGAGAGAGAGAGAGAGAGATTGACCAATAATGTTTAATCCCATGGGTAACAGATTATAAACATGTGGCAAAGTGGACTTAGGGCAAAGGCAAGAGATCGATCGAAACCAAGGATTTTCAACTTCAATCTTGTATGTGTCGGATGCTCAATCTCATCTTCGTGCCTGCCACTTTGCACGATTAATCATGCAGACTAAATCTGCTGGGTGTTGTGGATCAATAGAAGTAGCGGAGACAGCAACTGAGCAAGCAACCAGCGCTCAATTCTTGAGACCAGACCAGAATCGATGTTTCTCTTTCTTTTATGTCAGCAAGGATGGTCAGAAGCATCTGTCAGCGAGACCCGTCAGCTAGAACAACCCCACAACAACACATGAACCGCGCAGAACAACCATAAACACACACACACACTCTCCTTTTATACATGCTCGTCGTCAATTGATCTGACGACCAACACTACCACATCACCCTAACACCGAAACAAATCTAACGACCAACTCTGTGACTCATCCTACCAACACGACATCGAAGCAAAAATTATACTATAACAAACTATCGATAAACGCAATATAATAATCTAATTCTAACCAACAACTATTAAATGAAACTCAATCGAGTTTCCGATGATTTGCTTGCCTTCGTTCTAAAACGAAATGTAACAAGTAATCATCGTAACAATTAACCTTAGCAACTGTATCAAAATTTATATTGCCAAAATAACTAATTTCTCTTTTTCGTTGATATTTTCGTTATTGATGTTATGATTTATGTTTGAACTAAAAAACAGCTTAAATGTTTGCTTGTTTCGATATAACTTATTTTTAAACCTATCTTCCATGGAAACATATTCTATTTTGGATCTACAATCTGATCTTTATGATTAAAGAGCGTTTGACGTCATTCGTTTGTTTAAGAGTGATTTCTCTTGTAATAATGGCTGAAAAAATCGTAAATAACTTTTTTTCACTTCTCCACAAACAAGATGCATTTTTTTTATCTGCTCTTATCCCTTGAAGGACTAAGGATACTTAAAGAAGAGAGAGAGAGAGAGAGAGAGAGAGAGAAGAGAGAGAGAGAGAGAGAGAGGCTGTGAGTGTAGGCTAGTGGGGTAGGTAAGTTAGGGGTGGGGGGTGTCACTTTGTGGTATGAATGTGTGTAATCTCATGTTTATGAAAAAGGAATTAGAATAGGGTTTTTTTTTTTTTTCCAGCAGATCCCCGTTTATAGTCTCATAATAATCAGCCTGTTGATTGTGGAGACTCAACGGAAGAAGGAGAGAGAGAGAGAGAGAGAGAGAGAGAGAGAGAGAGAGAGAGAGAGAGAGAGGGGAGAGAGAGAAAGAGAGAGACCAATAACGTTTAATCCCATGGGTAACAGATTATAAACAAGATACATTTTTTCATCTGCTCTTATCCCTTGAATGACTAAGGATACTTAAAGAGAGAGAGAGAGAGAGAGAGAGAGAGAGAGAGAGAGAGAGAGAGAGAGAGAGAATGAGAGAGAGAGAGAGAGAGAGAGAGAGAGAGAGAGAGGCAGACAGAGAGGAGAGAGAGAGCTATGCAACTGACAGTTGCCTCCCTGGGGCTTATAGGCCCTGAGGCTCACTACGCGTGATGCTGAAAAAATGGAAGACAGAAGCTAAGCACACTTTTCGTCTCTTTGTCTTACATTCAGAGACTGAGCGCTCAACTTGAGCATCACGGATGGAAATGATTAATAATTATAAATGGCCGCCCTCTCTGTACAACATTGTTTTCTACATGCAACTCGAAAGCTTTGCTCCTGTAAACAACCGGCGCCCACTTGTTAGATCAACAAACTCACAAAGTTTTAAAGAAGGTAGTAAAATTGTATTCGTCCCACGCCTAACTAGGTTCCAGACGAATTTCTATATTGAATTCAGAGTTACCGTTCTTTCTTGCTTACATAAGGGGGGGGGGGGGGGGGGGGGGGGGGGTGCAGACAAGACAAGACAAGACACAATTCTTTATTTACGAGGATAATAGATAAGCACTAACGTGCTTTTTTACATCCAGTCCTCGCCCTGAGTAGGGACTACAACATGCAGTGAAATCAATTAATGTAAGAAATCAAAGAAGCAAGCAAAGCGGTCATGTAATCATAGAGGAACATTAAATGAAAATAGAGATAAATGAAAACAAAACAAAAATAAGAATAATAATAAACAAAACAACAACAAAAAATAATAATACAAAAAAAAAATAAAATAAAAATGAGAATAATAATAATGAAGAGGAAGGAGAGAGCGGGGGTAGGGAGTGAGGTGGGCTGGGGAAACATATGTAAGTGTACTACAACGTACAAGATTGGCATGTATGAAAACAGACAGTGAAGTGAATATGACAAAGTGCGTACATATTTTTGAACACACAAATACACGCACGTTCGCACGCGAGAGAGAGAGAGAGAGAGAGATGAGAGAGAGAGGAGAGAGAGAGAGAGAGAGAGAGAGAGAGAGAGAGAGAGAGCACGGCACCACATGTATTCATTTTTCGCAAGGCATGAAAATACGTAGAAGGTATTAAGCAAAGTGAGATGACATTGGGGGAGGGGGGGGGGGGGGGGGAGAAAAAAAAAGAGAGAGAGAGAGGATGGAAGGGAGAGGGGGGAACAGCATGAGATGTAATGATTTGAAATGGAACTGTACTAAAACGTACAATAATTAGCCTGTATAAAATCAGACAGTAAAATGAACATGACAAATATGTACGGAATTCGGAACATACACACGCACGCATGCGCAGACAGAGAGGGGAGAGAGAGAGAGGAGAGAGAGAGAGAGAGAGAGAGAGAGAGAGAGAGAATGAGAGAGGCAGAGAGAGATAGAGAGAGAGAGAGAGAGAGAAAGAGAGAGAGAGAGAGAGAGTGAAAAAATGGGACAACATATAATCATTTTTCATAAGATTATATCCATATGCACACATATATATACCCACACACACATATATGCATATATACACACACACATACACATACATATACATACATATTTTATATATATATATAAAAACAAAAAACTAATAAATTCCAAGGATTAAGTACTGAGCACCATTCCAGCAACTTACAGAGCAGCTTGGTGTTGCAATGACTGCAAGAAATATTCAATTATAAACAAAGCTTGCTCTTATGTCTTAGATTGAAGAAATAGGGGAAGATAAGCATTCATATCTGCAGAGACGTATCTATTATCTATCTATCTATCTATCTATCTATCTATCTATCTATCTGGCTAGCTAGCTAGCTAGTTATTGTTGTTTACCGTTTGCATTGTTAGTGTTTTCGTTTTAAATGTTTTGCTGAATTTTATAGATTTTATTAATTCCTTGTAAAAGACTTTTTTAATTCAAGGGAAATCACTTTAT
>CM031607.1:57257830-57286729 GCA_018398815.1 Conus ventricosus | reverse complement strand
GATCTGACGCAAGTCAACACATTTGCGAGGAGCTACGCAACGAGCACGACACCTTCGCCTCTCCGCGACAACTGAAACTGAAAGGACTGAATTAAAATACGCGCAAAATGGGAGAGAGCATAGAAGATTTTATGCAAGCTGATAAAAAGAAACTTGCTGCTCCCATCAAAGCATCGAGGTTGGTATTACATCTTTTGGAAAATACATTAACTTGAAAAGTTCGGCAAAAGGTAAACGTGGGAGTTCGACTCAACTTTCACTACTTCAACTTCAAGACAGAATCTTCACTTCATTGTGTTTTCTTTCACTCAGATGGTAAAGTTCAGTTAGAAAACAACATAATTCGTTTAAAACGTGGTCTCGATCTCATCCCGCTGGTTCACTCTCCATCAAAGCCATCGAGGTTGGTATTACATCTTTTGGAAAACATTAACTTGAAAAGTTCGGCAAAAAGGTAAACTTGGAGTTCGACTCAACTTTCACTACTTCAAGACAGAATCTTCACTTCATTGGGGTTTTCTTTCACTCAGATGGTAAAGTTCAGTTAGAAAACAACATAATTCGTTTAAACGTGGTCTCGATCTCATCCCGTTGGTTCACTCTTTAAGTGCTCGGCTTGAAAGTCTGGAAAAGGGGTTGATGGGTGAAAAGTTGGAGGAAAAGATCGAGGAGGTTGTGGACAGGAAACTAGGTGAAATGTTGGAAGAAAGTTGGAGGTGGAGAAGAGAAAAAAGAATGTTGTTATTGTGAACCTGAAGGAGAGCGCTAAAACAGTCAATTCGAGAGAAAGAGGAAGATCTTGAAGCTGCCAAATCCCTGCTTGCCAAACTTGTTGATGTTGAGGCAGATGATGTTACAGAACCTGTCAGGTGGGAAGGGAAGGGGAAATAAACCAAGGATGTTGAGAGTTACACTCAAAACTGAAGAAAAAGAGAGAGACATTAGAAAAGCTCCAGAACTGAACAAGAACGTCCCAATCAGCAAAGACCGAATTTATGTGAATCCCGACTACACCAAAAAACAAAGAGAAATCAATCAGGCTCTCAGAGTTGAGAAAAAAAGAAGTGAGGCAGGCGAACAAAACCTAGCAATAAGAAACGGCAAGATTGTGGTTCTGACAAAGGGGGCTGGTAATGACCAACGAACAGGTGGAGGCCCGGGAGTATGCCACAGACCCCAAACCAAGACAGAACTGACTGAAGAATTACAAACCATGTAAATAGTGTAAATAGTAGACAGAAAAAGGAAGATTTTTTCAGGGAAAGGAAGAAGGGGTTACAGTTTTATACTCTAATGTTGATAGTTTACTGAATAAAAAAGATGAGTTCTTTACAAGAATAGAAGAGATCAAGCCCAGTGTTATAGCACTGACGGAAATAAAACCGAAGCACCAAATGTTTTGAATGAATCGGAGTTTGCCATCCCTAATTATGACATGTTTGTAAACAAAAACCAGTTAAGAGGTGTAGCATTATATGTCGAGAAGTCAATGAATGCGCGAGAGTGTGAGGAAATAATGTGTGTGAATTTCAGGAAAGTGTGTGGTGCTCAGTCGAAAGTGTCCAAGATGGTAAAATTTTATTTTGGATGTATTTACCGAAGCCCAACACTAGCAGTGAAGAAAATGATAAGAAATTATTTCAAATACTTAAATCTGATATGGTATCGAAGTATACTAAGGTGTGCATTATGGGCGACTTTAATTTTCCAGGCATCCATTGGGATGGAAAATGGACAGGAGAAAAAAAATGACAGCATTAAACAAAATGTGCTAGATTCCTTTTTGATACAGAAGGTAAGCAAACGACAAGGAGGGTAAGATAAGATAATGTTGCTTATAGCCCAGCCGACCGCAGAGGGCCACATCAGGGCTGCGACAAGGAGGAGAGTTGATCAAAACCCTACATTGGATGACTGGATACTTGTAAGCAAAGATAATCTTATTTCGGACATTGTGCATCTTGACCCAGTGGGTAAAAGTGACCATGATGTTTTGGCATTTCAGTTTCACATTTCTAATAAAAAAGTAAAAAAAACAGGTTAAGTATATTTACAAACTTAGCAAGGGTGATTATTATAAGTTTAGAAAGATTGTAAATGATCATGATTGGTCTGTGATGTCAGAAATGAATAGCGAAGAGAGGTTGGAACTACATAAAAGATTACTGCATAATGGTATGGAGAAATGTTTTCCTAAAGTTAAAGTTAGGGATACTAAAAAAGTACAACTGTTTGGATGAATAAGACAGCGTTCAGATGTATCAAAAGAAATATGAACTATTCAAAAGATACCTTACCACTAAATCAGGTTATGCTTATCTGAAATACATAAAGGAAAGAAACAAATGTAAAAAAACTGTTAAAAAGAATAAGAAGAGATTATGAGAAGCAGATCGCCAATGAAGGTAAAATAAATCAAAAAAGTTTTGGAGGTATGTGCAACAGCAAATGAAAATGAGTACAGGTATAAGTGCATTAAAGAGACCTGATGGTACATTTGCGGTGGATGACATGGATAAGGCTCAAATGTTAAAATACATTTTTTTCAAGTGTATTTACCCAAGAAAATTTATGCGACATTCCGGACTTGAGAGAAGGATGTTATTCAAATGGGGTAATGTTAACAGAAAGTCGAGTCACTCCCAAAGCTGTGGAGAGTAAATTAAAACAACTTAAACCCAAATAAGGCACAGGGTCCTGATTTATTGCCACCAGGGTACTAAAGAGCTATGTGAGGAACTATCTGTTCCACTGTGTTCATTTTTTAATAAGACACTTGAAACTGGTGTATTACCTGAAGACTGGAAAACGGCAGAGGTGACAGCGATTTTTAAGAAAGGTACCAAATGTGAACCGAGCAACTACAGACCTGTAAGTCTTACTTGTATCTTATGCAAGGTTTTAGAAAGTATTGTCAGAGACTCAATGGTCTCCTATTTTACAGATAATAATTTATATTCTAAATGTCAGCATGGTTTTCGAAAAAAACGATCATGTGTCACACAGCTGTTAGAGGTTATGGAGGATATAACAACAATGCTAGATGGCAGACAAGGAATTGATATCATATACATGGATTTTAGAAAAGCTTTTGATACGTTCCGCATAAGAGACTCCTTATAAGCTAGCAGCATACGGTATTGGTGGCACCTTATTAAAATGGATCAAAAACTTTCTGAGTGATAGAACTCAACAAGTCAGAGTAGGGGCAGCCAAATCAAAGAAATGTATGTACTTAGTGGTATCCTCAAGGAAGTATACTGGGACCGGTTCATTTCACTATTTTTATAAATGATCTACCAGATAACCTTGTCAGTCCATGTAAAATATTCGCAGATGATACTAAGATTTACAATTGTACATCAAAGAGTACTTGTATTCAAAACGATATCTACAAACTGCAGAGTGGTCTGAGTCGTGGAATCTGTATTTCAACATGACCAAGTGTGGTGTATTGCACGTCAGGAATAATAATCAAATAATTTAATATAAAATGATGGAGAATGATGTTTATCACCAAGTAGTGGCTCTTACTGAAGAAAAAGACTTGGGTGTTACCTTCGATAGCAGGTTGTCATTTGACCCTCACTTACAGAGAGTGGTAAATAAAGCTAACCAGATGTTAGGTATCATAAAAGGAGTTTTACTTATTTAAATAAAGATACTTTTTTGAAATTATACAAGCTTTTGTCAGGCCACATTTGGAGTATGCTAATGTGATTTGGAGCCCTTTTTTAAAGCGTCAATCAATAATGTTAGAAAAGGTTCAAAGACGAGCTACAAATTGCTGAAGCATTGCAAAAACTTATCATATAATGAAAGATTGAAATATTTGAATCTGCACTCGCTGAGGGGAAGAAGGATCAGAGGTGACCTAATTCAAGTTTATAAGATCTTTAATGGTTATGATGATATTGACATTGAGACATTCTTTTCTGTTGCACAAACTTCGAGTACTAGAAACTCTGAAGGAAAGATTTTTATAAAGCACTGTAACACTAATCAACGTAAATTTTCATTTTCTTATAGAGTTGCTAACCACTGGAATGAAATACCTACTTCCATTAAATTTGCACCTGATATTAATACTTTCAAGAATTTTCTAGATAATGATTCAAAATTTAGAGAATTGTTTCATGACTATGATGGATTGCAATGAAGATATTAATTGTAGCATGCCATATGACCCAAAAAGTGAAGAAATTTAGAGGGGACACATGATAGACTGCGAGGTCTAGGCTAATGAAGCCGTCCCTACTACTACTACTACAAGTGCTAACGAAACACGTGTTGAAATATTACAAAATATACACACGTGTTGGAATGCTTTGTTAATAGACTTTATGAGGACAACATTGGGATTCCAGACCTGAGAAACAACCAAAATAATCTAATACAGGACCCTGAAGGGAAAGCAAATTTACTAAACAAGCAGTTTTGTTCGTTTTTCTCAAATCGCAAGCCTTTAATTAACGTTAGACTAAGGATAATGATAAACTCCCTGAAATGCAAAACATCAAAGTAAACAAAGCAGGAGTATTTAAGCTACTGACCAACATCATGAAAACAAAGCTACTGGTCCTGACAGCGTTCCTGGCAAGCTCTTAAAATTATGTGCCAATGAATTGACTGAGGTGACCAGTGTTTCGTTTTCTTGTGGACTGCCGCACAGGAAGGTTCGAGTCGTAGTCCAGTCGAGTTTGTAGATCGTTAGCCTGACATTGGCCAGTCCAAGGGAAGTCACCCACTATTGTGGTTGTCGTCACTAGCAGACGCAACCTAAATACGTCACATCTCCCTGTCTTTAAATCAACAAATGAACGTCGAAAAAAGAACAAACTTTTAACACAAAATGAACTGCCCTGGATTACAGGATTAAATCTAACATCAATAAAACAGAAGGTGAGTTGTTTCAAGTTCAAAATGCGTCATCACTTTCGATGAACGTAGTCTTTCAGATAGGCAGGAGTTTTCACCGTGCGACCAAATCGAGTGTGTTTTGGTTCTACTTGCTGCGGTGGTGATTGCTCAACAGTGTTCTCTTGATCAATTAGAGAGTCCTGGCAATCTGCTTGCGCCCCAGCTGGTTCTGGAATTCCTTGACTGCTACTTGAAGTCGATCTTTCATCCGCTCCTGGAGTAAGCAGTCTGTAAGGCCTGTTGATTCTCTGTCTTGACTGTTTCCCGTCTGTTGCAGCATCATTTGGTCCACTCTTGATCCTGTTTGATGGACACAAGTCAGTCGTTCTGTTGGTGGGATAAAAAATGACTGTTCTTTTGTTGCCGTGTGGTGGCTGAAACACTGGCTTGTAATTTTCATTTGTTTCTCGGACGTCACGTCGGTTTCGTCGGAATCTGCGACCATCTTTCTGTTCGTATGACTGTTGTACGACCTTATGTCGACTTGTCTTTCAACCTGAGCCTTGACCATCTTTTACAGCCAGGTGGTCTGAACCGCACAACTTGTCCAGGTTTCAACTCGGTCAATTCTACAGCTCCACGGTTGTAGTATCTTGCTGTTTCACCTTTCTAGTCTGAAGTCCATCTGTGGCTTGCTTCACTGACGGTTTCAACATGGACCTCGTTGTAGGCAGCTGTGTTCTTCTTCTTCTCGAGAACAGTCTCTGCACAGGTGTAACTTTCCAGTATTTCTGATGGAGTATTTCGCAGCTCCAGTAAGGCCAAATATCCATCCTCACCGCTTTGGTGACATTTCTGTATCATGTTCTTCATAACTTTCACAGCACTTTCAGCTTTCCCATTTGACTGTGGATAATGGGGCGAACTTGTTATGTGTTCAAATCCGTAAATCTGCGAAAATTTCTCAAATTCTTTAGAGTTGAATGGTGGTCCATTATCAGTGGTCAGTCTCTCTGGGATTCCATGTCTTGCAAAATGGGCTTTCATCTTCTTGATGATTTCATCACTGTCCTTGGCTGTGAGCACATCAAATTTGAAAAAGTCAGAGTAGTAGTCAACCACTACCAGATAGCTTTTCTTTTTACATTCAAACAAATCGGCAGCCAGATACTGCCATGGCAACTCTGGTATTTCACTGCTTATGAGTGGTTCTTTTTGTTGTCTCTGGCTGAACTCTTGGCAAGTTTGACAATCTTTCACGAAAATCTCAATATCAGATTCATTCCAGGCCAATATGCGACTTCCCTTCCTCGTCTGGTACATCCTTGAATACGGCATGACTTGCGTGCATTTTCCGTAAGAAATGATTTCTCATTTCGTTTGGTACAACCACTCTGCTTGCTTTGAAAATCACACCATTTTGTACTGACAGTTCATCCCGGAATGGGAAAAATGCTTGCATGTTTTCTGATAGAGCTTTCTTTTCTTCAGGCCATCCTTCCAGTATGATTTTCATCAGTAGATTCATATCTTCATCTGCCTTTGTTGCTTTTTGTAGGTTGGACATGGTTGTTTCACAGACTGAAAGCTCCTGTGTAATATCCATGTTTTCAGCTCCGTGCAAAAAATCAATTCTGTGTGGCTCATTTGTTGTTCAGGTTTCCCACTCACTGCTCTGCTCAATGTGTCGGCCAGATACATCTCAGTTCCTTTTTTGTAAACCACTTCATAGTCATACTTCTGGGTGTGCAACAGCATTCTCTGAATTCTCTTTGGAGCAGAGAGCAGACTCTTTTTGTGGATAACCTCAGTGGTTTGTGGTCAGACTCCACAGTGACTTTGTGTCCAAAACACGTATCTTTCAAATCGGTCAAGACCAAAAACTATCGCCAACATTTCTTTTTCAATTTGAGCATAGTTTTTTTCAGTTTCAGACAATGCTCGAGATGCATATTGTATTGGCTGGTTATTTTGCATAAGGCATGCGCCTAAGCCATAAGCTGATGCATCACACTGAAGAGTGATTTGAGTTTTCTCAGCTTGATCAAAGTAGCGCAGAACAGGTGGTTTGGACAGGGTGCTCTTCACTTTTTCTAGTGATTTCCCATGCACATCAGGATCCCATTTGAAATGAACTTCTTTTTTCAGAAGTTCTCTCATTGGGGCTGCTTCTTCAGACAGATGTGGAGCAAACTTTTGGAGATAGCCCACAACCCCAGCAATCTTTGTACATCTGCTTTGATTTAGGAGTTGGAAGCTGTTGAACTGCTGCAATCTTTTTTGGATCTGGTTTGAGTCCTTCTCTTGTAAGAATATGTCCTAGATAAGTGACCTTTGTTTGCTTCAGTTCCACTTTTTCTTTGTTCAGCTTGATTCCATTTTCCCGGCATCTTTGTAGCAACAGTTTCACACGCTCATCATGATTTTTTCCTCCTTCTTCATCAGAATCACCTTCTCCCCAAAGGATGATGTCATCATGGACAGCTACCACGCCTGGTAGATCAGCTAGTTCTTGCTCAATCCTTCTTTGGAATTCTTCTGGTGCCACAGATATCCCAAATGGCATTTTGTTCCACTTGTATTTTCCAAATAGGGTTTCAAATGTTGTCAAGTAGCTATCTTCTCGTCCAGTTCAACATGCCAAAACCCATTCTTCAGGTCAAAGTGCGAGAAGTACTTGGCTTTTTTCAATTTTGGAAGAACATCATCTAATATTGGGGTAGGATATTCATTTCTTTTGAGCGCTTTATTCAAGGGCTTAGGATCAATGCACAGCCTTATCTTCCCATTGGGTTTCATTGCTATCACCAGATACTGATCCAGTCTGTTGGAGTATCAACTTTGCTGACAACTTCCAATTTTTTCAATCTTTTCAGTTCATCTTTCACTTTTTTCTTCACTGAGAGGGGCCATTTTCTGCAGGGCATTTTGACCGGAGTTGCCTCCTTGTCTATTTGAAGATGGAGTTTCCTTTCAAACTGCCCAACTTCTCCATCAAAAACATCCTTGTACTGATCCAAAATACTAGTGCTTTCTTCTCTGCTCACAGCAGCTATATTCTCTGTGTTGACTGTGATGAGATTCATGCCTTGTACTGCTCTCAAACCCAGGATTGGTGTGCACTTTTCCTCTGTGATGATAAATCTCACTTTGTAAGTGTTTTCATTCTTTGGGTTCTCAACTCTCAAAATGACTTCTCCCTAGGTTTCATCTCAGATTTGTTAAACATGACTAACTTGCTTTTAGTCTTTTCAGTTTCTTCAGGTTTGTGTCGCCTGACACTTCTCTGTAAGTTTTCTTGGACATAACATTTGTTGATGCCCCTGTGTCCAGAAGAAATCTCACTTGGTTTTCCTTTATGTTCAACCTTGCTTTGATTTTTTTCTCATGTTTCTTGTTCTCCACTGCATAGACTTCCCTTTCTGAGTCACTTTCATCATCCGTCTCTGACATTCTGTGAACAATTCTTCCTTTAGAATATTTCTGTGGTGCTTTCATACAGTGGAAAAATGATTTCTTCCTCCGCAGTTCAGGCAGTTTTCCCAAAGGCAGGGCATTCTTCTTTTCTCTGTCTGTGCTGTTTTCCACGTATGTGCATCTTTTCAAGAGGGTTTCCTTTTTATGGCTAGCTTTCTCATTCTTCCTTGGACGAAAAGCATGTACAGCTTCAACATCAGTCACGTCTTCACTTTTCATAGCCATGTTTTTTTGTTGGCTCATCTCAAATGCTCTGCAAATATCCAAGCACTTGCTCAGAGTCAGCTTTCGCTCTTCCAAAAGTTTTATTCTCAGATTTTCATTTTTAAACACCCAAACAATCTGATCTTTCAGAAGCCTCTCTTCCAGCTGAATGCTGCCAAAATTGCAGGACTTGATGAGCTTCCTCAAGTCACAAACAAACTGTTCAACTGATTCCCCCGCTGCTTGATGTCTTTTGTGAAAAAACATAAGATTCATATGTCTCATTCTTTTCTCCGATGCAAAAACTTTTCAAATTTCTGCAAAATCTCATCCAAGTTTTTTCTTTCCTCTTCACTTTCGAATGGCAAACCTTCAAAAATGTCCAATCCTCTGATCCAAACAAGGACAGAAACGTTGCTGTTCTGAACTCTTGTTCCTCTTCTTTCAATTCAGTCACTATTTCATAACTGTCCCAAAGCCTTCTAAACTTTTTCCAGTTACTCTGCAGATCACCTGTTGTCACTTCCAATTTGGGCGATAACGGTATATTTCTTCGTCTTCTCGGCCGCCTAGCGGTCCTGGCCTTTCTTCTGCATCTTCGTTAGCGCTCATGCTTCACTAGTTACAGCTTAGCAACTGACGTCACTGGCTTACTACTGTCGACTTCACGTAGTTTTTTTTTTTTTTTCTTTCTCAGTTCTGACTTTTCACTCTTCTGGTGAATTAAAAGTTCTCACTGGACTAATCCCGATTCTGACACCATGTTTCGTTTTCTTGTGGACTGCCGCACAGGAAGGTTCGAGTCGTAGTCCAGTCGAGTTTGTAGATCGTTAGCCTGACCAAAGATAGTTCGCTCCGTTGGGCGTTACAGTCTTTGGCCTGACATTGGCCAGTCCAAGGGAAGTTCAGTTCAGTTCAGTTCAGTGGTTTATTTAACGTCTTTTCATCACCAGATGATATTAGACACTCGTTAAAAAAAACAAAAAAAAACAACAACAACAAAACCAACAAAAACTTATCTAGCACTTGCAAAGCCACATCTGATACGTGCATATTTACATAAGTGAAATACCCTAGTGGTACACGAAGTTGTACTCTTTACAAAAATTTTGCAACCTGTGACTGCGAAAGAACCATGGCAATTTCAGCAACACATGAACCATATAAGACACTATTAACATTATCAAAGTTAATCATCTCAATACCTTTCTCTGATAGAGTGAGGTCAGCACTGAGCATTCAAACAAAAGATGACGCACAGAAATGTTTTCTCTGCAGACACAAGTAATACCATGAGAATATTTAGTGTTCCAAGTATTCAGCCTTAATTTATGAATCAATCTAACAATGTGCCTTGGGCACAATGGTAAAGTAGCCATGTTTTGACTAAAATTCTGCTTATGTATGTACTTTTCCATAATTTGGATTAATTCACAAGAGGACAAATCTAAGGGATTTTTGATAAATTTTCAGTGTTTCTATTTGCTCCTCTTTTGCAAGACTGTCTGCTATTTCATTCCACTTTATACCACAGTGAGATGGACCCAACAAAAATCAATTCTTTTACCTAGAGTTATGAAACAATGCAGTAAATGTTTTATTTCAAAAAGCAAATCTTTTCTAGCTTTACAGTCCCAACGCTGTAGTGATTGTAAAACAGATTTGAATCAACACACAGTAAATTTTATATAAAGCAATTGGTGTGTTATGTATGTACATCAAAGCCTTTAGTATTGCATATAATTCTGAGGTATAAAATTGAAAACCCCTTCCTAAATGATATGATTTCCTGACATTTAAGGTGGGTATTATAAAGCCAGACCACTGTCAGAGGATTCCAACAACCGACCCATCTGTAAAACACTTTTAAATGATTTGGATAGCTGTTTCTAAATGTTCACGAACTTCAGCTGTTAAAATATTTTGGTTTGTCGTCACTAGCAGACGCAACCTAAATACGTCACAACCAGGAATAATACCTGATGAGTGGCGAGATGCGAGCATTGTTCCTTTATTCAAAAAGGGTGACAAAACAAAAGCAGAGAACTATAACCTGTATCTCTTGCATCCATATCAGCAAAACTACTTGAACACATAATAAATAGTAGCATTATGGACCATCTTGACAAATATGACTTCTTAAATAATGCCCAGCATGGTTTTAGACAGCGAAGGAGTTGTGAGACTCAACATATAACAACTCTCAATGATTTAGTAACTGTCTTAACAACAGACAGCAAATAGATGCATTTTATTAGCTTTTCTAAAGCCTTGATAAGGTTGACCATGAGGGCCTGCTGCTTAAATTAGAACACATCGGCATTGGCGTTCTTTGCTAAAATGGGCTAGATCATTCCTCGTTGGAGAAACGCAGAAAGTTGTTGTGGAAGGTCGTCATCCCATTGTAAACCAGTCTTGTCAGGTGTACCACAGGAACTGTTCTGGGCCCTTGTTTTTCTTAATTTATATAAATAACATAAGTAGAAATCTCTCTCCTGGAACTACTATAAGGCTTTTTGCAGATGACAGCTCAGTATATAGAACAATCAGAAGCAAGAATGATACACGCATTCTACAAGAAGATCTAAAACGTTTACAAGAGTGGGAAAGAACTTGGAAAATGGAATTTCATCCCCAGAAGTGCCAAGTGTTGCATATATGTAATAAACGCTCACCAACTAGATCAGAATATTGTATTCATAATACTATTCTTAAAGAAACCAGTGCTGCAAAATATTTAGGCGTGATTATAGATATCGTCTCAAATGGAAAGAACATTACAATTTAGTATGTAAGAAAGCAAATAACATCTTAGCTTTCTTATACAGGAATATCAACGACTGCCCCAAAAAGGTTAAAGACGACTGCTACAAAATACTGGTTAGACCAGAACTGGAATATGGTTGCTCAGTCTGGGATCCTTACCATCTAAAGGACATTGGTAACCTCGAAAAGATTCAGAAGAGAGCAGCACGGTTCGTAACAGGGAACCATATCAAGAGAAGGGAATACATGGAGAACATGAGAAATTAGAATGGAAACCCTTAGAAAGAGAAGAGCTTTATCAAACTTAATATCTTGTGACAGTTTTGAGATCTGCATATTGACGATTTTCTATTTTAACTTCCCCAGATATTTTATGGTTACCTGGCCTGAATCTGGCCATTGCTTTTAACTTTTGAATATCGTGTGCGACACCTTGTTGCCAAATTTGCTCCAGGGGCCAACAGACTGAGTCGCACTTTATTTTATGTTATTTTATTTTACTTTTATACATGCACGCTGGTGACCTACTGTTTTTGAGTGAACCAGTATTTTAGGAAGAAGAAGAAGAGAAGAAAGGAAGCATGTTTACTGCATTTAAGTCAATAGCGGCCCCAGTCCTTGAATGTAAATGTTGAGCAACTTCTGCCAGTTAGGTCACTCAAAGGAAGAAAATTATAAAACTGGGGTTATACCTTTGTTGTTGTTTTTTTTAATTTTTTTTTTAGGAAACTGGTTGGAGGAAACTGACGACATCATCATGTCAGAAAGACTTCAAAGAGAAAATTATCAAAAGGATAAATACATGTGGCAAAAGGGACAGATCTAAAGAAAAGAAATGGACATTTTAGCTCTCCATTTGAAGTGGTAGGATTGCATGGACATGGTGACTTGCCGGATAAAGATTTAATAATTCTAAAGTTCTGATTTTTGATTTTTTTCTGTAACTGAAAGTAAATTTATACAAGTCAAGATAAGTGGACTACTTTACAATTTTTAATAGTAACTTATTATAAGTAATAATTTTAAGTCAAAATGAGTGGACTGCTGTATAATTTTAGACATTTTTTTCAACTATTAAACTGTTATTGTTAACTGTCATCTAGATGAAAAGTAGCAAGCATTGTGGCACTAACTGAAATAACAAATGAGAAATTAAAAGAATATGTTCCCCAGTTTTGACTGTTTTCTAATTGTAAAGCCAGTGCATAGGAGACATTTTAGAGCTTCAGAGCCCAGACTGTAAAAAAGAGCTCTTGTTCTGCTAAAGAAAATCAGGACGGACTGATTAATTAAACCAAGTTGCCCTCAGACATTATCTGAATCATGGGTAATTTAATTATTCCGAAGATAGATTGGCCAGCTAGTTGTTCAACAAGCAAGGATAGAGATAGTTGCTCAACAAGAGAGGATCATAATTTTGTGAAAGATGTTAGAGAAGCTTTCATTCAAAGGGTTCAAAAAGAAAAAAAAGGCCTCAAAGAAGGACAGGGCCTACACACTCTGACATAGGTGTTAGTGCTGGTCAGGACAGAAGACTTGATGTTAGCTTTACAGTGTACATGAAGGCATTCAACTCCGTGCCCCACTGACGCCTCCTGATGAAGCTTGCAGCGTATGGCATCTAAGGCAAGGTCCTCAACTGGATCCAGGCATTTTTAACAGACAGGCAGCAGAGTGTAGTCGTGAATGGAGCAAAATCACAACTAGCGCCAGTGACGAGCGGGATTCCACAGGGGATGTTGTTGGCCCGATGTTATTTGTCATCTACATCAACGACCTGCCGAATATCTGCGCCAGTGAAGCGAAACTGTTTGCAGATGACACAAAGTTGTACACCCGCCCAGAGCCACAACTGCCTTGCAAGCTGACCTCGACAAGCTCCAGCAGTGGTCGCAGGATTGGCTATTTCATTTTCACCCGCAAAAATGCAGCTTCCTGAAACTTGGTAGCAAAAGGTCAGAGGTGGAATACACCATGCAAGATGGAACACAGGGCACAACAGTGTTGGAGGAGCATGAACATGAGAAAGACCTTGGCGTGTACGTCGTCAACAAGTTATGCTTCAAGGAACGTGTAGCAAAAAGTACTGCAAAAGCCAACAGAACTGTTGGCATCATTCGGTGCACTTTTGACTTCCTCAGCAATGGCCTCTTTGTACAACTGTACAAGAGCCTTGTGCATCCTATCCTGGAATACGGCCACTCTGTGTGGCAGCCGCACCACAAAACCCTCTGTAGTGAAGTGGAGGATCATGGATGTGCAACGACGAGCAACCAAGCTGTTGACATCACTGAGAGACAAGCCGTACCCTGAAAGGCTGGTGATCCTGGGACTACCTACTCTTGAGCGTCACAGAAACAGAGGTGATATGATTGATCTCTACAAATACATACACGGATCTACGATTCTGATTGGCCGAAGTTCGAGATCATCAGTGACTGTGCAACAAGGGAAACAGTCTCAGGATCAACAAAAAAAAACAGTGTAGGCTGGATGTTCGCAGCGGAACATTCTCTCAGAGGGTGATCAACATGTGGAATGAACTCCCACTAGTCTGTGGTCAGAGCACCATCCATGAATAGCTTCAAAGGCAGACTCGACGCTCATTGGAAAGATCTGGCAAGTGTTCACACTCCAGCTTGCCAGTCCTAAACTCTGACAATATTATTTTAACTTTTTCCACATGTGTCAGTGCCACGCATGCCACTATAAATGTATGTTTGAAAATTGGAACGATGAACTGGCCCATTAGGGCCTCAAGCATCTATAACGTCAAGGTCAAGGTCAATCCTTATGGAAAGAAAGACTGATGTCCGTATCTGATTTATTTGTCAAAAATATGAGAACTAGCTCAACATTCAATCAGTGTTCTTAAAAATGCACAACTTGGGGCATTTTATACACAGATTTGGCAGTTTGACTCTTTGAGGCACAGATTTTGATACTGTAATAATACATAGGGTCCCCAGGCCGCACAATTTTTTTTGGTCACAAGTAAGATCATTTTTTCTTTTCAGCTTTGTTTGTTGTTGTAAGTTGCGAATGCTTCAAGGGATACAGCAGAACAGTTTCATTGATGAATGCTGTCTAACGCGTAAGAGTTGTAAACGTAGGAAAGAAGATATATGGCTAAGTTCTAGATAAACGGCAAGATTTGGGCAGAAGACCTTGTTTTAGACTTAGAGCTCTCTCCTCCCTTTCCCTTCCTGTTGTTCTTTCCATGGAGAGGGGTCTCCATTCATCAAATGGAGAATTTTCACCATGGAAGAAAGAAATGTAGAGGGATCAGGGGCTCCGAAATAGGATTTTATCAATTTCTCTGATGCATTCGGTTCGAAGGTGGGTCAGAAAAAATCTTATTTCCTAAACATTGGCAGTGAATACAAAAAGCAAATAAAAGGATTCATAATATCAACAATTCTTAACTTCACACAAGATTTTTTTTCACTTCATAACACATAATACTGCTGAATGTATTTGAAAAGCTTATTTGATATAATTTCCTTTTGAAAGTGTAACTAGAATACATCTAATCATTATCATTCAGCATGGGAAACTGAAATCAGCTTTTGGAATTTGAACAATAAAATTTAATTGTTTGTTTTATCTTTTCAGCCAGTACTACAGTTTTTTCTATCATGAATTAAACCTATTGCTCTGTCTTTGCAAATCATACTTCCAAGATAAACGAGCAAGCACTTTATATCCAAAAAAAAGGTCTTCGAGTGAACTTGAAATACAGTCTAAGATCCCCTTTGAGTTCAAAAGTTCACAATGTCACATCAAGCATTTGTACATGTATACAATGTAGATATTAAGTAATAAAATTTCAGATTAGGTTCTCTTTGCTATGGCAATGTGTGGCAGTGCACAGGTATTACACTTATCCTGTTTACAAAATAGGAAATAAGGAGTTCATGGTTGTGTTAATATTTTCACAAGAATGTTCATATTTCACATGAATATGAGGTCATATAATCTTTTGGGGGAATTTCTGTTACTCCCAAAAATTTACTTAGTTCACAACACTTCCATTTTGGGTGATGGGATGCTCTCTGGTATTGTCTTATTTTTATACGAAGCATATTTTGAAATGAATTTTATTCTACTGAGTTCTCAATATCACAGTCTACAGTGTGCTCAAAATACAACACACTTTTTTTTTCTGGATTTCATTGTAAGCAGTTGAAATTTGATTTGTAGTAGATTTGCATGCTGTGCCTCTCCTTCCTCTCTCTCTCTTCTCTCCTCTTCTCTCTCTCTCTCTCCTTCTCTCTCTCTCTCTCTCTCCTCTCTCTCTCTCTCTCTCTCTCTCTCTCTCTCTTCTCTCTCTCCTCTCTCCCTCTCTCTCTCTCTCTCTCTTTTTTGTCTGTCTTGTCTGTCTTTGTCTACAGGTCTGTCTGTCCCTCTCTCTCTGTCCTTCTCTAGCTTGAATATACTTATCTAGATCTCAGATTTACTCAAGAACAGAACACAGTCTCTGTCTCTCCTCTCTCTCTCTCTCTCTCTCTCTCTCTCTCTCTCTCTCTCTCTCTCTCTCTCCTCTCCTCTCCCCTCCCCCCCCCCCCCCCCCCCCCCGGCCCACCATCCCTTCTTCCCTCCCTCTCTCTCTGTGTCTCTTGTCTTTCTGTTGGTCTCTGTCTCTGCCTCCCTCTCTCTCTCTCTCTGTGTCTCTCTCTCCTTCCGCCTTTAAATCACTATCAAGCTAACCAAACTTCCAAGGGCAGAATGTTTGTGAGTTTGTCCCAAGGATGTAGTAAAATGTACTGTTTGTAAAGGAAACTGCCCAGAACCAGAGAAAACCAACTTCCCCGCTTGTTGATTGTAAGTTAGTAAAGAGACATTGGACCTACTCAGTAACCTGCAAGGGTCAACTAGATTGTGAGTGTGTGGAAGACAAGTGTGCTATAGAATTGTGGGTGTGTGGAAGGCGAGTGTGCTATGATATACTACACTGTAGTAAAAGATTGTGAGTGTGTGGAAGACAAGTGCTATAAGATTGTGAGTGTGTGGAGGACAAGTGTGCAATAAGATTGAGGTGTGTGGAAGACAAGTGTTGCTTTATGACACTAACCATTTGTGCAGGAAAAATGGAAGCTGGTGCCAGCGTTTCTCAAGGTGAAAGGCTTGGTGAAGCAGCACATCGCCTCCTTCAACCACTTCATCAACAGAGAGGTCAGCTTCTTACTGATGTGACTTTTGTTACGTTACATCCGCCAAGAAGGCTTTTTTGTATGTTTGTTTTTCACCAGCACCTGTTGGTTTGTTTCTTTATCTGAGAAAAAAACCCCAACATAAACAAAAACCCTGTCAGAACCTAAGGAACTGGTTTTAAGGAACTTGTTGGAAAGCTGAGAAGTGGGCTAAGGAAAAGCTTTTTACACTTTGGTGCAGATCCGTTGTGAGGATCCAAATCAAGAGATGGATCTAGGATCTGTTCCTCTTTGATGGAGGTCTGCACTCTTCCATATGCCCTTTTAATGATATCCTATGTCGTTGTCTTTATTTCATACTACTAATGACGTGCTTTAGTACTTGTTTATGGGTGCACATTCCCCCCCCCCCCCCTCCCCCACATCTGAACTCTGTATGTCAGGAGAGGGAAAGGAGTGGAGGGAGGTGAAAGGTTACAACCTTTTTTTTCTTTTTGTTTGGTTAGTCTTTTGATTTTTTTTCACGAAATCTGTCGCTATTTTCAATCAATGTTGTTGGTGACAGACATTTTGTAGCTTCTTTTGATGCAGGAAACAAATGTCAGTAAATGGTCGATCTGTGACAAGTACAGTAAACTTTGAGGTAGGCTGATGTCAAGCATGGCCTGATGGGAACTTCTCTGAGGAATGTCAACCTTTCATGTAATGTTGTACTTAGGACTGTCGTTATAAATGAAGTCACTCTTGGTCTTGTTCTGTTGAAGGCACTTTGGTTGATATGAAATGCTGAATGAAATGAAAATTGAAGCTAGTCTTAACCCTTTGTTGAGCCATGTGCACTCAAACAGAAGAAAGGTCAGCTGTGGTAACACGTCCGAAATTTTAGTTTGTCTCCGTCAGAAAGTTTGTAATTTCAGACCATGACCATCAGATCAAGGAATGGAGATAATTCACATTCCACTATATAGAAAAGCAACCCAAACTGCTCATACGTATTTTCTTTGGGGTTTTTTGGTGACTTATTTTTTCTCTTTCTTTCTTTCCTTTTTTTTTAACTAATCTTAAGTGAATGGTCAACAATCATAATGTTGCACAACCAGTCACTACTCACACAATGTTTTTGAGGCATAGGTATCAATGATGAAACAAGAAATCACCAAATTTGTTGAACGTTTTATAAACGTGTGAAACGACAACATGCTCCAGGATTCTGCGTAATGTCAACGTGGAATTAAACGTGATAGGAACAAATTATGAAAATAAAATCCTTGAAGCAAGAATTGAATGTGACCATCCAAACAACTTGAAAGCTGTTCATAAGTAGAAGGAGCATTTGATCTGTTGGTAACTTATTCATTTGTTGTGCAGCTTAGACAAGTCATGTTTTTTCATGACTGAAACGTTGCTTTTGTTGTTGCTGGTATTCACAAAAATGTTGATTTGTTGTCGTGTAAATAAACAGAAGTGAAAGAAATAATTTCATTGTGGTTGTTGAACATCTGTGCAGCTGAAGAACATCATGAAGGCCAACGAGAGAGTGACGTGTAAAGAAGACCCCAAGTTTTACCTCAAGTGAGAGTTATAGCTGACTGTAATGTGTAAGGCCATTGTCCATGTATGGATCAGGGTGATGGAAGTCTGATAACATACCCAGTTACACTGTATGGTTGGTGTTCATTCAAATCAACATATCAGTCACCGTCTTTTTTGTAAATTCCTCTCTCTCTCTCTCTCTCTCTCTCTCTCTCTCTCTGTCTCTCTCCTTCTCTCAGACTATCAAACACCGAGACAAAAGACAAGAGTAGGAAACCAGCAACTTGTAAACAAAATACAATCTGAAAAAGAAACTGCGACAAGGAATCATGCACAAGACACTGATGCTGTATTTCAGGATGACATTGAAAGCCAATCACCTGTTGACAAGCCTTCTACTAGGTCCAGTCCAGTCCCTCAAAACACCTTCATATCTTTGGAGGATGAGGAGGACCACACCCCTGGATGTGGTCCCCGTACACGAAGCAGGACTATTGGCAGACAGACTCACCTCACAGAAGCTTTCACAGTCACAGGTGGAAGAAGCACAACTAAACGCACAACCAACACCCCAGATACAAACACCTAGGGGTCAGGCCTTGCCCATGTTCATTGTCCTGTAAATAATTCTAATGATTCGAACAGTACTCTTTCTTTTTTGAATTATAATATAGAAGGACTGTCTAAAATCTATGATCCAGAGATTAGATCATTTCTACAATCATATGATTTTATTTTACTGACAGAAACGTTCTCAGTTGATTTTCCAGTTAGTCTTTTTCCAAATTACAAGGTTTTTGTGTCCCCGGTGATATTAACCTTCCAGACAATTATCGGGGCATTTCACTTTTAAACATTAGTGGGAAGTTATACAGTTACGTCCTAAATAAACGTCTAACCCTGTGTGTAGAAAATAATAATATAATTAGTGAAATGCAAGCTGGCTTTAGGAAGAAATACAGCACAATAGACCATATCTATACTCTATTTGCCCTAGTTAAAAAACAATTATCTAATAACCAGAAATTGTATATTGCATTCATTGATTTTAAAAAAGCATTTGATCTTGTTGACAGACATTTACTATGGGAGATACTGAGAAAAAACGGAGTAAATGGGAAAATGTTTAAGGCATTAAAAAGTATGTATTCCGTGGTTAAAGCAAGAGTACGCTGTAAAAATGACCTTACAGACACCTTTTTCTGTCCACAAGGCTTAAAACAAGGAGATATATGCAGCCCCATTTTATTTTCTCTATTTATTAATGAACTGACAAATGAAATAATTTCTAAGGGCAAACATGGCATTCCATTAGCACCTGACTTAATAGAAATCCTAATAATGTTATTCGCTGATGATATCATTCTGTTGGCGTATACAATTACTGGACTCCAACAACAGCTCAATATTTTAAAGAACACAGCAGGTAAACTTAGGCTTACTGTCAATCTAGAGAAATCTAAAATAGTAGTGTTCAGGAAGGGGGGATATCTTGCAGTCCGTGAAAAATGGTTTTATGGTTATGATAAAATAGAAGTTGTTAACCAGTATAAATACTTAGGTATTATTTTTTCAACTGGGTTAACGTTTTCTTACGCGCTTGATGACATGGCATCACGAGCAAAAAAGTGTGTTCTATGTATACTAAAAATCTTATGGAAACTTGGTAACCATTGTCCTCGTTTATTTTTTAAGCTATTTGATTGTCAGGTACAACCAATGCTCACTTATGGATGTGAAGTTTGGGGCCTTGTAGCCGATCACAGCGTAATAGAAAAAGTACATTTATTTGCAATTAAAAGATTTCTCAACGTCAGCATACAAACACCTAGTGCTTTAGTATACGGCGAAACAGGGAGATACCCGTTAGATATAACAACTAGAACTAGATGTATTAAATATTGGCTTAAACTTCTGAAAATGCCTCAAGATCGTCTCCCCAATAAAGCTTATCAGACACTCTTTAACTTGCATTGTGAAACAAAAATAATTGGGTTTCTTCCGTTTGTTTTACATTGTACTATCATGGATTTGGCTTTGTGTGGGAAAGTCAGGGGGTCGGAAATGATAGAATTTTCTTACAAGAATTTCAACAAAGATTAATTGATTGTTTTCGCCAAGGATGGAATAGTCAAATTCAATCTAAACAGCGATTTGAATTCTTTTCCTCTATCAAGTCATCACATAGTCTTTCTCCATATCTATCTGAAATGAAAAATATAAGTTTACGTAAACCAATAATTAGATTCAGATTAGGTGTATCATGTCTGAAACCCCACCGTTTTCGCTTCTCAAAGGCACAAACAGATCACACTTGTCCCTTTTGTCCCAACACAAACGAATGTGAGTATCATTTTCTCCTTAAATGCCCCAGATATCATGCTCTACGAGAGCAATTTTTGCCAAAGAAATTCTTCGTCAACCCCACGGTTTTTAAAATGTCATTACTATTGGCAAGCCCCAAACATACTTTTGGTCTTGCTAATTTCATTGCCAGAGCATTTGAACTTAGAAATTCAATCAACACTTAGTTTTGTGTGTGTGTGTGTGTGTGTGTGTGTGTGTGTGTGTGTGTGTGTGTGTGTGTGTGTGTGTGTGTTCTCTTCCCAACTTCCCGTTATTTAGTTCCTTTTATAAAAATACAGATTTTTTCCCACCTCCCTTTAACCACGATCCTATTCATTCTCTTGGTCATGTATTGTGAGACACCTTTTTTGAAATACATGCAGATATTATACTGCATGCTGTACTCACTGTATTATGTCCCGTGTTTCCAGTGATATGTACTATGGTTTTTGCATCATATTTCATGTTTCCCATATGAATTATGCTCATTGTACTATGTCCTTTGTTTCTGATGCCTCCTTTTTCCCGTATGACATGGGCAAATGGCCTTGTTCATTAAACTTTCGTTGATCGTTGATCGTTGATCGTCTCTCCTTCTCTCACTCACTCACTCTGTCTCTCTCTCTCGCCCCTCTCTCTCTCTCTCTCTCTCTCTTGCCCCCCCCCCCCCCTCTCTCTCTCTCTCCATGAGTGCACGTGGGCCTCTGTCTTTCTCTGTCGTGCATGCACACCCTCTCCCTCTTTCTCTGCCTGTTCATCTCTCTCTGGATGAGGAAAAAAGATGAAATGTGATTTTGATTTGTTTTAAATAATTAACTTGGATGTTTTACCATACACTGTAAATGTTTTATTGATACAGCATAGAATGGTTTAGAAGTATTAAGTAAGCTGAAATCTTGAGAGGAAGAGATGGAGAATGGAGAGCAGGTGTATGTATGTGTGTGTGTGGAGGGGTGGGTGGGATGGGAGGGCTGGGGGTGTTGTTTTTATTGGGATTTTTAAAAGACTTAATTACATGGTTATCTTTTATTGCGTTCAGATCATATTGTTTGAGATTCTAGATTCAAATAAGAATGCTGTTCTATATTTTTTTCGGTGTGAGTTTGTAGAAGGCCATGAGACAGATATCTCATAGAAGGAAAAAGCTGAAGAGAGTATTCTCTGCCTTATGCGATACATGCTGTACTGTGGCAGGTGACTGCAATGTGTCATCTGATATTCATAAATGAGGAGAGTCACTGTATGTAGGTCTGTTATTATTGCCATAACATTTGTGCCATTTTGCTTGGAACGTTTTCTCATCTGCCTTGAGTAACAAAAATTTTAAAGTTTGAAAACATTCTTCAGTCAACGTTAATTATGATAAAAGGAAAAATTCTGGAGCGTTTGTGTATTTGAGCATACATGTTTTGTGTGTGCGTGTGCATGTACATCACTCGTGCATGTTTGTGTGTTCTCAGATATACCAACATTTACGTGGGGAAGCCTTCATGGCAGGAGATGAATGTGAACAAAGATCTGTTTCCACACGAGGTTAGTATGTATTGGAAGTTCAGTTATTTATGTAACCAGCATAATATGTATGTCATGTTAGCCTGTGTTTAGACACTGGCATGGTATGTATGTCATATTAGCCTGTCTGTTCGAGTTTGGATGGTTCCTGAATGGTTTCTGTTATCTTCATGAAATGAGAACATGAGAGACTCAGACACATCCTTTTTTTTTAAATAAAAATATTGGATAGATCTTTATTGTCCTACCCCAAATGTTGGTTGTGCGTATTCTGAGCTTCCACTCTACACCCCCCGTGTTATTGTCTTTTTGTTTGTAACAGTGTAACAAGCTAGAAAGAGAAATGAGAAATTATTGAACAGAAGAGTGGTGTGTTGTCTATGCATGATACGGGGGGAGAAAAACAAAGATGCTGACACGCGCACGCACGCGCACACGCATGCATGCACGCACGCACGCACACACACGTACTTATGCACAAACACCTTAAACATAGTGTTGTGCTTTCACTTTCAGTGCCGACTGAGGGACATGACCTACTCTGCCCCATCACCGTGGATGTGGAGTACACCCGAGGACATCAGTTGGTGAGACGCAAAAATGTGGTCATTGGAAAGTAGGTCATCCGCTTTATTGAGACTTGATTTGGTTTAGGGACTTCTGTTTGGGTGTTTTAATGAGCACAACTAACAATTTGAACTTGCTTTTTTACCCAGATGCATTGTGAGTAGTTGGCTAGACTAAAAACGGCATGACCTGTCATGATCAGGGCGACGCTGGCAAAACCTCCCGTGGCAATCAGGCAGACAGTGGGGCCAGAACAGCCTGCACCGATCAGCATCAGAGAGGCTTGGCAGCAGTGCCATGGCTCTCTTTGAAAGGTGTTCTCTTGGCATAGTCCTATTGACACCCCCCTACAGACAGTGACAAGATGATCCAGGTGTAGCTGGGCAGGACAGGGGAAGAGAGACTGAGCCGCATGAGAGGAGGGCCACTGACAGGGCGTGGAAGATGAGAAACGGGGAAAAGACACCAACTTTTGAGGGAGGTTCAGAATAATAATCATGTTTGTTGTTTTTTTCATGTGGATGCTGTAATGTTGAATGATAGACATGAAATCACTTAAGTGCTTTGATCAGTTATCTGAAGGTAATGTATGCTCTGCTTGTTATGTAAATGACACATATTTGCTTCGTTTTAGTACTGAAAACGTACAAAGCCTCATATCATACCTTCAGTATTTTTTTCTGAAACCATACATCAGTATCTGTCTGAAATTTTGAGTGACAGGATTTTCCATTTCTGAAAATTCAGAAGAGAAAAATGTGGTGAAAAAGCATTCAGTAGTTGTTGTTTTTTTTTGCGGTGCAAAAATGGAAATCTCAGGACACTGGTTAAAACAAATCTTAAATCATTTTGTTGGAAGCTGCTGTTTTTTGCCTGAAGCTATCCATTCCATACTTTTTTTTTTCTGTACTGCTTTTTTCTTTCACATTCTTGTATGAAGGCAGTCCATTGTGTAGATATAGAGAATGGTCACTCTGGTGGGAAGGGGAAGGCAGATTCATGTTTGTGTGCGCACAGGGTTTTGAGCAAAGGAGGGGGAGAGGGAAGGAGGAAAGAGGCTGGGGGATGGGGCTGGTAATGTGGGGAGATGGTGTGTGTGTGTGTTTGGGGGGAGGCAGACATGCAAAATGTTGTGTAACATGTCTGAGTGCAGATATTTGAGTGCTGTGTTATTGTAAAGCACTTTGAGGTGTATGAGAGTTGTGGAAAAATGATGATGTGATCTGTGATTTTGACTGAGATGTAGGCAGCCAAGTCATGTGCCAGAATGTTTCTTCATATGGGAGTCCGGACATGACTTAAAGGCGCACTTTCAGCCACAGATCTCGCAGGGTAAGGAGTTCCACAACTAGGGGCCCTGCTTCTTCTGTTTCCTCTGCCGGAACGGCAGTTGCTCACTTCATCCCAGAAAGTCGTCGTGCCATGACGGTCCTTGTGGGGTCTGTCAGTGATAAAAGATATCTTGCTGTTGGCCTGTCATTTGTGTGTCATGCGTGTGAACTCATGGGTTTGCATTGTTGCGTCAGGATGCCCATCATGTTACGGAGCTCCAACTGCCACCTGACAGGGAAGAGTGCAGCAGAAATGGCCAAGATGAAGGAATGTCCCTTGGACCCCGGGGGCTACTTCATTGTCCGGGGCACGGAGAAGGTCATCCTCATACAGGAGCAGCTGTCCAAGAACAGGATGATTGTGGAGAAGGGGCCCAAGGGGGACTTCCAGTGTTCCGTCACTAGGTGAGAGGAAAAGAGGCAGCAGGACGAAAACTGCATGGCATCATTTGTCAGCTTGAAGCCTCCATCATTTGTTGAGAATTTTAAAGAGGTTCCCGAAATTTTGGTAAAACAAAATGTCGTAAGTTTTGTTATGAAAGGAGTTCTTTCGGGTTTTTGTGTGTGTGTGTGTGTTTTTTGTTTTGTTTTGTTTTTGTTTTTAATGGACATGATAGAAAGTTGCCCATCAGAACAGAAAAGTGTTCTTTGCATAGCTCAGAGTAGATGTGGTGGATTGAATAGAATCTTTTTTTTTTTAATGTAGCAGTGTACAGAAGATAGATTTTTTTTTTTCTGCAGCAGAAATTGAATTGCGTCGAATAAGAAAAAGCAGTACCAAGGCTTTTCAAGACGGAAAGTTTGATTAAAAGATATCAACTGTTAGACTTGCATATTGTATTATGTTAAACACAAAAAAGTGAACTCCTAATATATTCTCAGATCTATTCAGTAATTTTTCAAGCCGTGACCGTGTGCTAATTTACTGTAGAGTTTTTATGCAGTTCAGGTACATGCCCACAACCATCAGTCTTAGACCCAGGAATGGTTAAATCAGTGATGACTAGGAGATAAGTGTAAACTATGTCTACCGTCTAGGGAATGCAGCTGCCATAGATATTTAGAACCGGGTTCTAGCCTCAGGAAGGGTAAGTTTACATGCACTAGCGATGACCTTTGTGATTCCAGAGTAGTCTAAACAAAGAGACCCGTCTGGCACTGGGAAGGCACGTGTGGATTTTCCTGCTTCACTAACATATCGGACAGAAGAAGAATGACATGTGGTGTTAGAACTGGTTCAGCAAAGTAGTTCACAGAATGAGGGGGGTAAAGGTGTACAAGTTTATCGAAAAGAATCTGAGCTTGATTTATTTGCTCTGGGTATTTAATATTTCTATACGTCATACCATCTGAAGCCCAAACAGTGAAAAGTGTGTACTATGTGCAATGATTTGATTTCCTTTAAAAAAAAAAGAAAAGGAATTCACTTGGATTACACATATTCAATTGAATACCTCAGGCTTTCTCTGCATCTGTTCAAAGTAAGAGTGAAGTTTTATGCCCCTTTCCTTTGCTGTTGTCATGCTAACCATACAAACGTAAACAAGATTGTGTTCTCCTACATTTTACTTATGTTGTTTCCATAACTGTAGCATTGCTATTTTACCAAAAATGTATTTAGTTCTATGCTTATTACAAAGTTCGCGTTTTACCCCTTCCATTGATATATAACAATTACTTGTTAGGTTTATATTAGGAGATGTAAAATAAAATAAAATAAATCGTGCGTCTGCAACGGTTGTAAGCACGTGCGGTGCATGCGTCTGCAGAGAAGTGATGTTGCTCTGCCACGCGCGCCCGTCTGGAAAGTGTTAAAGAATATACATCTGGCAGTTTGGGACATGTTATATCAAAACAGTTTAACAGATCATGATCTTGCTTTTCTAGAATATTTTGGTCTTTGTCAAAACTAAATTTACCTCCCCTCCCATTGGAGACATTCTCCCTACCAAAACCCATTTGGGGCTAGGGCTTCTTGGAATGATCATGGAGACATTCCACCATGTATCATGCATGTGTGGCAAGTGGTGCCAAGCTTGACTGTGTGTGCAGCTCAGTGAACATGATGTTGATGTGTCCTACATTGCTCTGTGCACAGTTCCACGCATGAGAAGAAGACCAAGACCTATGTGATCTGCAAGAAAGACCGGTTCTACGTCAAACACAACTGTTTCTCTGAAGTATGTTATTTGTGTGACAGGCATCACTTTTTCTTGTTTTAAACAGTGAAGTTAAAGTTGAAGACTTAACAGTGAAGGAACTCAAGCATTCAGTCACGGATGTCTTGACAAAAATGAATGAAAAGGGAAAAAAAGGAAATAGAAAGAGAGAAAGAAAGAATTGTTATGTTTGTGTGAACACACTAATGGGGGCATCAAATTTCCCTGAGAGATGATGCAGTAAGACTGAATGATGTTTTTGTGGAAAGGCTGAACAGAACATCAAATTTCCCTGAGAGATGATGCAGTAAGACTGAATGATGTTTTTGTGGAAAGGCTGAACAGAACATCAAATTTCCCTGAGAGATGGGTGCGGAAACAGACTGATGAACATTTGGTGTAGAGACATCAATCTGTGCTGCTGTTTACTGGTCAGTAATTATGCTCAAAGGGATAATAGTGTCAAATCAAAACAGACCAGGAAGCATTGATGATGATCATGATGATGATGATAGTGGTGATGATGATTGTGACAGGACATTCCAGTAATCATCACGATGAAAGGGATGGGGATAGAAACAGACCAGAGAGGAATGATAATGATAATAGTGATGATGATGATTGTGGTGATGATGATCATGATCATGATGATAGTGGTGATGATGATGATGATCATGATGATAGTGGTGATGATGGTGATCTCAGATGATGATGATGATGATGACAGGACATTCCAGTGATCATCATGATGAAAGCGATGGGGATAGAGGCAGACCAGTATGCGATGATGTTGGTGGGAACGGATGAGGACACTGTGTTGGCCATGGCTCCCTGCTTTGAAGAATGTGAGAAACACGATGTCAACACACAGAAACAGGTAAAGCACGTCACAGTGAGTCACCGTTCGTCTTTGTCTTTAGCTCACTTTCAGTCCTTACCTCTCCATCCATCTTGAGTCGTCATTCTCTGTCTTTCTGTGTGTGTTATTGTTGTATTTCTGTCACGATAATGATCTTGCATATTTGATGTAAAGACATTATTCTGAAATCTGCCACAAGTGTTTTGTATACCGGACAGATGAGAAGTCGTTGTTCTCAGCTGTAGCCACCCTCACCATTTCCCACCCGATTATCCCCCTTGCCCTCCTTCCATTCCCTCATTGCCCCACCCCCACTGTTCCCCTCCACCCTCTGCAGGCATGCTCAGACTTTTCCTGTCACCTAGACACGCATACACACACACACACACGCACGCACGCACGCACGCACGCACGCACACACACGTGATCTGAGTACTGAGCAGGCTTCTACGAATGGAAGTCTGTTGTCATGGTGATCGACTGAGATGTCTGCTGCTTTAATTCTATATTACAATCTGGATACCCTAATAAGAGAAAGACATTTTGGAACATATGTGGATATATAAGTAAGTGTTGAAGTAGATTTTAATACAATGTGATTTAAATACAATAAAAAGTAAAGTTTGCAAGTTCCAAAATCAGAGAGTCAGTGAACTGTTTCTGTAAGGGAGAGCCTTCCTCCTTTCATTGCCTTGACCTTCCATTAATGCATTAAGTATCCTTGTAAGGCTGGATGAACAGAGAGGGTTTTGAAGTTGTAACACTCATACCCTCTAGTGGTGCAAATTTTCGACTGTTGTCTCTACAGCTGGTTGCTCTGACCATTTGACTAGCGGCCATTCTGAAGTGATGCAGCCATCCAATATGAACTTTACCTATTAAAAGTCTGTCTGTCTGGTTCTAGAACATTAACATCTTTGCAGATACTGGATTTATCACCCATGTTAGTAGCACTCGGGTTCATCCATCAGAAGTAATTCAGCATGCAAGGATAAACATCCCAGGATTGTGTGAGAGCAGGGGACTTGTCTTAAGCTACACTTCACCACTAGAACAACAACACATAGGATGGTCTGTGAAAAGGGCAGCTGTTAGGTTATGTGTTCGTGGGATTTGAACTTGAGGCATCTGACTGTGCTCTTGGTGCTCTTCCATTGAGCCAGCCAAGCACCTGAAAACCTACCGAGTGAGATCCATCCTGTTTATAACCCAATTTTCCTCCTTTATTCGTGGGGATAGTTACAGGTTCCAGTCTGTATGGAAATTAGGGGGTGAAAGAATATTTCATTTTGTTATATATTCTAAATGAGGTATGTGCATGTGCAGGTGTTTGCATGCTTGAGTGTGATATATTTAGTTCATGCCTTCTGTCATGTGTTTATGTGTGTGTTTGTAAGCGTGCGCGCGCGCGCATGTGTGTGTGTGTGTGTGTGTGTGTGTGTGTGTGTGTGCAGCCAAGAATGCATTTGCGTGTGTGGTCATACGTGTATGTGTGTGTTTGCCTTGCATGTTGAGGTTGATTCAGATGGGTTTTTTTACTGTCTCCATGGTAGTTATCTGTTTTCATTTTCTTTGCCATGCTGTCCCGAAGTGGTGTATCAGACTGTGATCTGTGTCCAGGCCTTGCGCTACATTGGAGCTAGGGTTCGTCTCCGCAGTCGTGGAGAGAAGAAGACCGATGAGCAGGAGGCTCGTGAAGTGCTCTACAACTTGGTGCTGGCCCATGTGCCGGTTAGTGTCCTCAGCGTCTGTGCTCAGGAGTATATGTCACAGTACTTTACCTGTGTGTATGCCTGTGTGTGTGTGTGTGTGTGTGAGAGAGAGAGGGTGGTGTTGCATGTGCTTGTGTGTGTGTGTGTGAGAAATAGGAATGAGTTAGTGTTTTGTGTATGTGATTGAGATAGGTGGATGTTGTGTATGGAAGTGAGTTTATGGATGAATGGGTGTATTGTATTGTGTTGGGTGTGTGTATGTATGTGTGTGTGTGTGTGTGTAGGAGAAAAAAGGAGTTAGAAGGGGGAAGAATGGGTTGGTGAATGGATATGTGTGTGTGTTGTATGTGTTTTGTGAGTTGGCTCTGTGCCAGTCTACTTCACCGCTGTACAGTGTGTCACATATCCTTCCCCACCACA